>JAHDVF020001082.1:215000-556784 GCA_022606425.2 Lepidostoma basale | reverse complement strand
TTTTTTTTTTTTTTTTAGATGGGAGTTGCTTTATTTTTGACCTTGCTTATAATGTACAAGGCTTAAAATTTCGTCAAATGGATCTTTCTGCAATTATTTAATCTTAATTTGTTTCAAAGTGTTGGGATCAGGAGGAATATGCTAAAGTGGACCAATCAGGAACTTCTCAGCATTTGCTCTTGTGGAGAGGAAACCACTTAAAACTCTCCAGGAGAAGCCGGCCTGTTGACCGCAGTAATCAGGCCTTCCGTCACACTAGAGGAGTGTTCGGCATTTTGTGTCCTACATTGGTTTATCTTACCAATTGCCTGCACTATTCTTACCATGAATGAAACTACCTCTTGTGTCAGTTCCTTGTGAACCATCACCTTTGGGATATCGTAAAGATCTTTCCCTTGGCTTCTGCATCGCGCCTCCAGCTGATGTCTAGGGAGGCTAAAAAGGGGGCAATGCATCAACAGGTGAGGGACATCTTGAGGTGTTTCATCGTCGCATGGGCAGCTGTCAATTTCGGAAAGCTTGAAGCGATGCAGGTAGCTCATGAACCCACCGTGACCCGTGAGGATCTGGGTGAGCTCGAAGCTAGCCTTCTGCAATTTCCTGAAATCATAGGCATGGTAGATGGTAGGGAAAAACATCTTCGTTACACGTCCGGTTGTTTCGTTAACATAACGATCGTTCCAGATTTGAAGGGTCCTGCTTCGAATTTTCTTTTTGGCAAAACTGAGCGGGAAATCGGCAAAATCGGGGGCCGTCTTCTTGAGCGTTGCCTCCCGAGCCTTTTCGTCAGCCTTTTCGTTGCCAAGGATTCCGCAGTGTCCCCTTATCCAGCCGATGTAGACGTCCTGATGTCTGTGACGTAGCTTCTGGATATCTGATCTGACGTCCATAACAATAGGGTTTACCGAATTACGGTCTGTTATTGCATGGACGCCAGATTTGCAGTCTGTCAGGATCGTTATCTTCTTCCATCTGTTGGGTGGCTTCTTCAAAACATAGATCAGGGCTTCTTTGATCGCGATGAGTTCCGCCTGAAACACGGAGCAGAAGTCGCCGAGTTTCAACTTTCTCGACGGCAGCTCTCTGACGCCATCGTAAGGTACAAAAGCTGCACCCACTCTGCCGTCCAAGAGACTGCCATCTGTGAAGATCCTCAACTCGTCCGGCGCCGTCCCAGGCAGAGCTTGATCGTCGTATCCGTGATCTATCGGATAGCGTTCCGCCGGATGAGGAAGTGAGAAAAAATCTCCTACTCCCTGATAATATCTGTCCGGCGGCAAGTCCTGCAAGGTGAGGCTCTTCTTTACCTCGTATGCCTCTGCAAGCTCCCTGATCCTCAGATCGAGTGGCATAAAACCACTCAAAACCTGTGCAGATACCAGGGAGATTGTTCTGTAACCCTTGCATGACCTGATGGCTATTAGTCGTTGGATGGAGTCCAGCTTCTTCCGGTTGACTTTTTTCTTGACCGCGTCCACCCACACGCTCGAGGCATACGTAATCAGAGGCTCTACAGCACCCACGTATATTTGCTGCATAACCTCCGGCGACGCACCCCATGTAGGTTTGGCGGCTCTCACAAGCTTGTTCGTGATGCCTGCGGCTTTTTTGCAGACACTGTCAACATGTTTGGACCAATTGAGGTGGCGATCTATGGTTAGACCCAAAACCTTAAAGTGGTCCACGTAGTTTAGTTGGACTCCGTTCATGTGGATTACTGGCCGGCGGTCCATCCTTTTGGTGATGAACATCGCGTTGGTTTTGTCCTCTGCAAATTGGAGTTTGGCTTTAGTGCCCCACATTGTGATTATCTTCAGCGCGTTGTCTGTCATCTTCTCCAGATCAGTCGTATTGTCTGCCACAGCAGTCAAGAGAAGGTCGTCCGCGAATGCCCTCAGTTCGACTCCCGCACCGAGATCTTTCTGGAGGACATCATCTAAGATGTAATTCCAGAAACTCGGCCCGCAGGAGGATCCCTGAACGCATCCTTTGGTAGTTACCTTCTCGAGGGTGGCATCAAAGTGTGACAACACGATTTTCCGTTGTTGATGATAGCTCTTTACCAGCAAGAATAGGTTCCGAGGGCACTTCTTACTGCTCAGTTGGCACATTAAAAATGGCCACCAGGCATTGTCGAAGGCTCCTCTTATGTCGAGCGAGATCGCTACGATCATTTTCCTATTTTTTGTTGTACCAAAGGTGACAACAAAAAATACAAGAACAAACACATGAAGTATAAAAAGAATGGCACACAAAAATTAGTCAGGGTAACAATCCCTTACGGCTGGCTAGGGCCGCCTTCCTGCTTCGCCTGGCGGGAAGCCTTCTTCCCTTGCTGAGCCGCCAGGATGTCCCTCCTCTTCTGCTGGTGCCGAGTATGATGTTCGTGGAAGAAACCAGGTCCTAATGGGGCTTCCTGGGGAGGAGGATCGCTGCTTGGGGCAAGGCGTGGCGGATCCTGGTTGCCACGCCCTACTGATGAAAACCCGCAAGGATGGCAGCGACCTCATCAGCAGACGAACGGCCCATCCCAGTACTTAGCGTGTTGAGGGTTTCTTCCAGGGCCCTGACAGTGGTTCGCTTGTATTGCCTCAGAGCGTCATCCCACTCCTTGGAATAATCTTCATAATTCACAATCCTGTCTGCACTGACGTGGGAGACTTTGCTAGTGTTGATTTAGGTATCAGGGCCTGTACGTAAGACCCGATCCTCCCTAGCACGCTGTCCCACACCGCGTCTTGATAGCTACGTAAGGTGGTTGTCTCTCCGGTAAGATACCCAGCCCCGACATGGTATGCAGCTGGGTTAGAAAGAACTAGGCGGTAGGCCACCGGAATCCTATTAAAGTCGTCCGAGTTAGGGCACACCTGGCCTATCGGCGACATAAGTAGCCTTTTGCCGGCAGCATAGGCGATGGCTAGTTTATGGGTTTTTTTTTTTTTTTTAGATGGGAGTTGCTTTATTTTTGACCTTGCTTATAATGTACAAGGCTTATGATTTCGTCAAATGGATCTTTCTGCAATTATTTAATCTTAATTTGTTTCAAAGTGTTGGGATCAGGAGGGATATGCTAAAGTGGACCAATCAGGAACTTCTCAGCATTTGCTCTTGTGGAGAGGAAACCACTTAAAACTCTCCAGGAGAAGCCGGCCTGTTGACCGTAGTCATCAGGCCTTCCGTCACACTAGAGGAGTGTTCGGCATTTTGTGTCCTACATTGGTTTATCTTACCAATTGCCTGCACTATTCTTACCATGAATGAAACTACCTCTTGTGTCAGTTCCTTGTGAACCATCACCTTTGGGATATCGTAAAGATCTTTCCCTTGGCTTCTGCATCGCGCCTCCAGCTGATGTCTAGGGAGGCTAAAAAGGGGGCAATGCATCAACAGGTGAGGGACATCTTGAGGTGTTTCATCGTCGCATGGGCAGCTGTCAATTTCGGAAAGCTTGAAGCGATGCAGGTAGCTCATGAACCCACCGTGACCCGTGAGGATCTGGGTGAGCTCGAAACTAGCCTTCTGCAATTTCCTGAAATCATAGGCATGGTAGATGGTAGGGAAAAACATCTTCGTTACACGTCCGGTTGTTTCGTTAACATAACGATCGTTCCAGATTTGAAGGGTCCTGCTTCGAATTTTCTTTTTGGCAAAACTGAGCGGGAAATCGGCGAAATCGGGGGCCGTCTTCTTGAGCGTTGCCTCCCGAGCCTTTTCGTCAGCCTTTTCGTTGCCAAGGATTCCGCAGTGTCCCCTTATCCAGCCGATGTAGACGTCCTGATGTCTGTGACGTAGCTTCTGGATATCTGATCTGACGTCCATAACAATAGGGTTTACCGAATTACGGTCTGTTATTGCATGGACGCCAGATTTGCAGTCTGTCAGGATCGTTATCTTCTTCCATCTGTTGGGTGGCTTCTTCAAAACATAGATCAGGGCTTCTTTGATCGCGATGAGTTCCGCCTGAAACACGGAGCAGAAGTCGCCGAGTTTCAACTTTCTCGACGGCAGCTCTCTGACGCCATCGTAAGGTACAAAAGCTGCACCCACTCTGCCGTCCAAGAGACTGCCATCTGTGAAGATCCTCAACTCGTCCGGCGCCGTCCCAGGCAGAGCTTGATCGTCGTATCCGTGATCTATCGGATAGCGTTCCGCCGGATGAGGAAGTGAGAAAAAATCTCCTACTCCCTGATAATATCTGTCCGGCGGCAAGTCCTGCAAGGTGAGGCTCTTCTTTACCTCGTATGCCTCTGCAAGCTCCCTGATCCTCAGATCGAGTGGCATAAAACCACTCAAAACCTGTGCAGATACCAGGGAGATTGTTCTGTAACCCTTGCATGACCTGATGGCTATTAGTCGTTGGATGGAGTCCAGCTTCTTCCGGTTGACTTTTTTCTTGACCGCGTCCACCCACACGCTCGAGGCATACGTAATCAGAGGCTCTACAGCACCCACGTATATTTGCTGCATAACCTCCGGCGACGCACCCCATGTAGGTTTGGCGGCTCTCACAAGCTTGTTCGTGATGCCTGCGGCTTTTTTGCAGACACTGTCAACATGTTTGGACCAATTGAGGTGGCGATCTATGGTTAGACCCAAAACCTTAAAGTGGTCCACGTAGTTTAGTTGGACTCCGTTCATGTGGATTACTGGCCGGCGGTCCATCCTTTTGGTGATGAACATCGCGTTGGTTTTGTCCTCTGCAAATTGGAGTTTGGCTTTAGTGCCCCACATTGTGATTATCTTCAGCGCGTTGTCTGTCATCTTCTCCAGATCAGTCGTATTGTCTGCCACAGCAGTCAAGAGAAGGTCGTCCGCGAATGCCCTCAGTTCGACTCCCGCACCGAGATCTTTCTGGAGGACATCATCTAAGATGTAATTCCAGAAACTCGGCCCGCAGGAGGATCCCTGAACGCATCCTTTGGTAGTTACCTTCTCGAGGGTGGCATCAAAGTGTGACAACACGATTTTCCGTTGTTGATGATAGCTCTTTACCAGCAAGAATAGGTTCCGAGGGCACTTCTTACTGCTCAGTTGGCACATTAAAAATGGCCACCAGGCATTGTCGAAGGCTCCTCTTATGTCGAGCGAGATCGCTACGATCATTTTCCTATTTTTTGTTGTACCAAAGGTGACAACAAAAAATACAAGAACAAACACATGAAGTATAAAAAGAATGGCACACAAAAATTAGTCAGGGTAACAATCCCTTACGGCTGGCTAGGGCCGCCTTCCTGCTTCGCCTGGCGGGAAGCCTTCTTCCCTTGCTGAGCCGCCAGGATGTCCCTCCTCTTCTGCTGGTGCCGAGTATGATGTTCGTGGAAGAAACCAGGTCCTAGTGGGGCTTCCTGGGGAGGAGGATCGCTGCTTGGGGCAAGGCGTGGCGGATCCTGGTTGCCACGCCCTACTGATGAAAACCCGCAAGGATGGCAGCGACCTCATCAGCAGACGAACGGCCCATCCCAGTACTTAGCGTGTTGAGGGTTTCTTCCAGGGCCCTGACAGTGGTTCGCTTGTATTGCCTCAGAGCGTCATCCCACTCCTTGGAATAATCTTCATAATTCACAATCCTGTCTGCACTGACGTGGGAGACTTTGCTAGTGTTGATTTAGGTATCAGGGCCTGTACGTAAGACCCGATCCTCCCTAGCACGCTGTCCCACACCGCGTCTTGATAGCTACGTAAGGTGGTTGTCTCTCCGGTAAGATACCCAGCCCCGACATGGTATGCAGCTGGGTTAGAAAGAACTAGGCGGTAGGCCACCGGAATCCTATTAAAGTCGTCCGAGTTAGGGCACACCTGGCCTATCGGCGACATAAGTAGCCTTTTGCCGGCAGCATAGGCGATGGCTAGTTTATGGGTTTTTTTTTTTTTTTTAGATGGGAGTTGCTTTATTTTTGACCTTGCTTATAATGTACAAGGCTTATGATTTCGTCAAATGGATCTTTCTGCAATTATTTAATCTTAATTTGTTTCAAAGTGTTGGGATCAGGAGGGATATGCTAAAGTGGACCAATCAGGAACTTCTCAGCATTTGCTCTTGTGGAGAGGAAACCACTTAAAACTCTCCAGGAGAAGCCGGCCTGTTGACCGTAGTCATCAGGCCTTCCGTCACACTAGAGGAGTGTTCGGCATTTTGTGTCCTACATTGGTTTATCTTACCAATTGCCTGCACTATTCTTACCATGAATGAAACTACCTCTTGTGTCAGTTCCTTGTGAACCATCACCTTTGGGATATCGTAAAGATCTTTCCCTTGGCTTCTGCATCGCGCCTCCAGCTGATGTCTAGGGAGGCTAAAAAGGGGGCAATGCATCAACAGGTGAGGGACATCTTGAGGTGTTTCATCGTCGCATGGGCAGCTGTCAATTTCGGAAAGCTTGAAGCGATGCAGGTAGCTCATGAACCCACCGTGACCCGTGAGGATCTGGGTGAGCTCGAAACTAGCCTTCTGCAATTTCCTGAAATCATAGGCATGGTAGATGGTAGGGAAAAACATCTTCGTTACACGTCCGGTTGTTTCGTTAACATAACGATCGTTCCAGATTTGAAGGGTCCTGCTTCGAATTTTCTTTTTGGCAAAACTGAGCGGGAAATCGGCGAAATCGGGGGCCGTCTTCTTGAGCGTTGCCTCCCGAGCCTTTTCGTCAGCCTTTTCGTTGCCAAGGATTCCGCAGTGTCCCCTTATCCAGCCGATGTAGACGTCCTGATGTCTGTGACGTAGCTTCTGGATATCTGATCTGACGTCCATAACAATAGGGTTTACCGAATTACGGTCTGTTATTGCATGGACGCCAGATTTGCAGTCTGTCAGGATCGTTATCTTCTTCCATCTGTTGGGTGGCTTCTTCAAAACATAGATCAGGGCTTCTTTGATCGCGATGAGTTCCGCCTGAAACACGGAGCAGAAGTCGCCGAGTTTCAACTTTCTCGACGGCAGCTCTCTGACGCCATCGTAAGGTACAAAAGCTGCACCCACTCTGCCGTCCAAGAGACTGCCATCTGTGAAGATCCTCAACTCGTCCGGCGCCGTCCCAGGCAGAGCTTGATCGTCGTATCCGTGATCTATCGGATAGCGTTCCGCCGGATGAGGAAGTGAGAAAAAATCTCCTACTCCCTGATAATATCTGTCCGGCGGCAAGTCCTGCAAGGTGAGGCTCTTCTTTACCTCGTATGCCTCTGCAAGCTCCCTGATCCTCAGATCGAGTGGCATAAAACCACTCAAAACCTGTGCAGATACCAGGGAGATTGTTCTGTAACCCTTGCATGACCTGATGGCTATTAGTCGTTGGATGGAGTCCAGCTTCTTCCGGTTGACTTTTTTCTTGACCGCGTCCACCCACACGCTCGAGGCATACGTAATCAGAGGCTCTACAGCACCCACGTATATTTGCTGCATAACCTCCGGCGACGCACCCCATGTAGGTTTGGCGGCTCTCACAAGCTTGTTCGTGATGCCTGCGGCTTTTTTGCAGACACTGTCAACATGTTTGGACCAATTGAGGTGGCGATCTATGGTTAGACCCAAAACCTTAAAGTGGTCCACGTAGTTTAGTTGGACTCCGTTCATGTGGATTACTGGCCGGCGGTCCATCCTTTTGGTGATGAACATCGCGTTGGTTTTGTCCTCTGCAAATTGGAGTTTGGCTTTAGTGCCCCACATTGTGATTATCTTCAGCGCGTTGTCTGTCATCTTCTCCAGATCAGTCGTATTGTCTGCCACAGCAGTCAAGAGAAGGTCGTCCGCGAATGCCCTCAGTTCGACTCCCGCACCGAGATCTTTCTGGAGGACATCATCTAAGATGTAATTCCAGAAACTCGGCCCGCAGGAGGATCCCTGAACGCATCCTTTGGTAGTTACCTTCTCGAGGGTGGCATCAAAGTGTGACAACACGATTTTCCGTTGTTGATGATAGCTCTTTACCAGCAAGAATAGGTTCCGAGGGCACTTCTTACTGCTCAGTTGGCACATTAAAAATGGCCACCAGGCATTGTCGAAGGCTCCTCTTATGTCGAGCGAGATCGCTACGATCATTTTCCTATTTTTTGTTGTACCAAAGGTGACAACAAAAAATACAAGAACAAACACATGAAGTATAAAAAGAATGGCACACAAAAATTAGTCAGGGTAACAATCCCTTACGGCTGGCTAGGGCCGCCTTCCTGCTTCGCCTGGCGGGAAGCCTTCTTCCCTTGCTGAGCCGCCAGGATGTCCCTCCTCTTCTGCTGGTGCCGAGTATGATGTTCGTGGAAGAAACCAGGTCCTAGTGGGGCTTCCTGGGGAGGAGGATCGCTGCTTGGGGCAAGGCGTGGCGGATCCTGGTTGCCACGCCCTACTGATGAAAACCCGCAAGGATGGCAGCGACCTCATCAGCAGACGAACGGCCCATCCCAGTACTTAGCGTGTTGAGGGTTTCTTCCAGGGCCCTGACAGTGGTTCGCTTGTATTGCCTCAGAGCGTCATCCCACTCCTTGGAATAATCTTCATAATTCACAATCCTGTCTGCACTGACGTGGGAGACTTTGCTAGTGTTGATTTAGGTATCAGGGCCTGTACGTAAGACCCGATCCTCCCTAGCACGCTGTCCCACACCGCGTCTTGATAGCTACGTAAGGTGGTTGTCTCTCCGGTAAGATACCCAGCCCCGACATGGTATGCAGCTGGGTTAGAAAGAACTAGGCGGTAGGCCACCGGAATCCTATTAAAGTCGTCCGAGTTAGGGCACACCTGGCCTATCGGCGACATAAGTAGCCTTTTGCCGGCAGCATAGGCGATGGCTAGTTTATGGGTTTTTTTTTTTTTTTTAGATGGGAGTTGCTTTATTTTTGACCTTGCTTATAATGTACAAGGCTTATGATTTCGTCAAATGGATCTTTCTGCAATTATTTAATCTTAATTTGTTTCAAAGTGTTGGGATCAGGAGGGATATGCTAAAGTGGACCAATCAGGAACTTCTCAGCATTTGCTCTTGTGGAGAGGAAACCACTTAAAACTCTCCAGGAGAAGCCGGCCTGTTGACCGTAGTCATCAGGCCTTCCGTCACACTAGAGGAGTGTTCGGCATTTTGTGTCCTACATTGGTTTATCTTACCAATTGCCTGCACTATTCTTACCATGAATGAAACTACCTCTTGTGTCAGTTCCTTGTGAACCATCACCTTTGGGATATCGTAAAGATCTTTCCCTTGGCTTCTGCATCGCGCCTCCAGCTGATGTCTAGGGAGGCTAAAAAGGGGGCAATGCATCAACAGGTGAGGGACATCTTGAGGTGTTTCATCGTCGCATGGGCAGCTGTCAATTTCGGAAAGCTTGAAGCGATGCAGGTAGCTCATGAACCCACCGTGACCCGTGAGGATCTGGGTGAGCTCGAAACTAGCCTTCTGCAATTTCCTGAAATCATAGGCATGGTAGATGGTAGGGAAAAACATCTTCGTTACACGTCCGGTTGTTTCGTTAACATAACGATCGTTCCAGATTTGAAGGGTCCTGCTTCGAATTTTCTTTTTGGCAAAACTGAGCGGGAAATCGGCGAAATCGGGGGCCGTCTTCTTGAGCGTTGCCTCCCGAGCCTTTTCGTCAGCCTTTTCGTTGCCAAGGATTCCGCAGTGTCCCCTTATCCAGCCGATGTAGACGTCCTGATGTCTGTGACGTAGCTTCTGGATATCTGATCTGACGTCCATAACAATAGGGTTTACCGAATTACGGTCTGTTATTGCATGGACGCCAGATTTGCAGTCTGTCAGGATCGTTATCTTCTTCCATCTGTTGGGTGGCTTCTTCAAAACATAGATCAGGGCTTCTTTGATCGCGATGAGTTCCGCCTGAAACACGGAGCAGAAGTCGCCGAGTTTCAACTTTCTCGACGGCAGCTCTCTGACGCCATCGTAAGGTACAAAAGCTGCACCCACTCTGCCGTCCAAGAGACTGCCATCTGTGAAGATCCTCAACTCGTCCGGCGCCGTCCCAGGCAGAGCTTGATCGTCGTATCCGTGATCTATCGGATAGCGTTCCGCCGGATGAGGAAGTGAGAAAAAATCTCCTACTCCCTGATAATATCTGTCCGGCGGCAAGTCCTGCAAGGTGAGGCTCTTCTTTACCTCGTATGCCTCTGCAAGCTCCCTGATCCTCAGATCGAGTGGCATAAAACCACTCAAAACCTGTGCAGATACCAGGGAGATTGTTCTGTAACCCTTGCATGACCTGATGGCTATTAGTCGTTGGATGGAGTCCAGCTTCTTCCGGTTGACTTTTTTCTTGACCGCGTCCACCCACACGCTCGAGGCATACGTAATCAGAGGCTCTACAGCACCCACGTATATTTGCTGCATAACCTCCGGCGACGCACCCCATGTAGGTTTGGCGGCTCTCACAAGCTTGTTCGTGATGCCTGCGGCTTTTTTGCAGACACTGTCAACATGTTTGGACCAATTGAGGTGGCGATCTATGGTTAGACCCAAAACCTTAAAGTGGTCCACGTAGTTTAGTTGGACTCCGTTCATGTGGATTACTGGCCGGCGGTCCATCCTTTTGGTGATGAACATCGCGTTGGTTTTGTCCTCTGCAAATTGGAGTTTGGCTTTAGTGCCCCACATTGTGATTATCTTCAGCGCGTTGTCTGTCATCTTCTCCAGATCAGTCGTATTGTCTGCCACAGCAGTCAAGAGAAGGTCGTCCGCGAATGCCCTCAGTTCGACTCCCGCACCGAGATCTTTCTGGAGGACATCATCTAAGATGTATCTCCATTGTGCGCATCATCATCTTGATACGATAGGGACAGTCCCTATCGTTGGCCCTGTGTTTGGATGCCTCGGTTTTACCCTTGGCCATCTTGACACAGTTCCAGCATCTGTGATCGGCTTCCTGGTCTTTTTTGGTGCAGGTTATGGACTTGTGGTCCCCGGCACAGTGCAGGCAGCGGTCTTTGTTCTCCTGGCATCTTGCCACGGAATGACCGAAGCCCATGCACTTGTAGCACTGCATCAAGGGGCAACTGTCCTCGACCTGCACTCTCTGGTAGCCGATGCTGATACGGCCCTGGCTGATCATGGCTTCTCGAACATCCTTGCTGACGAGAAGGACGGCATTCCTGAGACGCTCGCTGTTTTTATTCCGGAAGGATCTCTGCAGCTTGATGGCTTCCTTGTTGTTTGCTGCTGCTTCGAATATCGAGTCATTCTGCTGTAGAATGTACTCGATGATCTCTTCATCGCGGGTCTCCTTCTCGATTCCTTTCAGCAGGACCGTCGGCATTAGTCTTCTGCCCTCCTTGGCGACCAGGTTTCCCTTGGTCAATCAAGAGCAGCCCTCATGGTTTCGGCATCGTTGGACGTCGGCAGCTTGATGATCACTCGATTATCCTTGGCTGGAATCATGGCACTTACTCCGACCTTCAAGACGGATGGTCTGACATCCTGCCTCAGTGTAGCCATGATGTCAGAGCTCGTCTTCGTTTTATCCGAAGAGCTGACGATGACTGCATGGGAGGAACCCGATGCCGCCATGGAAGCGTAGCTCATCGGTCCTGCTGGAGGTGGAGTACAGGCGACAACGGTCTTCTGCATGAGAGCAATCTTCTCTTTCAAGAAGGTTGTCTCCTGCTGCTGGCATTTTTTCGTCATTTCGGAGGCCAAGTCGATGATGTCTGTGAACAGACTCATCAGGCTTTCTCGGGTCTTGGTGGTGATGTTCCCTTTCAGCGGGTCCACCAAGCTAGTTTATGGGTGCCAGCTGGGAGCCCCGTGAACCTCAGTGTAGCGTCATCAGATAAGGTTACCCGACCGGCTCTCGGCTCGGGATAAGGGAGGGTTGCACGGACCCCCTTAACACCCGCGAGGCTCAGGACTCCCAGCGTGGACACCCAGTGGCCAATTGTGTGTGCCAGCCTGATGAGGTGCCCCTGGTCGTGATTAGGGTATCTGGTATCCAGGACCTTTTTTACATATCCGGTGGCCACATTCTGCGAAGTCCCGGTGTGATGATTTGAGAGCCACCAGTTGGCCTTGGTAGCCAAGGCGAGGATAAGCATATTCACAGTGTTTTCGTTGGTTATCAGGCTAGCGGCAGCGTTGTAGTCCGCTTGCGTGTATTGTATTCGGTTTCCCTGATGGACGATTACCCAATCGCCATCTGGGACAGGCCCCACTGTGCATATGAAGTTTGTGGAGACTAGTGCATATGCCGCGGACGTATACAAGGCATGGAGTGGGCTCTCCGCATGCCTCTTTGACATATAGACCGCGGCATAAGCAGCAGCCTCCGGGAGCCTTGCGTCGGCCAAGACTGGGAGCTTATCAGCGTCAACGAGTGCGGGGTCTATGCCGACGGCAAGGCCCAGCTCTACGTTTCCGTTTATACTCGGGATATCCAAAGTCATTGTCAGTGCCATTGCAAGTGTGTTAGATCAACCTGTAAGAGAACAGAGAAGAGTGAGATGTACAGGTCAGGCAAGAATAGGCAAGAGGACAACAGATAAGAATGCAGGAACAAAAAAGATCAATCAGATACTTACGGTGTAATGTATTAATCATTTAGCAACGTGGCAGGTCTCTTTTAAGGACGTGTAGAAGAAGAAAGAAAACTAATATTTTCACCTTTTTTTAAGGTTAAGACTTCATTAAATCGTTCCAAATTAACATATTCACTAATATTTAATATGGAGTTTTATAACATACTTCAAGAAATAGTTTAATTTTTAATATTAAATTAAGTAATCGACTTATTAAATTTAATTTGACCAAAATGTCGATAAACTTGCATGTTCTTTCGTTTTTGTGCTATTTTTTTTTAATATTTCATTCTGAATCGTTTGTAATAACAAAATAGGAAACAATCGGTATTTTAATTGAACGTTTTGCCAATCCAAACTCTTCAAGCTTGTGCAATAAGATCTGACGCATCATAAGATCCCGATCTCATTAAAACATTCATAGAGATTGTATTATTCAGACTGTAGATATTATGTTTAAAGTATGAGAGATTAGAAAAATATTTCAACATTAGACTGTACATGTTTTTCAAAAGTTAAATGTTTACCAAATATTGTAGTGTATTTATATTTTATAATAAAATATCAATTACTTGTAGAAATAAAAAGACAATAAATGATAAGTTGTTATTTATTTTTTTGCATTTAAATTTTTTTATAAACACTGCTCCATTCACAGATGTGAAACATAAAATAACAATTATATTACCCGTGTTTTATAACATTAACCCTTTGAATGTCAGCACAGTAGTTTCAAACCCTTCCTTTCATATATTCAACATATACCTCGCATTCAACCCTTTTAGAATATGCAACCCTATCTTCACTGGCTCAATTGCCCCGAAAGAATTCAGTATAATTGCTTCCATCCTTGGTCCATTGCATCCACTGCTGCCATCAGCTTAGAACAATTTCCCTTCACACCTCAGATGCATAAATGATGCGACAGATTTCAGATGTAAACTGAAAACCCAACTTTTTCATACTTTTAACCGATCGCAAAAATCAGATGCAGCGTTCACATTTAGATGTTTAGATTTAAAACATGTCTTAATGCGCCCTTGAGGTGAATACATCACAAAAACGGCGCTATAAAAGTTAGCATATTATTATTATTATTATTTTATTATAAACTGCGCTGGACAGTTTTCAAAGCGCTTTACAATATGGCACCAGCCTATGTATCTGATATTTGTATTGCCGACTTGCGGCAATCTACGCTTTGATCAGCAAACTCCTCGGCAATGAGCAGATTATTTGAGCCAAAGAGTAGCCCCCGGACAAATTTCAGAATTCGGGCTTTCGCAGTGGCAGGTCCGTTCACCTAAAATACGCTCCCTGCCGCCTCAGATCCGTTGACAATCGGACTGATTTTAAATCTAACTTAAAAACCCACCTTTTCAAAATATCACGTAAAATATAAACAATTATCTGATTGCTAATGTCAGATACAGCTATCATGACTAAAAACATTGCCAAAGCGCCCTTGATAGAATTACAAATACGGGAATCAGACGCCGAACAAAGTCACCGATATCGTGGATTGGATCGCAAAATTGAAATGGCAATGGGCAGGATACGTAGCCAGACAGCCAAGTTCAGGATGGACTCCCAAAGTCTTAAAGTGGAGGCCATGGGAAAACAAAAGGGGTGTCGGTCGGCCACAAGAGATATTGTTGTGGTCGCCGGGAAAAAATGGATTGAAGCGGCACAGGATAGAGAAAATGGAGACAGATGGAAGAGGCCTACATCCAGCAGTGGAGGGAAGGCTAGGAAGAAGAAGAAGCCATTTATAGTAAAGCTCTCTTGGATGAGTACTTCAGATTAGCAGATCTTTGCGAACCCACAGACCTTAACTGCCAAGGCAGATACAGCCGTGATCTGCAAAACTCAGTAAGCGTGCCCTAAGCTCCCAAGAGCTTCAAATTTTACTGATAAGGCAATCAGTATCACAGACTGATATGAATGATGAAATAAAGTTATCCTTAATTTTCCCTTTATGGTTTAAATTTGTTATGTATTATTTTGTAAGGAAATCAACCATGCATGCCATGTTTTCCTCGGTCTACCTTGACTCCGTAATCCATTTACATCGTTAAAGTATACTTTCTTAACCATTCTTTCTCCATCCATGCGCTCCATATGTTCTTCTGCTCTACATTCCTTTTTTACATCAGCATTTTAGATTCTGTCGTACATCATTCTACCACACGTCTTAGGGACTCATCTCTACCGCATTTATTCTGCTCTCATACTTCTTCTACCAGTTCCATGCTTCGCTTCCATACATAAGGGTTGGGACCAGAACTGCATTGTAAGTGGACGTACATGAACAATAAATACAGTATAAACAATACTTTACATCATGTCAATAGCTCACTTGGAAATATTAGCTAAAGATTCCATTATAATGGACCTATAGTCAAGCCTAGGACTTCTTGATTTCTCCTCTTCAATGTGTTCTTTGATAAGATGGGCCAACGGATTAGACGGAACTATTTTAATATCCTGCAAACGATTGTGAGAAACACTTTTGTCTATGTTTATCTTTAAATATTTGGTTTTCCGTTTTCGATCCAAACTCTTCTTCGGCGGACTCTCGGCGATTGAAGCGGCACTCTTTTCCAGAGAAGTTGACTTAATTGGCATTGGTTTAATAACCATTTTTCGCTTTGCTTCCTCGTATGAGATTTTTTTAATTGTGAAAGAAGCGTGTTCCGAAGTTTCCACACGTATTGCATTCTTATCGAGCAATTTTTTAAACGTATTTTCTATGCTGCATTTAGGATATGTGGTCGCGTTGAATATGCGAGGTTTTTCGTTGGCTTTCTTGAGTATAATTTGAGATTTTTTCGGGCCGTCATCGGGCGATGTATCTACATGCTTCACGGTAGTAAAAGTTTGATCACTCGAATTTGAATGGTATCTTCTTTTGTGTTCATCTAAGGATTCTTTGGATTCCATCTTGGCGCCGCAAATACAAAGAAAATCATCATTTTCAAAATGACGCTTCATATGCAAATGGAATCTCGCTTCGTCTTTCATAGATTGCCAGCACAGGAAACATTTAAATTTACTTTTGGTTCGATGGATTTTCATATGTACCTTCATCGATGTTGCAGGCAATTTTACATGGCAGATTTTGCAATATTCGTATTTCCGTTGTCGCCTTGGTTTATTCTTAAAAGTGGATTTTTTTAATTCGGAAAGGCTGACCTCGTCTTCTTCGTCCCAAGAATCCAGGCTCGAATCGCTACTCGTGTTAAATTTTATTTTCATTTTCTTCTTTTTCTTATTAGTAGACTTTTTGTTCTTTTTTACCGGCTTTTCGGTGTTATTGTTGTTAATATTCACATTTGCAAAGGCAAATTCTCTTTCTGCATCTTCTAAGGAGAGGGAAATGTTTTCTTTTGCGAGTGATTTACAATTTTTTCTTGGCTTTTTTATTTCTTTCAACAAATCTTCTTCATCTTCGATAATTCCACTGTGGATTTCTATAGTTTTATCTAGACTAGTGATGGCAGAGTCATCACTCTCATACATCTTAGATTGCTTAAGCGTGTAAGCAACGAAACCGTTGGACGTGAGTTTAATGATTCCTTCGTCGCTGTGTGACAATTTGATATGATGTGAGAATTGCGGGATCCCGGGAAAATAAACGGAGCACATCTGACACCAAAACGGCTTCCTGGACTTGTGCTTCCTTTTGAAATGATCGAACAGCTTATCTGGCACGGAGTAGCGCACCTTGCAGTACTGGCAGAAGTACTTCAGGCCCTCCTCTCGCAATTTATGCCGTTTGAGATGACGATCTAAAAAAAATCTGCTGCAGAACATCTGACCACACTGCTCGCACTCCAACATTTTCAGCATCCGGACCTTTTCTGCCGATTCTTCATTTAAACTATTCGATTCTAAATTCAAATCACCCAATTCTGTTTTCAAATGGTTCGATTCTATATTCAAAACACTCAATTCTGTATTCAAATTATTCGATTCTATATTCAAATCTCTCAATTCCATATTCCAATTATTTGATTTCATCTTCGAATTGTCCATTTCCGCTTTCAAATTGTTTAATTCAATATTATGATTGGCTAACACTACATTCTTAAAATTGCTCGGATTTAAGAGCATTTCATTAAATATAGTATTTTCATCGTATATTCTACATTCTAATATTTTGCAAGAACGGTTTTGATCATAAAAGGGTTGAAAATTCACATTTTTCCAAGAATCATCCTGTCTAAATACACTTAAATTCGATTCTATGTTCAAATTGCTTGGTTCCAAGTTTAAATTATTTGATTTCATTTTCAAATTCATAGGTTCCACCATCAAACTGTTGGCTGCAATGTTTGAATTTCTAGGTTTTATATTTAAATTGTCAATATTGACTTCACATTCCTCAAAAACAGTGCCGGGTTGAATATCAAAATTTCTGCACGATTCATCACCTTTGGATTCAAAACAATCCATTTGAAGTTCTACAGATTCCACGGGCGCAAAAGGATTGTTTTCCATTGGAAATGATAAATTATCCACAACTCCCTCCAAAGATTTTTTAAGTATATCATTATTCTTTTTGGGGACGATGTTCAGATGTTTTGGCGGTGATAAAAACCGTTTCCCCTTCAAAATAAAACCATCCTTGTAGTTACTGTGGTTGCTGTGTTTACTTTGGTGTTCTTGGAGATTCTTCGTGTTGAAGAATGATCCGCTGGGGCAAAGGGCACACTTGAACATGTGATCTTGCGAGCTCATGTGTTTCCTGACATGAAGGTTAAAGTCTGAATCGGTGAAGAAATATCGTCCGCAAAAATGACATATTTTGCAGAATTTGGTGTGATTGTGTAATAAATGGTTTAACAGTTCGTTGTTAGTCCTCAGCACAGTGTCCGCACACAGCAAACAGGAAAATTTAAACTCTTTCGGAGACTTTTTCAGCCTCAAGTTGATTCCAGATTTTCCCATTTTTTAGCACTAAACAAGATACTTTATAGAAAAATATACATAAATCTACTACTCTATTGATTTAACCGTTGGAATTTTTTTCAGTTCAGAATGATTTCTGCTTGTAAAACGTACATTTTCAATTATAAGCTCCAAAAAACAACATTAAAACTTTGATTATGACTTATGACAGTTGAGTATATCACTTCTATTGGTAACTCCGAACAAAATAAATTAAGAAAAAAAAAAGTTTAATTTACATAATATCAGAAAACTGTGAAATTTTCGATTTCATTGATTTGATATACAGTATACTCAGTGAGGTTGTTAGGAGCTAGTTGTCACGGGGTGAAACAGATGAATTTAATCGAATTCTTCCCCGATTCCCCGAACTTCCCAACTTTGCCTATGTTATTCGTTGATATGTTAACATTATATAATTTGAGATAAGCTCCGGGATGTATTATGATTTGAGATTGAAACCAATATTTACTATTTAAAATTACCTTTAATCAAACAAACATACAACACAAAAGAAAAGTCAAGATTACTTAAGAACTAAAAGAGGACTTACATGCTATTCGTTGACCAACGAATTAAAACTAAAGAGTCACTGACTTAGCACTAACGAAGGCGGTGATCTGCGAAGTCGGCGCGGCAGCGAGCTGGCCGGCACGAAAAACTACCAAAGACTGCACGGCACCGGGCTGCTTATCGCGTCCGCACCACGATGGACGTGCGAAGCGGACGATGGGGAAGAGCGTGGAAGCGAAAGGCGGTCTGGTCTCCTTCGCTGAGACAGCAGTGGCCAGCATTAGGCCCCAATGATGATAATCTGAGGCAGCCGGCACCTAGCTGCTAATGGCTTCGGTGTGGACGGCGAAGGGCACGGGTCTCCTTCGCAGCGAAGGCAGTGGCCAGCATCAGGCCCCAATGATGATAAGCTGGCACCATGCGGCGCGTATATCGCGATATTTTCCTTCAGATTATCTCCCCGGCGTTCGGACGCCGCCGAGCGCCGGGAGATGTTGCCTCCAGCGGAGTCCGGTGTGTAACTCTCGCGGCCTCGCTCCACACAGCCCTCTAGTTGAAAATCCACAGGGTGGGGGGTTGATATCACGCTCCTCAAAGTGTTACCACTCACAAAGTCAAAGTCACTGCACTATTATTGTTTTTCATAGTCTTATCACTAATTAAAATTAAACTTAACTAAGATTAAACAAGCCTCCAGAGAGAAAACGTATTTTCTGCCATGTAAAAATTGTTTAGTGCAATCTCATCGAGTGTGCCATGAAACATGGCTATATCAAGGTTGATTATAATAACCCATATATTCTGTGAGGTGTCAATAATTAATTTTATGCAAGAAATAAATCTCTTCCCGAGGTTGGCTATAATTTTAAGTACTTTAATTTTATGCCAATGGCGACGGTGGAAAGTTTTTTTTATAAAGGCAATAGAAGGTTACCCACCGCTTACCCGAAGCTGTTATAGGACACAGGGGCGCCCTTTCATCGGCTTCGCTCATACAATCCATAGGCCCGCCCCCCATCCACGCGGAACTTATATTAACTGGGGAATGCACCAGGCCATATTTAGTTTAATTTCAATTCACTTCTACTTCCACTTCCACCTAGTACATTCTTCGTGACGCGGGGACGAAAGCGAAAACGGGTGCAGCCTGAGGGATCCTTCGTGTCGTCCACGTGGCAAGGAAATCAAGCTGACATAGATGCCATCAGCAGCCTGATACAGACCAGCTCGAACCTGGTGCCATGAGCGCAGTTATTTAGTTCGCAATAGTATTAAATCGCTGGCCAGCGATAGTAAGCAAGATCATTATAATAATTTTTAACTTTATAAGTAAGTATTTTCATAGTTTATAAGTAATGTCCGATTATTTTGTTTGTTTGAAATCAAACAGATTGGCAATCATATCTGCATCCACTTATTCCGGAATGAATCGAGTTAAAATTTAACGCGCGGGCTTTGATGGTAATTTTAATTGATTAAGAATTAGAACGAGGTGGCCGTTCCGATACGCAACGCCAGAGTCCACTGAATGATTCCATATTTTTTATAAGAACCAAAAGAACATTCCCATCACAATATTACATACTGCTTCAAGTTCACACGTCAAGCGAGTTTGTAATATTATGAAAAATTGGAAATTATAAATTACGCATGTTCATTGAGGGTACGGCCACACCGGAGGGCCTGCCACAATTCGCTTGTGATCACGCCCTGTGCCGCGAACTCTATAGTGTGGCCAGTCCCATAGTACGCCATATGTTGGTTCGCCAGGTTTCCACCTAGCCTCCGACCCTGGCACTTCGGTGTGGCCGTCCTTACCATTCTGATTTTTGTACACTTATTTATTAGGGGAGATGTAGGCAATGGGAGTCAGTTGGCAATGGGAGTCACCCCTTTAATTCGAAAACAATACGCGTGATGGCGGTTTCAGTGAAGTCATACGCTAGCTGTTTGCCGGTAACATCCGCTGTAGGCAGCTTACTCAGTTCGCATCACGTGCTAGAGAGTGGTAGACGTAACAAGTTTTCGGACCCTTCTGATCTAATTTTTCGAGTGGACAAATCCGAAGGTAAGGATCAAACTACTGAGCGTTTCTTTTTGCGCTTGTGATATGTAATGACTAAAGCATTTTAGATCGTGATTTCAAACTCATTTTACCACTATCACTTTTACTTTTATGTCAAGGTAGGATTTTTCTCTTTTTTACCGATGTAGGCAATCGGAGTCAGGTGACCCTTATTGTTAACATTTCCTGTCTTCGATAAAATAATCTTATTTTTGGTTTGTAGATACCGAACGTTCATCCTAGAAAGACAAATAAGGCTAACTGGTCTATAGCTAACCTGAAAAGGGCTGTGGAACTCATCGATGAACAAGGTTATTCAATAAGAAAAGCCGCGAAAACAATGAACATCCCATTTTCGAGTCTCCAGAAGAGGTACGCGAAAAAAATAGATAAAGAAGAAAATTCTGCAGGGAACGAACAATACTTCAGCGTCAGATATGAACACTGATGACTTGTACCAGGACGACAAAAACGATGATACAGAAGATTCTGACAACCAATGTCTTGTATGCGGCGAATTCGGGCGAGATAATGAGATGTGGTTCCGATGCACTTCATGTGGGCTTTGGGCTCATTCAGATTGCACTGGGTGGGACTCAGCTTGCAATTATGTGTACGATTTGTGTTGACCCCCATTGCCAACATACTGACCACCATTGCCAACAGATGTGGGCAATGGTGGTCAAACCTGTTTTTTTTTTAAATGATTATTGTTCCAAAAGTAAAAAGCCAAAGTGATTAAAGGTGATCTCAATTAAAAGTTTAATAACTAAAGTTTATAATAAGGCTTAAGTAATAAATAGTTAACTAATAGTTTGGTTGTTTTTTCAATTCTCGCTTAAGTGACTCCCATTACCTACATCTCCCCTAAACGTGCGCAGCTCCATTTAGAAATATTGTGCAGCATTCTAGCTTGCAACACCGAAACAATTTTATTGTTTGTCTTTACGTTGTCAGCCCTTACACATCATCTGTCTGTTTTATTTTGTATTTATTTTTCGTGTGTTGACTCCGTTTATTATCCAAATGTTTCGTTTATTTTAAGTTTTTAAAGAAGAATAAAGGTTTGAATTAATTGTAATTCGCAATTATACAGCTTCTAGCCATAAAAACAATTATATGTAAGTTAAATTAAAGTATATTGAACAAAATGCGTTACGTTCCAATAACTTTTGTCAGGTCACATTATCGACATTAACCTTGTAAACTACTGACGCGATAAAATTGATTTATTCACCGTTTGGTCGGGGATTCGATCATATCGGCATTGTTGTCAAAATTCAATTGTGTGTGATTAAATTACATTTTTATATTCCGAATCTGCCGTTTTCGGGTAAAATGGAGGCGAGCCGTGACAGTGTCGATCTTAATTAGGGCGCAATACAAGGCGGATTGCTTTATCTTCATTCCATTTAAATTTGGAACCTGCCGCGCCGCCAATCGAACTTTTTTTTACACATATTTACACGCATATTATGTCATATGTTTCTTCCACACTAGTTAAAAAAGGAACACTTCTTACTTTTTATGAATCTGTTGTGACTTGAATATGTATGGAGGTGACACAATATGAAAATGTAAGAATTTACCTTTATTCTAACTCTTTTCTACTGGTCATCATTTGGAGTTGGTGCTCCGTGTTTAGAGTAACATTATTTCTACTTCCCAATGATATGCCAATACCGAGAACTTTATTTATTATACATATTGTGTACATTGTTTATTATTATTAGTTAACACTAAAACATCTTTTTTGTTTCAGATTTCAATGCAATAATTTTCGTAACCTTATTCTAAAATCGAAGACTGATAATTATGTCTAAAAAGTAGAAATAAATTATTTTAATATGGCCACATACACATCCAAAAATAGTGAAAATATCCACAGAAATGCTCGTGAAAATAGACTTGGATCCATATCCGAAATGATGTCGGAAACCACAGACAATAACAATGGAAATATAAACATTAACCAAGGGAATAGCCCAATGGGAAATAAGGAAAATGAAAACAGGGATAACGCTCATATTTTAGGGACGAATAAAAATATTTCTGAAAGCAGTAACGCGTTAAATTTACCCGTAATACAAAGCAACGATTACAATTCTAATCCTAGTATTACCAGTAGAACGAGTACACAATTGGGCGCCACGTCCTTTGTTGAATTGAACCCGCACTCGAGTTCTTTCAGAGACACAACTTTGATGGGCGTAAGTGATTCACGGTCGAATCTGTTGCAGAATTCTAACACGCAAATAAGAAATGACGCACGGAGAACTAGCATTCAAAACGTTCCCGCACAAATACCGATCATCGGGTACGAAGTTATGGAAGAAAGGGCGAGATTCACTATCTACAAGCTTCGCATCGATGATCCGAGGACAGGGCTCTCGTGGATGGTGTTTCGGCGCTACACAGACTTTGTGCGGCTATATCAAAAACTCAAGATTATTTATAAAAATCTGATATTACCTCTGCCCGAGAAGCGATTATTCCGCAATAACTTTGATCCCCTGTTTCTTGACGAGCGTGCACGCGGGCTACAGGTGTTTGTGAGCGCCGTCGTTAAAAAACTGTCGTCGGACCGCGACGTCAGAGAATTTTTCTGCCTCGACGAACCACCGCCTGTCGGGGACTCGGAGCCCGAGGCACAGGCTCTGTTCGGAGCTCTAGAAGACACAGTAGGAACGCTGAAGAACCAGCTAAGGCAGCAAGAGGAGGCCTTAAAATACATGAGACAGAAAATTTTCTATTTAGAAGAGAAAATGAAGACCTGTTCTGTCTGCAATCCTTTGGGTTTAAAGGGTCAAAATTGTGACCAAGATTCTTCCAGTAACGGTAGCTAATTAGTGTTTTTTTTTTTTTTCATATTTAAATATCATTAACAAAGTGAATGGTGCACTTAAAGTTGTCATCGCAAACAAAAACCTATCCAAAATAGCTAGAATGCCAGTGCACAATGGTGTTCTTGTACCGACCCTTATGTATGGAAGCGAAGCATCGAACTGGCAAAAGAAGGATAAAAATGTGGATACTCTGTGTATGATAGAGTGTCGAATGAAAATATAAGAAGTGAGGTGCGATTGATGTTGTCATGAACAAAATAATGAAAAGATCATTATGATGGTTTGGACATATGGAAAGAATGAATGAAGAAAGAATGGTAAAAAAATTATATGTTAACGATGTAAATGGAACCAGAAATAGAGGAAGACCGAGGAAAACGTGGCACGATCAAATAAATCAAATATTGAATGTCGGCCATGTGAGGAGTCAGAGAAATCGACACGCGTGCATGACACGATGTATGAATGTTGAGGAAGTGAGAGAAATATGTCAGGAAAGAAAAGTGTGGCAGCCCATTCTTTCTGCCGACCCCTTCGGGGAGACGGCGTGATGGTTAGTTAGTTAGTTAGTTATTTATCTCATTAATTTTTCTGCGTTTATTATACCAAGTATTTTTGGACGCTGTATGACAGTGCATGGAATGATCGTTGGCATTTAAATAGTTATGTTAAGAATATTTATTTTCAAATAAGTTTTAATAGGGAAACTCAAAAGTTGAAAAAACAGTGTAATAATTCATTAGAATTAAAGAAATTCATGGATTTCCAGTGCCTTATGTTTATCAGTGTTTTAATTCGTTAAAATATTTATTATTATCGAATTCAACAGTGTTTCCACAGCAATAATTTATATTCTTGTAAAGTTCACATTTATCTATGAAAAGATTCTCGTAAGATTAAAAAAAACTCTCTGTTGTATATGGATTTTGGTTTTCAATTCCTTGACAAATAATGTAATTTAGTTTATTGTTTGCTATTAAAGATTTGAAATCAGGCAGGTCCATATATTGTAATTTAATGAAAAATGTTAGCGCCCTTGTCCGATGACAGATCACTGTAACCACATTCCTTTGGTACATCAGAACACTGCAACTCCAGTTATATTACTCTTTGCAACACTCCATCTTCATCTATTTCATTCCCAGACCTCGACCTAAATTATTACAGTCTGCCTTATCAATAATAACCCTTAACCACCAAGTTATCCGCCATTATTCAGTCGCAACGGATGCAGATAAAAAAAATCCTCCCCAATAGCCCACTACGTACTCCGCCATGGTCTCACGCAGGATGCTATCTCCTACCACGACTCCATCCAAGCACTGCACTTCTTCTCTTCATCTCGGAAACATTTTTATTTAAAAAACAAGACTGATCCCATCATACTATACAATGCCTAACTTGTCTTCCATTCCCCGACCAAGAATAATGTAGAACTTTAGAATAAAGCCTAAATCCTCCCTCGCCCTCTTCGGAGGAGCACTCCGGGCCACACATCTAGCCCCCGCATAAAACAACTACGAAATCACATTTCCAACAATGTTTCCTACAGAAATAAGAGGAATAGCCATTAGAGCTGAACCTCTGTAAGCCAGAAGATCCAACTCCAATATCCAACGAGTTTAAATTTCAGTTCAGTTAACTAATATTCATTAAAATTATATTCATCTAATATATTATTAATTTATGGAGTATAGTTACTTTGATTTAACCACCCTACCTGCAAGAACTTTCCGAGAAATATGCTAAATAAAATCACATTTTTATTAATAAAATTAAATTATTTATTAATATTTTAAATTATGAAACGTTAAATCGGAGAGCTACTTGTGTAGACTTGCACTCAAGTGTTGCTGGACACACGCGTATTCCTAACTGTTAGTGAATTTTAGATATATTATTTAAGTGTGCGTATTACATAGAATGCATAGGGCGGTTAATATAAGTTCCATTATGGAAAAATTGATAGTGAAAATATTGTGTCAAATGAAAGATTGATGTGAAATTTTATGTAGATTAATAAATAGGTTAAATGTTGTTATTTCCACCTGAATATGTGTACATTTATATTCATACACAGTCTGATAACTGTATTATAAGATAACCTGACACCACGAAAGGGCCTCTATTTCGCAAGTTTTTCTTATGTCTGCGTTGCGGACACTGTCTCAAGAGTTTTTCCAGTAATAAATTATTCATAATAATAATAATATGCTAACTTTTAAAGCGCCGTTTTTGTAATGTAATCACCTCAAGGGCGCATTAAGATGTGTTTTAAATCTAAATGTGACCGCTGCATCTGATTTTCGCGATCGGTTAAAAAGTATAGTAGAACAAAGTATAAATGTTTAAATTGGGTATGAAATATGAAAAAGATGGGTTTTCAGTTTAGAACTGAAATCTGTCGGATCATTTATGCATCTGAGGTGTGAAGGGAGATTGTTCCAAGCTCATGGACCGGCTACCGCGAACGCTCGATCCCCGAAATTTGTACTGGGGCAACGCTTCGGCTCAACTAATCTTCCTATTGCCGAGGAGTTCGCCGAGCGAAGTGTGGATTTCCTTGTATTTAGGCTGTCCGTTATACAGAGTTCGGATATATAACTTGGTGCCATTCCATGTAGCGCTTTGAAGACTGTCCAGCAGAGTTTATACTGGATTCTTTCTGGACTTGGTGAAGTTCTTGGAAATGTTGTGTTATATGGGACTTTTTTGGAATTCCTTTAATGAGTCTTGCTACTGCATTGAACGCAGATTGAAGTTTGTTTATTTGTTGTTGGAATGTTTGCATAAATTCCATTACAATAATCAAGTCATCATTTGATATATTATTTTATTATGTAACCAAATTATGAAACTGCATTCTTTTATCTCGTATTACACTGATTATTTTAGATGGCAATTAATTATTCTGCATCTGTTTTATTCGACGTGCAAACATCATTTGTGTCTAGCAATGTTTACTTAAATTCAAGGTAAATTTATCACCAGATGTCATTTTGTAACTTTGCACAATGCCATCTTTATTCGAACACAAGTTGCAATCTGTTTTATAATCTTCTTCAATTGTTAAATAAATTAGCAATGATTCATATTTCAAATCAATAAAGCAAAATTCAAGATGAAAACATTCTTGATACTTGATATTATTATACAACACGTCATTTGAACCCAATTATTGTATACAATTCATGTTGAGCTATCATATTACCTGCCTCTGGTAATGCTGGTGAGGAGAGCAATCAAACAACAAGCGAGCTTAACATGATCTCTTTGGATATCGACATCTTTCATATTAGCGAAAGTACGTTCAGAAGACAGATACTCTTGACAAATTTTTATGAATTAAAACACTTTTTTCCACTTATGAGTTTATTTTTCTCGACATGTTTCGAAGGCGATCGGGAGAATGATATAAACTTTATCAGTTTATATCGTTCTCCCGATTATGAAGGTGTAAGCCTTTGAAACATGTCAAGAAAAATAAACTCAACAGTGGAAAAAACAGTGTTTTGATTCATAAAAATTTGTTATTATGGAATTCCACAGTGTTAACGCCTCTTAGATCAGTGTGGCTTTAGATATTATCTTGTATTACTAAAGTCAAACCATCTCTCATGCGTTCCTGGTATTATATATTATATTTTAGCTGTTCTCAATAGATGCCTTACACTATAATTTTTGTTTGTTATATTTTATGAGAAAATAAACTGATTTCATTTGATATTGATTCTCATGACATGTGATAGGTAAGTAATCTATCGCCATTGTCATGTGAATTCTATACCAGACCAAAGACAGTCTGAGAATCACACTGCCATCACCGGGACTCGAACCCGGCATCTTTGATGTGGCAGTCGTAGCTCTTACACTCTGCCACGAAGGTCGTATTTTCCTTGTGCTCATGGTCTAATATCCTGTCCTAAATTGTTTTCCGAGCAATACTTTTTTGTTGTTTTTCTCTTCCCCACTTCTATATAAATAAAAGCAAAAGTGTGTTATTGTGAAGACTTTTTACTCGGCAAATAGGTAGCAGATCGAGCCGATTTTTTCAGGATTGATTAAACGGAACCCGGCGGTGGTTATAGGCATACTTTTGTTACGAATCGAGCTCTTATTAAATTTATAAATTAATTGATTATTTTCGTAGTACATACGAATATAGACCTTAATAATCGAGCTCTGAGTCCAATTTTTAGAGTTCATATTCGCTTGGCATAGCCAGGTAGCGATTTAGCCGCTTTGTTTGCTTTTATTATTAATAATGTGTGAAGGTAAATCTTTAACTTAATCTACTCTATTCGTTCAGATATATAAACGGCTATATTTGATAATTCCTTAAGAAATTGAAACATGTCACTTCCACAAAATATAATAAAGCTTCTAGAAAACAGAAGTTATCTTCGATATTAATTTCCTTGTTGCAACCCTTGAAATATTAACGGAAGTAAAGATTTTCTAGCCTTTAAAAACTTGGTTCACTTTACAATCGTAATAAGTTTTAACTTTTAATTTAAATCTTTATTTTTCGCACACGTTAAAAATTTAAAATAATCCAGAAACATTCTCAATGACATCCTAATTTTTACCTATTTATATTGATTTATCATTTAATATGTCATAAGTTTTTGTTTTATCTATAAAATGTTAATAGAAATACGAATCACAAACCATTACAAATACTCTGTAATATATCAAACCTGTTTGATTTTGAAAATAGTAATTTATTTATTATTAATATGATTAGTTATAAGTTTAATTTATTTGCAACGTATACTGTGAAATATTATTTTTAGCTTCAACCATGATATGAAACTCTCATATTTCTATAAATTCGCCGTGTTAAGACATCTGACTGACTCTGTCTCTTGGGCTTATTCCTAACATGGCTCTTTCCATGGCTTTTTGTGTCACTCGTAGTTTCTCGGCACTTTGTTTGGACAGTGTGATTTCAAGACCATAAGTACTAACTGGCAGAACGCAGGCTTCATAGACTTTTTGTTTTAGGTTGATCGGTATTTTCCGTTTTCTAAGGATGTAACTCATGGTTCCGAAAGCTGCCCAGCTTAGTCCAATTCTTCTTTTAGTCTGGTTATCTCGGCCCAATCGAATATTGTGTCCCAGGTATGTATATTCTTGGACATTCTCAATTCTGTTGCCGTCCACGTTGGTTTCAAGCCTTTCCGTGCCTATCACCTTGGTCTTTGCCAGGTTCATATTCAAACCTACAGATTTGGATACATCGTTAAGTTCTTTCAGCATTTCAGCTAGTCGTCGGCAAACCATAGATGGTTTAAATACTTTCCATCAACACGGATTTCTTTAGTTTCGCCTGAAGCTCAGCAGTCTGATTATCTCTGGAGAGTAAGATGTTGTGGCCGAAATATCTGTATTCATTGACTTCTTATATTAGCTGATTGTCAATTTCTACAGCACCTCTGAGGAACAAGCTCCGAAAAAGAACAGAACAGTTGGAGCAATCAATGGAATATGTTTATTTTTAATACGATTAAGAATTTACTCTTAACAAAGCATATAGATTCTGATCTAAACCTGTGTTTGTATTCTGATGTAATTAAAAATCTTATTTTGACCATTCGTATTTACTATTTACAATAGTGGATATGTTTTAAATTTTAGTTTGTCTAATTTATAATACTAATTTATATTTCCTTTATGATAAAATTATTCATATGTGTGTATGCGTTATTTTTAAAGCACGTGGAAATTAATTTATATAAATGTGTAAATATGAAAATACTAGCATGTAAGTTGTACCAAAAATGCCTTAATTTTTTTTTACAAAAAGTATATTTTTATAAATGACCAATTATATTATATTAAGTTTAAATAAATAAAAATACAATTATAAAATTTTATTTTATTCTTTATTTTAAAAAAAATAAAACTTAACACGAAGGAGTTACATCGATGGTATTAGAATTTTATATATAATCATCAAAATGAGCAGAAAAAAGCTTATTATGAAGAAGGAATCGAGTCGCGTCCAGGCTTGAACCCATGTCCCATGGAACAAGGTACAAGCATTCCATCTCTTGCCATATTTGATATGGTGATCCAATTAATTAAAAGATTCTTCAGATGTTCTTCTTCAATGCATTTTTTAAAATTAATAATGTGTTTATAAATAGGGGCCTTCGCTCAATATTCAAAATCGATTGACCCCAAACGGTGTCAAATGCCATTCTCTGGACCATGGCAGGCGAAAAGCCAATTAGAGAACAAGTCACTAGACGCAGATGGCAGTGGATTGGTCACATTCTGAGTCGGAACCCAGCCTGCATCGCTCAGGGCGCACTAGACTGGTCCCCTATGGGGGGAAAGATAAAGCGAGGCAGACCTAGAGCCACCTGGAGAAGAGCCCTGCAGGACAAGGTTAAAACAGCAGGCCTCACTCGGGATGATGTTAGGCATCAGGCATGCGATAGAGTCGGGGTGGAGAAGGTTCCTTGAGGCCCTATGCACCACGGAGGTGTGACAGGACAACAAGAAGAAGAAGAAGAATATTAATTTAACACTTAAATTTAATTTTAAAAACATACACTGAGGAAGGATGTGTATTGTCCAAAACATGTTTGTGAAAATACAATACAATATTTTTTTTATATATTCAAATGTGAAGCCACAACACATTGAGTGATAGAATATAGAAAAAAAAACATGTATTTTCCCTTTAATTACAGTAGAGTAAAGGGACTTGATTTATTTTGCGCTCTTAATTACTACACGGTAGCTCTTAAAAACTCTCTTGTATTGCAAGCATTCGTCTACACAAGTGGTTCCCAAACTTGTTTATACCATGGACCCCCTGCTGATTTCTTTTATTTTATGCAGACCCCCTACTTTCGTAATATTGTTCTTTTTTTACAAATTCACCTATAACTATAAAATGAGTTTTTGAAGCTGACACAGAGCAAAATTAGGCCAATAGAAAAAAGAATCTGGAACTCATTGCCGACCTTTTTTTCCTATTTTCCGGAATGAGCTAAAAAAAGGTCGCCGTAAACCTTGCGCGGACCCCCTTACATACAGGGACCCCCAAATCAAATTTAATTTACCACCACGGACCACTTAAGGAACCACTGGTCTACACAGACACAACATTTTCAATCGGAACATTTTCTTGTATATTCAGGGGTGCCACAAGTTTCAAACTTAGGGCCACTCCTCTTCACCATCTTCATAAATGATATTGCGAAGGTCATAAACTTCTCGCGATTTCTTTTATTTGCCGATGATCTGAAATTATTCCTGGAAATTAAAAATCCTGAAGACTGTCTTCGCCTCCAGTCGGACATCAATAATATTTTAACTGGAGTCACAGTAATCAAATGCAATTCAATGTCTCTAAATGCGTTATGCTATATTTTACTAGAGCATTGAGAACTGTATATCATAGATACACAATGAACAACCAGCAACTGGCACATGTATCTACGATGAATCGGAATCATCTATGAGAGTAGGCTGACTTTTCGTGCACATATCGAGAGGATTTGTGGCATTGCACTGAGGATGTTGGGTTTCATCGTCCGGACCGGAAGAGTTTTCAGGGATCCCAATGTGCTCAGAGTCCTATACAACGCATTGGTTCGGAGCAGGCTCGAAAGTGGTTCTGTGATATGGAGTCCTCACGAGGCGAGATATTCCGTTATGCTGGAGAGGGTTCAGAAAAAAATTCTGAGGTATCTCTACATGAGGGAGTATGGTAGCTATCCGTGGCTCTATCCCACGGCATTTCTTCTGGGAATGCTCGGAACCAATTCTTTACAGCTTCGAAGAGATGGACATCTAATAACCCATTTCTTCAGATTAATTAGGGGATACTTCGAGAACTCGGCCGTACTGGAGGATGTTGGTCTTTTGTCCCCGATAGATATCTCCGACAGCGACAGCACAGATTGTTTTACCTACCGGCCGCCAGAACCAATCTGCCTCTGGTGACACCGGTGGGAAGAGCAATTAGTCTGCTGAACGCGGTCTCCTCGGAGATCGACGTCTTTCATGTTAGTGAAAGTACGTTCAGGGGGCAAATACTATTGACTTTAGAAAGTATCTTGTCTTCCTAATGTCGAACCATCTCTAATGCGTTCCTGGTACTTTGTTGTATTTTTATGATATTTTACCTGTACTTAATAGATGCCTTAAACATTTTCCTGTTTGTAATGTCTATTGAGTTAATAAACTGATTTGATTGATTTAAAAAAAACATAAATATCTATAGAACCACCGGTGAGAACTTCCACTATCAAAATCACTCAAAATCCAAATCATCACTTTGAACTGTTCTTTCTTTAAAATTCTTTTCTGAAGAATTCAAATTATTCCCTGTTTTCGGCGTTCTTTTGTCTTTTGTTCTCAAGACTTTGTGGACACTCGATAGCGGCAAGCCCAATTCTCTACTCAATTTGTTCAATGAAATATGAGGTTCTTGTGAAACGGTATTTTTAATTAATTGTATTATTTCTTCCGACATTCTTGGCCTCCCTTGCCCCGTCTGTCTGTGCACGACACATCCAGTTTTGGAAAATTTACTATGCCATTTGATTATCGTTGCGCGATTTGGCGGTTCTTTTTTATGATCTATTTTGAATTTGCGCTGCACCGACATGGCAGAATGTGTTTCGTGGTAAAGGAAACAACAGTAAGCGCGTTCACTGCCTGTATAATCTGCCATTATTATTTATCAATACGTCTAATTATAGGGAAAATTCAAAATAAGACAATTTTCTGATCCACTTGTCATTAATCCTGTGTAAACAAATTTGACATTTGAATTTTGACAGAAATTATTTTTTTATTCATATCATGGTGGATCCGTGAGTTAATTTCAAACAATATAACAAAAGTAAGAACTTAAATAAATAGTGGGGTACTTAAATTTTTTTTAAATCCTTCTGCCTCTATGAGAGTATATTGATAGTAATTAAAAGCAAGTCTAATATATAATTTTATATTAGAAGTATTTTAACTCAATTTTAAAATCAATACTTCTATCTAGCCTAGGATCATGTGTTTCGGGAGTATTACCCCGGAAACTATTTACTCCCCCGTCTGTTGGAAGTGACTTTGTTGGGAATGAGGATATATTATATATGGTAGCGTATTGAGGGAAGGTTAAGGAGGACATTAAATATTCTTCTTCTTCTTGGAGTATGTCAGGTCTTCACGACGTCGGCTATCACTCTGACGTAGGCCTCTGTATCCTGTGCCAAACGAAACAACTCCCGGTATTCGGACCCAAACTCCGGTCCACCCCATAATATTCTCGAGATAGGATATCTGGGTTCTTCCAACACCGCGCCTACCCTCAATCTTCCCTTTGATGATGAGGTGCACCCAATCATATTTCTCGGACATTAAATAGTTACTTATATACTTTTTTACCCGTCTAGTGGGGGTCTAGTGGGACGGTGATTGGGAGGGGTGATGGCGGAAAAGAGGTAAGTGACTGTGAGGTGGGGCCTGTGGTGTATCTCTGAAGGAGAATATGTTTTGGACACTTGTGAACGTAGTGAGTGTCGGGAATGTTGTTAAGGTTTCTTGTATAAAGGGGTTTGGGTATGTGGCAACCCCCAAAAACAAACGCTCTGTTAGTGTGTGGGTGTGTTGGTATAGATTCGGAAGATCCACCTCTAGATAATAAAACATTTGTTTTATAAAAACGGCCTAGGACAACGATTCATACAATTTCCGCATTTTAAAAACAGCGTTCATTAACCCTTTCCGGTCCACAAAAAAAAGTTCCATCGGGTCTACAATAGATTTACAGAATTACAGGGTAAAACAAAACATCCATTTTTTTTTAATAAAACTGTATTTATGTCAATTTTCATTTATTTTGAATGTATGGAATAATGCTATAATCATTACATTTTTTACGCAAATAGTTCGAATTCACTGTTTACTTCCTTCATATATTCTTCATCACTACTTTCAAACTCGCTGTCAACGCGTTTTTTGTAAATCTAGACATTATGAGGGTTTCGAATTTTTAGAATAATAGTAAGTATCGGTAATAATTGTTATGTACCTAACCACCCGTTCCCACAAATCACTTTCCTACGTCTCTATATTTTGAATCAAGATTTGTTTATATTAGGTATATTAAGTAAACATTTGGGGATTCAGAGATGCATTAATTGATCTGTTCCCACGTCTCCGTCTGACTCATTGAAGGTTTGTTTATATTATTAATATTTTTGTAAACATAAAGGCTCGAACGCGAGGATGCTTTTATTGATATGTTCCCACAGGTACATGTGTCATCGAACAAAGAAATGCACACTATTTAAGCTGAACCGCATCATGGATTAAAGATATAATTGCGACTCCTTAATAGTAACAAGTCTAGATACAATTGCAACTCCTTACTTGTAACACTTCTTTATACCTATGTAATTTATTGCTTGTAAAATCATCTTAAATAATGTTCTGTACTAAAAAATTTAATCGTGTTGGAAGTTAATCCATCCCAAAAATCCTCACCGAAGGATAAAACATAAAATTGGTGGCAAAGTGGCGAGACTATTTAAAAACATAAAATAATAATAATCAAGTTGTTTGCACCCGCACGGGTCGAGTGTAACTGAATTTTTGTATCATTCTCAGGTTGAAAGTAACACTAAATGCTAGCGAGAAAATATGTTTGTTTATATTTTGACACTAAACTGATGAAGAAAAAAAATTCGAATGACATTCGACATATGACTCACTGGAATAAAGTCGATGTCGAATGTCATTCGACATAGGACGCGAAATGGTTAAAGAGCACTCTGTATTCGAAGACAGCACACTTCAGGCCACGTGACGCAAGCATCTAAATTTCAAAACACCGGCATGGAACGCAAGACAATTAATTTACTGTTTACCTTCGATTATTTTAAATTTTAACACTGCTAAATTTCACCGGAATACTCACGTATTGAAATGATTTTGTAGTAAAAATGTATCTACCATTAAATTGAGGAGCATTTATAAAAAAGTTAGATCGCGTATTAAGAACGTTCGTTGTTTGGTCCGGCACTTTTTATACGTTGTCTTGAATACTTAATATTGCTAGACATTATAGATTCGGGTATCAAAAAAGAAGTGACATCATAATATTATTAGTATGTATACACGATTAGGAGGGATACTAAAGGGTTAAGAAAATATAATTATTTTTATGTTGAAATTGAACAAAAATAGCTTGTTTAAAAAAATTATTCTTTTATTTGAAAGTACATTTGTATGAATGTGGAGGAATCTAGAGAGGTATGTCAGGATAGAGTAGTGTGACGGTCCATTCTCTATGCCTACCAATGATGATGATGATAATGATGATTTATATAGCTCCATTTTTGTGAAAGATTCCCTTCAAGGGCGCTCAACGTCCAGAAAGCTTCTCTTAAAAAGAAAAGTTTTAAGAGAGCTTCTGAACACTCCTTCGTCGTCTTGATTGCGGATATTGTAGGGCAGCCTGTTCCACGCCGTCGGTCCCGCGATGCCAAAAGCGCGATCCGCGAAGTTTGAAGCTCCTTGGCGCCGCGGGACGAGAAGTTTGTGTGTTGCTTCTTCCTTCGAGGATCGTAGAGTTGACTGCCGAGGGTTCAAATTTGTCAGCTGGCAAAGTTCTGTAAGGCAGTGGGGCGCTCGTCCATGTAAGGCCTTGTGAACAAGTAGACACAGTTTATAATCGATTCGCTCAGGTAACCTTAGCCAGTGAAGTCGATAAATGTGATAAATGAAGTGAAGTCAATGCGGGTTTGTTGTTGTTGTTGTAAATAATGAAAATAAAAAATAGTTTTTGTAAAAAAATATTTTTTAAATGTATTTTTTAGTTAAAATTCACTAATGTTTGTGCCTACGATCTATTTATTATGGAATGATGGGCTTCATAATCTTGACAAGAAGATGGCAGCGAGCTGCCGAAACCGGTCGAAGACACAAACATTAGTGGATTTTAGCATTGAAAAAAAGTTTTTTACAAAAACAATATTTTTATTACTTTCTTGTTTAATGACAATAAATAAACCATCGAAAGTGCAAAAATGTACAATAAACTCAGTTTATTGTAACACCTGATGATGCCGACATCGGTTGGCGAAACAGCTGTCGCAATACTCTCAGTGAATAAAAAGAAATTGTGATATTATAACAGTGTTTTAAATTTTCACATTAATAAAATGGTTATTTAAAGTGTTCATACCAATTTTTTTTAAAGCTTTTTTAACTCAATTTTCTCTACTTATCATAATGCTTCTGAATTGCCAAATATGTTGCGAAAAGAAGGATAATGGAATCAGAATTGTTTTCAGCGTTTGGTACCGAGTTTAGTAATCTCTTTAGTTCTCTGCCCCGAGTATTTCTATTCGCGCCTGTTGGCCTGAAAAAACGTAAAAAATCGTTTTGCATTTCGCGTCAGAGCTTCGTTGTTGTTGGACGTGTTACGTGAATATATTTTTTATTGAAGTGTATAATTCTTGTGCTGTGCGAACATTCTGGGAGCATCGTATTATCAAGCAAAGAGTAAGTCCGCGGTTCCATTAACCTAACATTTTCAAAAGCCGAATACACCATAGATAAAACAAAACGAGCAACAATGGATGCCGTTTGAGTTACTAGGCGGGCTGCCTTTATTGCCGGATTCATTGCGGCAACTCGGTAGCCGAAACGTTTTTCATTCTATTTATGATTATTTTTTTATTTTTTATGCTTCGAAGGCATTACACCGTCATCGTCTGGAGCACAATATAAACAAATTGTATCGTTATATCAATGGAGGATTACGACGCCAAATTTATTTCATAAAATAATTCGTAATATTTAATTTCCCAGTGTAAATGCCTTAAGTTTTTTAATAATTAAATATATTTATTTCAAATATTGATCACCTGCGCACCGAAAAAGCAAAATGTCTTGTAAAAAAAGCATTATATTTTTTAATATGTATTCAGTGCTAAATTAGCACAATTTGAAGTTCTTAACATTAGATTTGATATCCATAGATAATTGTTAAAGAATCAGATATGGAAAAATCGAAACAAATGATTTGAAATCGTTATTTAGAACTCGAACATTTTTGTTTGTTTTGATCAATAAGTATTCGAATCAAGTATTTTTGGCTTTCGCGTTTGTATATTCGTACGTGTGAAAAATATACTAACTAAATGTAGGAAACTATTCTGATGCTAGATAAAATTATATGCAGTTTTGATATTTTTGACGTCAAATACAAGAATTTTCTTACAATCATACATCGTATTAAATGTTTCTTGGACAATGATGTAAATCTAAATATATAACATTAATGAAAACGTTCGTTTTATAGAAGTTTTATTATATTTCATTGAAGTGGCATGTTGCGCCTTATAAAATACGATGTTTTCAATGTCTTAGTCGAAACATTTCACTCCTTTATAGTTTAAAGGATCGATATTAATAAAGACAGAAATCGGTTGTCTTTATCAATAGTAAAAAGTCTATATATTTGCTAACAATATCAGCGAAAAAATACCTCCAATACATTAGTATTGCACAGAAATCTCCCACACGAACTGTTCCATCAAAATGTATTTCTATTTACATATTTGGGTGTCTGGGAGGCCGCAAACGTGGGTGACATTTCAGCTCTCTCGGTCAGTTTAAATATCGAATACTTCGAAATGTTTGTATACAAAATGGCGGACGATTTATTATCTTTATGAATGCAATATTTGTATAATACTATTATATAACATTTAAACGCCCGTGCCTTGGATGTTGTCTTTTCGGGAGTACCAGCCCGAAGGCTATTGCTCCTCCGCATGTTGGAATTTCTTTCTTGGATGTTGAGGTTGAATATTGTTGGATGGTGAGGGGAGGGTTACTTGGAGGATATATTGGATTGTGTCCGACATTTGGACCTGACTATCCGGGTAGGGAGGAAGTGTGGAGGGGTTGGGGTGGCCTTGGACAGGGGCCAAGGTCTTGGTTGGAGATCAAGGGACGGTGACAGGGAGTGGCCTTGGATGGATAGTTCCTGGACAGTTCCTGGACAAAGAACCAAGTGGGACAAGAATGACCTTGGGTGTGGACTGATATGGCAATGGGGTTGAGGCTCCTCCACAACGGTCCTCCGCTGACTTCTGTCCCTGGCCATCTCTCTCCATTCCCCAGCTCCTTCCATTTTATCCCAATCTTCTTCCAAACAATCCGCCCATCTATTCCTCGGTCTGCCTCTTGGTCTCTTTTCGCGGGGCACCCGTGGATATAATTTGTGGTGTTCTACCCTCTTGCATTCTTTCTACATGGCCAGCCCACCGTGAGACTTACAGAATCTCACTACTATTTCCTGGTTAATCAGTACTTCAAGTTCAAAGTTAAAAGTATAAAATTACAATAGGTATGATTTGATATCTTCAAATATATAAGATTCCTTTCACTTCACAGTGTACCAAAGTTGCTACACTGTGAAATGAAAGGTTAACTTTAGACCCAAATTCCTATACCGGAATGCTCGCTTAGAATTTCATATAAATCAAAAGAACTTGAGTAATAAACATGTTAAAGAGATTAAAATCTTTTTATAAGAAGCCGACCCACTAATTTAATAACACTCGCACAACGTGTCAGCAGCATAAACCTAACCTAACCAGAATACACCTTATGAACAACTCCTAGGTGGTATTTTAGCCGAATATGGGCGTTCAAATTGTGAATTATTATTTTAATGACTTTATTTTAAGTGCGCCGTTTTGTAAAATCAATTACTCCAAGGGCGCAGTAGGAAAAGACTGACCGAACAGTGCAGTCTTTAGAAGTTTCCTTAATTTAACGTCACTATCCTCATACTTAATACTAACATGGAGGCTGTTCCACGCCAACGAACCCGCAACGCTGAAAGCACGATCATAGAAACTTGCTTTATTGGCTCTGACTGGAATATACTCGTACGGTTCGTACCTACTGTTTCAGCATCCAACGATAACAAGTTATTATTTTAGAGAAATAACAAATAGAACAGTTTTATAAACACGATAAAAATTTAAGCATTTCCGGTAAAAACAGATTTCCCGGCAATACGACAGAATATATTGTTGATTGTGGAGTTAACCTAATTGGACTTGAAACTTCTGGCATACAGAAGTTCAGCTCCAATGGCTATTCCTTTTACGTCTGTTAAAAAAACATGATTGATCAAATCAAATCAAATCAGTTTATTTACTCAAAAGACATTACAAACAGCATAAATGTTTAAGGCATTAAGGCAAACATAATACCAGGAACACATTAGTGATGGTTCGACATTAGGAAGACAAGATACTTTATAAAGTCAAGAGTATTTGTCACATTACTAGAGCATTGAGAATTATATATATCATAGATACACAATGAACAACCAGCAACTAGCACATGTATCTACGATGAGAGATCTCGGGATCATCTGTGAGAGTAGGCTGACTTTTCGTTCATATATCGAGAGGATTTGTGACATTGCACTGAGGATGTTGGGGTTCATCGTCCGGACCGGGAGAGCTTTCAGAGATCCCAATGTGCTCAGAGTCCTATACAACGCGTTGGTTCGGAGCAGACTGGAAAGTGGTTCTGTGATATGGAGTCCTCACGAGGCGAGATATTCTGTTATGAATATACTCGTATAAGATATTATCCGTTATGGTGGTTATTTTATGCGGGGGTTAGATATGTGGTTAATCCTATATAATATAATAATTTCTTTATAAAACTGACGTTTTCATCAATATTAAATACTTACTAAGCATGGAGTTTTACGTTATTATTCAAGAAACAGTAAATATACATTTTTGTGCCGACCCTTGTATATGAAAGTGAAACATGGAACTAGCAAAAGAAGGATGAAAGTAGAATAAATGCAGTGATGAGATCTCTTAGAAGAATGTGTCATAAATATGTATATGTAGAGTGTCAAATGCAAATATAGGGTGTTTTTTTAGAGGTTTGGTTTTTTAAACTAGCAACATTGTTTCTACAGACTGTCAATTTGACAGTTGATAGTTGATTTGTAAAAAGTAAGTTTTGCCATTTGACCATGAATAGACTGACGTCAGAACAGCGCTTGTAAATTGCGCAAATTTATTTTGAAAATCATGGTTCGGTTCGCCAAACTTATCGTGCACTACGTCCATTTTACGGTCGACATAATCGTCCATCCGAGCAAGTTATTCGGAAGACCATGGATCGATTTCGCACCACGTACACTCTAGTGGATAATACGCATCCAGAAAGCCGACAATTGTCGAAAATTGGATTTCACGATTGCTCTTCATTCGAGCTAGCCGTAGCGCTCATATCCGAAATCATATTTAAACTATAATAGCATTAAATTATTTATTAATTTAAGCCAATATCATAGACATTAACATTATTTTAATGTGTTTTTTTTTTCATTTTGAATATTTATTGTATACCTCTAAAAAAACACCCTATATTAGAAGTGAACGCAGTGTGTATAAAATTATTATCAAGAAAATTATGAAAGGGTCATTGAAACAGATGAACACACGGAAATAATGAATGAAAAGGAAAGTATAATATATGTAAATGAACAAAATGGAACTAGAAATAGTGGAAGACCTATGAAAACGTGGCACGATAAAATCAATCATATATTAAATGTCGGCCACGTGAGGAGTCGGAAAATCGACGTGCGTGCATGACACGATGTAAGAACGTAGAGAGAGTGAGAGAAGTATGTCAGGATAGAACATCGTGGCGGTCCATTCTTTTTGCCTACCCCTTCGGGGAAACAGCGTGATGGTTAGTTAATTGGTAACAATAAATATAATTTCAATGGAAAAAGTAGTATTGTTATATATCGGAAGAACAAAGTGGAAACCGCCAGTGGTCACTAAAGAAAAGAGAATTCTCTCATGTTAAATTATTGAAAGAATTGAGAAATTAATTAATGAATGGCGAAATTAATTGAGAATGGACAAAGAGACTTATATTGAATTTTTAAGGTTAGTTTCTCCGTTTATTACGAAAACTGATACTGTAATGAGAAGAGCGATATCTCCGCACGAATTACTCTCAGCTACCTTACTATTCCTTGCCACCGGAAGAAGCTTGAAGGACATGAAATATTCAACTGCCATTTTTAAACCAGCTCTAAGCAAAAAAATCCCGAAAAATCGTTACGATTCGCAGAAATTGTTGCCGGCCCAAAGCCGTATCGAATCTATGTTATCAAGCCGCAATGTTAAGTTTATAACTCTGGGTCCATCGATCTGACAGCTGTCAAATGTCAGACAATTTTGGTAAAAATATCGCGAATTTTTCGAAACAATTAATCAACATAAACATTTTTAACGATATTATTACATTAGGCATTATTATTATGAATTTTGAGCTTTCTGTGCTACAAATTTTGAAGTTAATATATTATTAATTTTGAGGTTATATCGAAAGATTATTTAGAACATTTTACATACCAAAGTTGTACACAAACTATATTATACAATTCAATGTGTGTTCAATATATTACTAGTACTTTTATAAAGTAAACACCCTGAAGAAAATGCATATAAATACTTTACAAATGGCCCGGCACGATGAGAAAGTAAAATTGACATACCGGCACTGCGGAAACACAAATGTAGTATATTAAAATATTTTTAACACGTATATAAGGAATAATAATACGATCGTAGTCGTATTTTACATTTATTTCACATTTATAATGGAAATAAAATACGAGATCACGGCACGAGACACATTCTAACGGCCTACAATAGCTTCATGTTGCAAATATTATCTATGTGATTACGGCCTGGTAAATACTTTCAAGACGGCATTGTGCCGGCCAGTATTAACCATCCAATCCAATTCCAATTAATCGCTACGATGTCCTGTTTACACACAACGATAAATCGTAACAATTCGAACGTTACGATTTATCGTAACGTGTAAACGTGTCTTTAGTCTTTCGTGTAAAAATAAAATTGTTTTAAAAACTTGTTTCTTTTTTTAAATATGAAAACGGTACTTACTTAAAAAAACACGCCTTGTACAATATATGTGTATGCGCTAGTAGATATTGTATTATGTAAGACAAAACAAAATCTAATAACGTTCGATTTCCTATCGTCTCACGCAGGTTCATGTGATGTCATACTTAAATTTGTCAATGACTCGCATTGCGTCATGGACTAGCGGTCTCTGTGAATACTTTTTAAAATGTGTTCCGCAACACGGGCAATCCCGAAATTAATCGAATCTTCATCATATTCTATAAGGCGTGTTAAAACATTACAAAATTTACGATTAAACTAAATTAACTAATCATTGCGCCTTTTCACCGACCGCCACCATTTTCTTTCCCGGCATACTTATCTCGCTTCCTCAACATGCATACATCGTGTCATGCACGCGTCACGTGGCCAACGTCAACACCCACAAAACAAATCTAAAACAAATAATATAAAATACAATGATATAAAATAAAACAACAAAATAAAAAAATAAAAAAACAACAAAATAAAAATAATTGAACACAAAATGTTATTTTTAGATGGTGCACATATTGTCTATTTAATTTATGTTCCACGTATCCACCGTTTTTTAATTTAGCACATAATGTAATAACACATAAAGTTTTTTTCGATGTTGCACATGTTGACATGGACGATCCGGACTTTTGTGTTTATTTAATTTGTGTTTCACGTATCCACCGTTTTTTAAATTAGCTGTAATTAGGCACATAACCAGCAAGAACTTAAAAATAATATTGAAGAAATTATTCAAATTGTCATTGGAACAAATGAAAAATTTATTTTTACACCTGTCAAAATTCTTTATAAAAATAAAAAAACGAATATAATTTTAACAGCAAAACAGTACAAATGTATTACGTATATATAATATATTATATTTTACCTGTTCTCAATCTTCTTCTTCTTCTTCCTCAGCCTATTCCCGTCCACTCCTGGACAAAGGCCTCCTCCATTTGCTTCCATGTCATTCTGTCCTGTGCAGACTGCATCCAGGTTATTCCGACGTGTCTGTTTATATCATCCCTTCCACCATAGTTGCGGTCGCCCTGCACCTCTCTTCGCCGTCCACGGCCTCCAAGTCAGCAGTCTTCTTGTCCACTTTTCATGTGGGCTTCTGGCTACGTGACCTGCCCATTGCCATTTTAGAGTCGCTACCCGGTGGATGATATCAGTGACCTTTGTTTTTTCTCTCACCGTATCGTTTCTGACTCAGTCTCTTAGGCTTATTCCTAACATGGCTTTTTTCATGGCTCTTTGGGTCACTCGTAGTTTCTCGGCACTTTGTTTGGACAGTGTAACAGTTTCAAGACCATAAGTACCAACTGGCAGAACGCAGGCTTCATAGACTTTTCATTTCAGGTTGAGTATTTTCCGGTTTTTAAGGATGTAACTCTTGTTTCCGAAAGCTGCCCAGCCTAGTCCAATTCTTCTGTTCTCAATATATGCCTTCAACTATAATTGTTTTTTTGTAATATAATATATTTTCAGAAAATAAACTGATTTGATTTAATTTCATTGTTCCAGAACAGTCTTAAATAATGGGGAAGGATTCAGAAAAGAAGGAAGACTCTGGATTCGGCTTTAAAGACAGAGCCAAGGCAGAAGAAACTATCGAACTACTCAAGTCACATGACACTGGCTACCAGCGCCTGACTGTCAGAGGTCTGCTGGGACGAGCTAAGAGGGTTTTAACGCGTAAGTACATACTTTTAAATTTACTTCTTTCTTCCTATCCTGTCACGCTGTGCTGATTGCCTCGCTGGGATGGGGACTGCCTGCAGAGCTGGGCCTCCTTCCTTCACATCGCTGCGATTTCTTTTAAATATTTATTTAGTGTTTTATATGAAAGAGCTGAAAGGCTTGCATGTAGGTGCCAAAATGAGCGGAGTGTCAGTAAGCTGTCTCTTGTATGAGGATGACGCTGTCCTACTTGCAGACAACGAGCCTGAACTACAAGTCCTGGTGAATAGTATGTATGAGGTATGCACGCGAAATGATCTGATGATGAATGTTAATAAGTCCAAGGTAATGATTTTTGAAAAAGAAAAAATCACGACAGTCTGCAACATTAGCGTGAATGGTGAAAATTTGGAGCAAGTAGATGAGTTTGTGTATTTGTGTAGTACGTTTATAAAAGATGGGCGAGTGGTGAGGGATATTGAAAGAAGGGTTGGGTCAGGCAACAAAGTGAATGGTGCACTTAAAGTTGTCATCACAAACAAAAACCTATTCAAAAAAGCTAGAATGGCAGTGCACAATGGTGTTCTTCTACTGGCCCTTATGTATGGAAGGGAAGCATGGAACTGGCAAAAGAAGGATGAAAGTAGAATAAATGCAGTATAAATGAGATTTCTTAGACCATTTAACCGGGTGGTGGTCTAGGGGATAGAACGCTTGGCTCCTGATCCAGGGGACATGGGTTCAAGCCTGGACACGACCAGATTCCTTCTTCATAAAAATGAGCTATTTTCTGCTCACATTGAAGATTGGAAAATAAATTCTAATATAATTGATATTAGTCTACTAATAAAATGTGTGGATACTCTGCTTACGATAGAGTGTCGAATGAAAATATAAGAAGTGGATGCGGTGCGAATTATGGTGTTATGAACAAAATAATGAAAGGATCATTAAGATGGTTTGGACATATGAAAAGAATGAATGAAGAAAGAATGGTAAAAAAAAGTATATGTTAACGATGTAAATGGAACTAGAAATAGAGGAAGACCGAGGAAAACGTGGCACGATTAAATAAATAAAATATTGAATGTTAGCCACGTGAGGAGTCGGAGAAATCGCTGCGCGTGCACGACACGACATGAATGTTGAGGAAGCGAAATAAGTATGTCAGGAAAGGAAAGTGTGGCAGTCCATTCTTACTGCCTACCCTTTCGGGGAGACGGCGTGATGGTTAGTTAGTTAGTGTTTTATAATGTCCTATTCCCTTAACCTGTCCCATGTCCGCTATATAATAAAGTCCTCAGTTCATTTCTCATTTGTCTCCTCTGTCCTTCCTTTCATTTCCCGCTATCACATATCCATTCTCCGCAGTCTTTTACTTCCCGTATAATTCCATGTCCCTTTTTATATAGAATAATATTTTGTTAGGCATATTTTAACTTTAATTTGCATGCACGGGCGAGATATAGCGGAAAATAAAAGTAGATTAAATGTGGTCTGGGTCCCTCTTGATTTCTTATATAATATATAATTTTTCTAACGTAAGTCCCGCACGGACGAGAGACAGGCCTACGGATTGAACGAGCAAAGCTGATGAAAGGGAGTCACTGGGTCTTATAACAACTTCAGGTAAGCGGTGGGAATCCTCTATGTCCTGCCACACCTTCGTGGTAAATAGGGCCTCAAAGATTCTTCTCCACCCGACCATATCGCACACTTGATTGCCATCCGCGTCCTGCAGGGTTCTTTTCCAGGTGGCTCTAGGTCTGCCTCGCTCCTTTTTTCTATCCACAGAGGACCAGTCTAGTGCCCCCTGAGTGATGCAGTTCCGTCTCAGGGTGCGACCAATCCATAGCCATTTGCACCAAGCGACTTGTGCTCTGATTGGTCTTTCGTCTGCCATGGCCCAGAGGATGGCATTTGATACTGTTTGGGGCCAAAATATCTTGAATATTCGCCTTTCATACGATAGAGTTAGAAGTGCTTACGTGTGGTAATTTGGAGCTTAGTGTATTATAGTTTTATAGAAAGTAAAAAATAAAGATCTTAGTATTCTTGGACCATAATTTAGGACTTGCTATGTGGAAAGTGATGTCATACTAGACTGCATTTTTATAACTGGGATTATGTTAATATTATGTTAAAAAATACTGAGTAAAGATCTCTATATAGCTTAGAGAAATAATTAAATTGTTAGATGTATCAGTAAACGTTTTTAGAGACTTCATAATATTTATGTATCGTGTAATTTATTTTAATTTTGTATATTAATAATTTTTCATCATATTTCAGTGACGAAGGCCGAAGACAAGATCAAGAACATCAAAGGAGCCATGGAAGTGTTTGAAAAGTGGCTCGAAGACTACGAGAAGGAGCACCCCCCCAAGAACAAGAGCTCTAGTTCAAAACCAGAGAAAAAAGCAAAGTCCAGCAGCGACGAAGAAGACGATGAAGATAAGGAATCCAAGGACAAGAAGAAGGAAGATGCGGCTCCTGATAAGGTCCCCGGACTGGGATTCAAAGACAAAGATAAGGCTAAAGAGACACTGAAGCTTCTAGAAGGAAGGGATCCAGATTATCAGAAGTTGGCTATTAAAGGGTTGCTTGGCAGTGCGAAAAGAGTTCTAACAAGTAAGTCGCACGTCTTCACAATTAAATTATCTATTTATACTTAGGAACTACTACAAAAAATCAATATTATGAATGTTTAGGAAGCGAGAGACGTATGTCAGGAAAGAAAAATGTGGTAGTCTATTCTTTCGGCTTCAAATTTTGGTAGAGTCACGGAGATACATATTTTGCTGGCAAATATGTGTCACCTAAATACCGTGTAACGCCACAGTTGCATACCATCAGCAACACTACCAATAGTCCTACTCCTAGCGTCCACGAATGGTCTCATAGGCCCCGCGAGCCCTGGGAAATGTGGCCACTGGCAATACCATCAGCCATAGCAGATAGGAGAGGATGAATGGCGGGTCTCCAGCGCCATAAAACTGGAACCCCCCAGCTAAGGGAAGGAAAACCCCTACAGAAAAACCCTGGTCCTCCTGGTAGGGGGTTTGGCGTAAGGCTAACAACCTTATCCTAGAAAAACAAACTTGTTACGAAAAATCCAAGGACTCCTGGATTCAGCCAAGGCCCACCCAGGGCTGTCGAGCTTAGGATGATGATGATGATTCTTTCGGCCTACCGGCGAGAGACGGCGTGATGTTTAGTTATTTAATTTTTAATTAATTATTGTATTTACAGGTACAAGGGACAAAGATAAGCTTCAAAATATCAAAGACGCAATGACCGTGTTTGAAGATTTCCTCGATGACTTTGATAAAACTAACCAATCAAAGAAAAACATGAGCTACTTGCCGCTGGCCGTTGTCGAGTCCTGCCTTGTTTTAGTGAAAAAGCTTGGAATAACAGGAAAGAGTGAAAGCTTTATTGAAGCTTATAAGAAAGTGAAAGGAGATTACAAAAGATTAAGAACCGTGGATGACAAGAGCAGCGGTAAAACCTGGGATATTGTTAGGAATAAAGAACTTAATGATATTAAGCAAAAAGTGAGTACATTCAGATATATATATATTTTTTTACACATTAAAACTTGTCCGGTAGTAAGTTTTATTGAACTCGACAAAATAATAAGAACTCATTAACAAATCATAGAATAAGAAATAACAATTTTAATTCGTAGCCCGTCATTAAAAGGTTGGCAAGCAACATGAGTGTGATGACGTCACGGAATATTTAAAATGGGAATTACTCCATTGGACTTGGATCTTTTGGCTTACAGAGGTTCAGCTCATGTGGCTATTCCTCTTACATCTCATGGGAACATTATTGGAAGGTGATTTGGTGGATTGTTAGTTTATGCGGGGGCATGATTTGTGTGGCGCGGAGTGTTCCTCTGAAAGAGGATCGATTTGGGCGCTTGTGGCGGCTGGAGGTGTTTGAGTCGTAATTTGAGAGGTCTTTTATTGTGGGGTTAGGATGTGAAGGGAGTCCTTTGTAAAAACGTTCGACAGTTTCAGAATGAATTAATCTATCATCGGGATTCCCGATTCTAGGTGCAGTTGTGTGATCCTGGTCCATGAAGGCGCACCAAGCGATAAACGGATAGCCTTACTTTGCCGGATTTGGAGTTTTCGTATGTGACTCGAAACTGCATAGCCCCAGATTGGGGCTGCATAAGTGAAGATCGGTCTTATGACCGTTTTGTATATCAGGAGTTTATTGTCGGTGCTTAGTTTACTATTTCTAGCTAACATTGGGTAGAGGGCTGAGATTGCTCTTGACGCGGCTTTGACTTTATTTGTAATGTGTGGCTTCCATGTCAGCTTAATAAATTAACACTTGCAGGAGCGATGGCGTTTAACTCTACGTCAAATTGGATATTTAGACATTCGCGTTTTAATATAAAATATATATTTTGTGCTAATTTTAATGTGCTATTTTATAGATTGGTGACACCACCCTGTTTGAAGACAACGGAAACCCAACAAAGGAACATTTAAAGATGATTGTGTGGGCGTTCAGCCCAGAAGATTACAAAATGAAGAAACTAAAAATAAAATTAGACGACGAAGACGTGGAAATGAAGGATGTAAGCAAATCGGATAAAAAGAGAGACGATAAGAATTCTTCTAGAGATAGCAAGAACTCTGATAGGAAGAGGAGACAAGATTCCAGCTCTTCTGCATCGGATTCTGATGATGATAGTCCTAGTAAGAGGAAGAAGTAAATTAAATGGAATCGTAGCATCAAGCTGAACCTTCACAATATTTTTAAATAATCTTAGGTTCTTTGCCCCAAAAAAATTATGTAATATTCTTATTGTGCATTTATTCTGTACCTTTAGAGCATTTATTCTTATATAAATATCTTATCATCTACCTCTAATATGTTAGATATTATTGCAAAGTTGAGTAAATGTTTTTTGATAAATAAGAAATATCTGAGTGTACATTATTATGTGTCGGAAATAAAATAAAGTTTAAAAATGGCAGTTTTAATTTACACATTTTAAGATATAAAATTAGATTATATAAGATAAGATATAAAGAAGATTATATAATTAGATTGAGAGTCGACGGGGTGTTGGGAGAAGGCGGGTTTCCTGGCTGAGGAACATCCGAGAGTGGACGGGGCTGAGGACCGTGGGGGAGCTGTCCCGAGCTGCCCAGGACGGGGAGGCCTACTCAAGGGTGATAGTCAACGTTGGGGAGACCTGACAGGACACGAAAAGAAGAAGAAGATATAAAAAAAAAGAATGGGAGAGCAAATTGTCAATGTGTTATGTTATGCAGACGATGCTATAATCATAGCTGAAAACAATAATGACTTACAAAAAATGCTAGACAGACTACATCACGCCTGTAAGAAATACAACATGACGATCTCTATCGAAAAAACAAAATGTACGACCTTTTCTAAAACATGTAACCTGGTTATAGAAAATCAACCCATAGAACAGGTCAGGACCTTCAAGTATCTAGGCATAGACCTAGTGGGAGGAGCTGATCTTCGAGAAGAAATACAAGCCTAAGTAAACAAGGCAGCTGCAAGCTCTGGGGCTCTAAAATCCACAATATGGAAAAACAAAGACATGGCCATTGAGAGTAAGATGAGAATCTATAAAGCATGCATAAGACAAATAATAACATATGGCGTCGAAGCAAGGGCAGACACAGTAAGGACCAAATAAGTTTTGAGGACTTCCGAAATGAAGACACTGAGGATGATAGCAGGCAAGACACTGACAGATAGCGTGAGGAACACCAAAATAAGAGAGATATGCGAGGTTGAGGATATTATAAGATGGAGCAGACAGCGAAGAAGGGACTGGTACGGTCATGTTCAAAGAATGGACACCACCAATATTGCATTGTATAATCAGCCTCATGGGACTTGTCCTCGTGGAAGACCTCCTAAAAGACGGAGGGACAGCTGGGAGTCTACCTTACAGGAGGAGCAACACTCTGGAGAACATACCACATAGGTCTACAATAAGGAAGAAGAAGAAGAAGATATTCATATTCAAAGAATACATGTTTTCAGTTTATTTTTTTTTTTCTTAAAACCTTAAACGGCATTTCAATATGAATTGATAAATTCAATTAAATTTCTCTTTTACACATTCCCTCTGTAAAACAATAATAATACGCCATTATTAATGTTGAAATACTAAAAAAACTTTATTTCTTCTTTCTTCTCCGGCATCTTCCACTTGTTCCTATCTCTGGACATCCATCTCCATTCTCCAGGTCTTTCCAGTTTTCTCCAATTATGGGTCCTTATATTTTTGGTTAGATCGTTGTTCATTTATTTACAAGTACCTACATTGAATAAAAGGGAAAAAATAGATTAGCTTAAATATGGCCTGGTGTTCCTTTTTGATTTACTTATTTTAAATAACTGTTAACTTCAGTCTAGGGTGGATGTGGAACGGTCCTAGAAAGTGAACGAGCGACTTTGACGAAAGGGCGCCGCTGCGCCTTATAACTGCTTCGGGTAAACGGTGGATACCCTTTTATTTGTTCATTGGGGGAGTCCGAGTTATTTTTTATTGTGTTGATGTTCGTAAATATGTGTTCTTATAGCATGCAACGTGTCTAGCCTCGCAATGAACCCTCCTCCTATATGCAGGCTTGGGACCGGCAGCAGCTTAGAAAACTATTTCCTCGCCACGGACGGAGTGTTGAGTATAAAACGAATGTGTGAACATAAGAACACATCCATCACCAAATAGATACTGTAATATAATTTCCTATTTAATTATTTTTGTATACTGCAACATTCGATAGCATAGAAATAAGGAGTTTTTTCTATGAATTCAATATTTGACAGATGTCAGCGGTTTATCTGGCGTCTTTTACCGAATAGTATTGTTTACTTCACATATCATCTATAAAATTACGTTAAATGGTGTGCGCTTGAAGTCCATATGGGATTTATTTTTATTTTAACGAGTTATATCGAGAATGAGCGGTAAATTGTTAATAATTCAAATAAGATAACTCGTAATTCATTGTTTGAAACATACTTTTGTTTCGGTTTTGGAATTCGAGATGGCATCTTATAGACCAGACGAGACGGATCTGCCGCCGGATATTCAGGAAACTTTCCGGAGTCGATATTCTTCTATGAAAATGTTACCACAAAACAATGACGACATGAAGAACACATTAGATTTGAGTCTTAATAAATATGATCGAGCAACCCGTGCTTCCGACATGGATACAAAATTAGATAAAGATTTATTTGTTAAAAAGTGCGACGAGTTAATGGGTGTTTTAACAGACTCGTCGGAGATAAAGCCAGACGTAAACAAACCTTTTGTTGAATGCGTCACCGAATCCGTTAAGCAGATTGAATTCGATTCCACCATGCCAGATCTAGAGGCGGCTTCCAAGAGCCACATAGCATCGCGAAACACAGAAGAAATCGAAGAGGAGACCGCGAACATAATGGGAGTAACGGGGGAACAGAGAAACAAAGAAACTGCAAAGTCCGGAATGGTTTTTCAAATTGTCAAAGAGGAAGGAAATTTAAGAATGAAACAAATGAGCGACGAATCGCATTCTAATGCTGACAAACAAAATACCATAGACAAAATGATGGAGCTTCCTGTTTTGAAAAAAGAAGTCAGCTTTGAATGTGGGTCTGAGGCGGAGGAAAAGAATAATCGTGCAGAACAAAAGCTGCTGGGGAAAGATTTGTTTCTTTGTTGCATCTGTAACATGTGGTATAGCACGTTGAAGCAATTGTTAACTCATATAAAAGAAAAGCATAAAGAATTGGAGGTTTGTCATAATTTTTTTTTAATATTAAAAGAGTAAGAAGTTTAATCGGGTGGTGGTCTAGGGGATAGAACGCTTGGCTCCTGATCCAGGGGACATGGGTTCAAGCCTGGACACGACCAGATTCCTTCTTCATAATAATGAGCTATTTTCTGCTCACATTGAAGATTGTAAAAATAAATCTAATATCATTGATTTAAATCCTTGGTATTAGTCTTTTAAAAATAAAAAAGTAACAATAAAGACTTTAAAATTTTGTATGAAGCATTCACTTTGTGGTAAGACATTTAAATTTTTTAATTTATTTATATTTAAAATAAAATAAAAAATAAAAACACTGCACTTTGTTTTTCACCACTAATTATAACAAAGTAATTTTAAAAATAACTGTTATTACGAAGCCCTGATGAAGCTTGGGTACAAGCGAATCTAGTCTACAATTAAAATAACCTTGTTAATAATTAATAGTGGTGAAAAACAAAGTGCAGTGTTTTTATTTTTATTTCATTTTAAATATAAGTAATAAAATAAAAATACTAAAGATTTAAATATAAAATATTAGAATATATCCAACCCTTTTTCTATATGAGTAAGAAATAATAGCTCATTACGAAGAAGAAACCGAGTGGTCTCCAGGGTTGATACTCCTGTTCCCTGAATCGTAAGCCACGCGTTTTATTCCCTAGGGATTAATTTTCATTTGGATGGAGAATTTGTAACACTTTTAAAATCCACTTTATTAACCGTCCTAAGCATATAAACGTACATGAAACACATACTTTGACTACCATTCGTATCACTTGAGAAAAAATAATGTATCTAAAATTTACAAACCGTTAGGGATACGCGCATGTGCCAACAACACTTGAGTACAAGTCTTCACAAGTATGATAGTTTTACAAGGGGTAGGTGAAGTATGCGGTCAAATCTTTGACGTTTTGTTACTTAAAAAAGTATTATTTGTATAATAATTTAATTTAATTAATAAAAAATATGTTTTTTAACTTTTGTATGAAGCACTTAATTTGTGGTGTAACATTATTAAATAAAATAATAATACACTTTAATATTTGTTAACACCAACTGATTTCGCTCCCGCCGGAGCTTCGTCGGGGTGAGAGAATAAACTGTTTTATTTTTTGTATCATTATATTATCAAATGGAAATTATTATCTAATGCCTTTAAATATCATTTTTGAATAACTTTTTGAAAACATTATATTTTCACAATACTTTATTACACTTTTCACAAACATGTTTCGGGACCCAGACTTCCCTTCTTCAGTGTATGAATTAATTCATTTCAACAGTCAAGTGAAAGAGAGTCATTACTTATATTCTAAATGACAAGTAAAAAAATGGAGGGAAAAAATTAAATTTAGCGGCAGGGTAAATTGCTGTTTAGTTAGAATTATGAGACAAGGAAAACAAATCAATTATGAAAACCTTTAAATATCAGATTAGGAATGTATTTAGAACCAAAGATATAGAGGGAAATTGGAAATAGGATACCTATAAACAGAACGGAAATAGACGAACTATCCATTTGGGTGTTCATTTTTTTCAACTGATTCGTGGTCGAATACATAACTCGGATATTTTGAATGACTTGACTTTGTTTGTCCCTGACAATTATCTGCGACAAAGGCAACATAGATTATTTCACCTGCCACTGTGTAGAACCAATTTACCTAAGGTTATGCCCGTGGGCAGGGCAATAATCCTTCTAAACCGCATCTCTTCGGATGTGGACATCTTCCACGATAGTGAGGCTACCCTCAGAAAACATCTATCTCTTAAATAATGTGTTCTTCTTCTTATTGTTTCTAATTACTTATTTGGTTTTTATTTTTTAATTATCTCGTGTTTTTTTGTGTTTTTGTCTATTTTTAAATTTTATAATTGTATTTACTGTTTAAAATAGTTTTTTTTTACCTACCTGTATAGTCATAAGCGCTTTGGTTATATACTGTAATGTTTATGATTTAAAAAAATAAATTGAATTGAATTGAATTGAAAAATAAAGTAATTCAATACAAAATAATTTACTTTGCTAACAATACTGATACCAACCGGTTTCGCTTGTACCCAAGCTTTGCCAAGGCAGTATAAAAATAATGATTATGCTTAGGTATAAGTGACACCGGATGGCATCAAGTATTATTATGATTCCGTCTTTAATATACAATGTCTTGAATTTATTTTATCTATCTTAATGTTTCAATTGCTTGCTGTAGCAGTATTTAAAATTGTTTTATATTTTGTATTTACAGATTCCAAAAGAGTATGAAAGACTACTCTACAAGCAGAGAAAGGCCATTTTGAAAATAGAAACAACTGCTAAGGAATTAATAAATATGAAAAAATACAAAGCTGTCACCACCCTCTTGGAGTCTTCTAAAAACAGTTTGGAAAATCTCAACCTGGACTTGTTCGGACTCGGTGATATTAATATATTTGAAAAATTTGTTTCCGATATTTATACCCGAATCAAAAGATCACTTGCACGCCACAAACGGAACAATGTATCATTGAGCCCTAAAGAAAAAACTAAAAAGACAAATAAAAAAGAACTTGAAATTAAAACTAAACGTAAAAAGAAGCGAACTTCGCCTCGTAAGAAAGCCAAAAAATTCAAATCACAATGCGATTCCGACGAATTTTCTTCTGATGACGATATTTGTTTAAAGAATATTATTAAAGTCGGAAGTAACACGATAAAAAGTGACGGAGAAGTCATTGATCCGGAACTTGAAAACGTTTATTGTTTACAATTTTACGCAGTCCCGTACATCGAAGACAGAACTTTAGATCTTTGGGAAGTCGACGCAGTGCGAAATGCCATAAAAAAATTATGGAACGGCGAACCGATCGATGCGGAAAATCTCGCTCACATCAAAATTAAAAGATACGAAATTGAGGCTGACGAAGTTCTACCCGATGACACGTTATTCCGTGGATTTTTATCGAAAGAGAATAAATCTGTACTTAATAAAGTAGAATCACTGTTTGAGATTTTCGATCACAACGGAACACTGGCCGATCAAATTCGTACTCACAAACCGATGAAGGTCAATCTGACTGTAGAATTTGAAGAAAAGAAACCCGAAATCGAAGATCCCGACATTCGTGAAGACGCTACTAATGATGCGAGCGCCGATTTGATCCCCGTTATCGATGATTCTGTAATGGAGACATCTAAAACCACTATGAATGAAAGTGACCCGGCAAAGAGCAATGAATTTTTCAATGTCGGCGACAATATTCCAATTGATGACGAATCCCATTCATCCGACGACTACGATGATGGGTTTTATCAAGCAACAGAATTTTTAACGGAAAACCGGGAAACACTCTTTCAACGAAAGCGCACGGATATCTGCAAAATTTGCGGTGACCGTTTTGCTACACGAACAGAATTTAACACTCACGTCGAACTGCATAAGAATAAATTTTCAACAACCGTTCGCAACCGCTGCATGTGTACTTTGTGTTCATTAGAAATTGACCGAATAAACATTCTTCGGCATTATGAAAAGTATCACAAATATTCGATACAGTGCGAAATTTGCTGCGTGTATTTTTCAAACTTTGACAGCCGTCTCCCGCATTTCGTTAAGCACGATAAGATGACGTGCGGAGTTTGTTCGAAGGAATTCACCGATGTATACTTGATTCGCGAGCACTTTCAAGATGATCACGTCGAGCGGAGAGTCGTGAAGAAAGAGGAGGTGGATCACGACGAGAATTTCGGGACATACCTAAACGCGGTGGGCAAACCGAATAAAGTTCGTAAATTCTCTGTTCTTAGTGACAATGCCCCGACTTGTTCTACGTGTGAAAGGAGATTCACAAGCCTCGGTAGGTTAGATCAGCATATAGCCGTAGCGCATCAGGGTGGTCCGTTTAAGAAGCATAAACCAACGTAATAAATACACTTTCTTACCTCCCTGTAACGAATATGCAGGACTATCTTTTACCTGGGACAGGACTATTTTTTGCTTTGTGTTTCTTGAACTTCTTCTCTCTATGTCTTGTCAGGTCTCCCTAACGTTGACTATCACCCTTGAGTTGGCCTCATGGTGATGACCTGGGGAAAAATATCCAGAGTGGTATCCCCTTGCCTTCTCTGGAGGATTTTCTGTCGGGGTTACCTTCCCTTAGCTGGGTGTATCCAGTTTTATGGCCCTGGAAGCTCGCCATTCGTCCTCTCTCTATCTGCTATGGCACTAAGTAATATGTGCCACATTGCCCGGGGTTCGCGGGGTCTTTAAAAAGACCTCTCGTGGACGCTAGAGAGTTGGACTTGATAGTAGTGTTGCTGTTGTAAATGCAACATGGCGCCTTACGACATTTTGTAGAGGCATGCTTTCCAGCAAAACATACCCCATCGTAGCCCTACTAGCATTTTGAACCCCAAACAATGAAAAAAGATTTGTTTCTTGAACAATGATGTAAAACTCCATATTAAATAATTAATATGAATGAAAACATCTGTTTTATAGAAGCTTTATTATTTGATTATAATCATTTCATAATGCCTTTGACAGGCGAAACATGCCATTCACATAAAATATAATAAAACTTCTAGAAAACAGATCTTTTCATTTGTAACTAACTAACTTACCATCACGCCGTCTCACCGGAAGGGTAGGCAGAAATAATGGAACGCCACACTGCTCTGTCCTGACATACTTCTCTCGCTTCCTCTATATTTATACATCTTATCATGCACGCACGTCGATTTCTCCGACTCCTCACGTGACCGACATTCAATATTTGATTGATTTGATCGTGCCATGTTTTCCTCGGCCTTCCTCAATTTCTAGCTCCGTTCATGCCGTTTACATATACCTTCTTTACCATTCTGTCTTCACTCATTCTTTCCATGTGTCCAAACCATCTTAATGACCCTTTCCTTGTTTTGTTCATAACACTTTCATTCGCACCACATTCACTTCTTATACTTGCATTTGTCACTCTATCATATACAGATTTGCCACACATTCGTCTTAGAGATCTCATTTCTACTGCATTTATTCTATTTTCATCCTTCTTTTCATTTGTATTAAGTATTAATTCATGTTTGATTGTCCGAATACGGAGTGAGCACAAAACTGATACAGGCGGTTGCTTCTCTCTACGAAGGGAGCACTGCCAGTGTTAGGGTAAATGGGGACATCACGCCCTGGTTTGATATCACGAAGGGTGTTAAGCAGGGCTGCGTGATGTCCCCTTGGTTGTTCAATCTGTATATGGACAAGTGTATGAAAGAACTTAAAGGTATAAATGCTGGTGCTAAGATGAGTGATCTGTCTGTAAACTGTCTGCTTTACGCGGACGATGCCGTTCTCGTTGCGGATAGTGCGGACGAATTACAAGTCTTGGTGTCGAGAATGTATAAGGTATGCAAGTCAAACGATTTAATGATGAATGTCGGAAAGTCAAAGGTGTTAGTTTTTGAAAGGGAAGAGCAAATGACAGTTTGTAATATAAGTGTAAATGAAGAGAACTTGGAACAGGTGAGTGAATTTGTGTATTTAGGTAGCATGTTCACAGCGGATGGCCGAACGGACAGTGATATTGAAAGAAGGGTTGGTGCGGGTAACAAAGTGAATGGAGCTTTAAAAGTAGTTATTGGAAACAAGAATTTATCAATGAAAGCGAAAATGGCCGTTCACAATGGAGTTCTGGTTCCAACCCTTATGTATGGAAGCGAAGCATGGAACTGGCAGAAGAAAGATGAGAGCAGAATAAATGCGGTAGAGATGAGGTCCCTAAGACGTATGTGTGGAAGAACGATGTACGACAGAATCTCAAATGCTGATATTAGGAAGGAGTGTAGAGCGAAAGAAGGTATTATGAACAAAATTATGAAAGGTTCGCTTCGTTGGTTCGGACATATGGAGCGCATGGGTGAAGAAAGAATGGTTAAAAAAGTATACGTTAACAATGTAAATGGAGTAAGGAGTCGAGGTAGACCGAGGAAAACATGGCATGACCAAATTAATCAAATATTAAAAGTTGGTCATGTCAGAAGCCGGAAGAATCGACGTGCGTGTATGACTCGATGTATGAATGTGGAGGAAGCTAGAGAGGTGTGCCAGGATAGAGTAGTGTGGCGGTCCATTCTCTCTTCCGCGGTTTGTTGTTGTTGTTGAATTGAAATTTTTAAAATTGTATTTATGCAACACTTACTGTAATGAGTAATACAAAAACTAACAGACTTATCAAAACTCACTTTTTTTTAAATGTTGAAAGTTTACATTGACAGAAGATGTTAGGTAGAGAATAATTGCGTACCTATTTGGCAAAAGCACTTTCACTTTATCACTTTCTATCTTTGTTTTATGTGATAAATAATAAACAAAGTTTTTTAATTTAACAGTTTTACATTTTCATTCGTAACTATCCTATTTTCATTCATGGATTTGTGGAACTTCTTTAAACTTTACAAAGACTCTCCTGTAAAATGTAAAAAAATTAGGTGTTTGTTTTTGCCAATTAGGTAAGGAATTAGTCACCTGTATTTCCATTGGAAGTTAATCTTCATCTATGCTAGTTAGGCCTGAACATAGGCCTCTTTCTCATCACTCTTTTCTGGGCTTAATGCATCCAGTTTAATCCAGCATGTCGGTGTACCTTTATAATTCTTCTTCTCAGTCGTATTCCTCATGATTGAGGGTCGTGTCCATCCTGTAAACTATTGACCATGGCACGCCATGCGCTCCTGTCACCCGTCAGTCTCCAGGCTGCAGCCAATGAGAGACCAGTCGGATCCCTGATTTAATCAGACCAGCAACTCAGTGGTCTTCCTTGTGGTCGCCTTCCCTCCATTTTGCCCATGATGATGTGCTCTTCAAGGTTGTCCTAAATAATTAATACGAATTAAAATGTCTGTTTTCAAGATGTTTTATTTTATGGGAATTTCGTGTTACTAAGGTATTATCAAATGTTATCATTACTACAATAAAACTTAATTGTGTATTCCCATATTTAGTTTAGTCGTATATTATTATTTGCAGTGATGATTTGGAGTGCCCCATTTATTTTGTTTCCAACACCAACCCTTCTTTCAATGTCTTTCTCCATTTCCGTCTCTTGTAAATATTATTATTAATATTTTGTTGAATAGCTCTTTACTGAGCCAAATCTATGTAAAAGGTATAGCTATTATATTGATTCTCATGACATGTGATAGATAGCTAATGTATTGTCATTTTATTGTCACGTGAATTCTACACAAGACTAAAGAGGAGAGAATCACACTGTTATCGCCGGGAATCCAACCCGGGACCTTCGGTGTGGCAGTCCTAGCTTCTGCCACGAAGGTCGTCGAAATGCTTCCCAGATGAATAATTGATTTTATGAAGGACTGTAAATAATACTGTACTATTATTTTCAAATGATATTATAATTAGATATATAGGTGTCCCAGAATTTACGCAAGATTTGAATTAAATAGAAAACACAGTTTTTAGCCTTCAGGTTGTTTTTTTTATTATTGAATTTGAAAGTACATAAAATAAGGTTATTTATGAAATAACACATTGGGCAAATGGCCTCCACGGCTTTGCTGGCACATACGCACTCTTTTGTTGATAATTTTCATGACCATTTTGCATAAATGAGTCTGAATATCGTTGATGGAGTGTTTAATTTCCTCCTGTAATGCACGGATGGTTGAAAGCTTGTTGATATGGACCCTTGATTTCAAATAACCCTATAAAAATAAATCTAATGGTGTTAAATCACACGATCAAGGGGGCCAATTCTAATCACCGAAACGAAAGAGTACAGACAAACGGATTTTCACCAACACTCTCGCACACTTCTTCGATATTGACATTTGAACGGCTTGTTTTTGGACGACCAGTGCGTTTAGCGTCTCCGACTGATCCAGTCTTCCTGAATTTGTCAATTAATCTCTTCACAGTCGACGAAGTTAAAACACAATTCTGACCATATTTCGTATGAAATTTTCGAACTGCGGCCGCCAAACTTTCATTATTTTTGAGATATTGTCCAATAAAGAAAACATGTTGTATCGTGCAACGCTCCATTTTTACTAACCCTGGGACACCCTTTATATGTTGAGTTATGAAGATTCCATTTTGTAATTCAATCATTTCAGGTTAAGTTATTATAATTAAGTATAATTTATATTTGATCTTTGAAATATTGTACATAATATCCTAGTAAAATGATATATTTTTAAGTAAACGAATAAAACAAATTTTAAAAATATTGTAATTTATTTTTATATGTTTAAAAAAAACAAAGAGTATTCATTAGACATAGAAATCAGAGTATATCTATACAGTGTAAGACAATAGTTTCATACAAAAATACTATAAATACATGGACATCAGTAAACTATATCATACACTCCCCACCCATCCACAATACTGACAGAGGCAACCAAAATACAAACACCTCAAACATTTACATTTAAATCCTTATAAAGAAGATATATTTGTACACTATCAATTGAAATGTTTACCGTATATCAAACAAAACTAAGATTTTATGTCCTATTTAAATATTTTACCATCAGAATTTTGAACAAATACTCAAGCAACCAATTTCCATAACTCAGAAGGTAATTCGTGGCGATGAAGTTCGCAACCCATCACACTGCGTGGGCGAAGGTGAAAAGCGAAGGATGGAGTGCCACATCGGTTAAAGTGTGGCAGTCCATTCTTTCTGCCTGCCCCTTCGGAGAGACGGCATGATGGTTAGTTAGTTAGTTAGTTCAGAAGGTAATTGAAACAAGCAATCATGGGGCATTTATATTGCCATGCTTAAAAATTTGTTGATGAGCATATTTTTAATTAAATTAATACCATTGTCTATTGTTTCTTAAACAATGATGTAAAACTACATCTTAAATAATTAATAGGAATGAAAACATCGGTTTTCTTGAAGTTTTGTTATATTTTATGGAAATGACATATTCCGTTTTGATTTTTTTCATTTAATTTAATTTATTTTGTTAAAAATCACAAACATTACAGACATATAATTCCAGATCGTTTGCAATTACATTATAAGAATTTATTAGAGAAGCATAAATAAAATTAGGCTTCAGAATTAGAAAGAATCATAACATTGATATTGCATCCCTGAGGCAACTCTTAAGCAATGAAATTGCCCAACCCACAGGCATAACCAAAGTTGGTTCTGCAGCACGGCAAATAAAACAATCTGTGCTGTTTTTGACGAAGGTAATTATCAGTTTTGTCAATTTTGTAAATTATCAATTATCAGATAATATTTGACATTTGATAATGCCTTAGATTGGCGAAATATATCATTCCCATAAAATATATTAAAACTTCTAGAAAACAGACATTTTCATTTGTATTAATTAACAATATTAACTGCCAATAGTGGAAATGGAACATCTTTGAAATGTGTTCAGAGAAATAAATTGATATCATCGGATCAAAACGCTTGTTTTCAAAAAGCTTTATTACATTTTATGGAAGTGATCTTGCCAGGGCGTTATCAAATACAATAAATTTATATAGTGCCTTAGCAAGGTGAGAAATTTCACTCCCGTAACATATGATAAAACTTCTAGAAACCTTACTAACTTCGAAATTTGTAAAGATAAATAAATTGATAGCATCGGATCAAAACGCCTGTTTTCAAAAAGCTTTATTATATTTTATTGAAGTGATCTTGCTAGGGCATTATCAAATGCAATAAAATTATATAGTGCCTTAGCAAGGTGAGACATGTCACTTCCATAAAATATAATAAAACTTCTAGAAACGAGATGTTTTCATATATTCAGACTAAACATAAAAATGATAATCTATAAACTATTTCTCTCTTATATTTTCATTTTACATTTCAAATAACAACATAAAATCTTAGTTTTATTTCAAAAGGTTCATGTTTTTAGTGCCATCAAATCCTATAAATATGTCAATACATTGTTGAATAATACAAACCCATGCTTTCATGTGGAACAGTTGGCATATGTTAAAACTACTTCTTGACATATAAAGTATGAAGTGACGCAAAAAATACAATTGAATAATCAACCACAATAAACAAATGACATTCTTGTCAAATGTATTATTTAATTAAATTGCAGATTATAATTTGAATTTAAGATTGTAAAATATAATGTGTATCTATAACACCACCATCAAGCCAATGGTGACATATGGTTGTGAGTCGTGGATAATGACTCTAAAAGAACAACAAAGAATCTATTGGTTTGAGAATATGATACTGAGAATGATTCTGGGACCCAGACCCGGTGTTGCAATGGGAACTTGAAGGGATAGGACCAACCAAGAGATCTGTACGATGACCCAGCAGCCCTTTATAATGAGCACCGTGAGAGCCGGTCGCCTAGCATGGATTGGGCATGTATGCTGAGCCGGAGAGAACAGAGCAATCAAGACCCTGTACGCGTCAAGACCGATCGGAGTAAGACCTCTAGGAAGGGCTAGACAGATAATGTCTAATGGATAATGTTCTGGGTGATCTGATAAGGTTGGGCGATTCGGACTGCTGGGAGCAAAAGGCCCAGGATCGAGGAGCTTGTGGAAAATCATCAAGGAGAATGTATCTTATAAACCTTTGTACTTTAGTTCCTTACTATCAAATTATATGTAATGAACAGGGACTATCTGTCTGAACTGCAAATATAGCCAGTTTGAGACATTTCTACTGCAAATGAAGTGAGCGGCACAACGAGGGTTAACAGTTACATAAATACATTTTTAAAATTGCACAAAATGGCCGCCCTAGAAAGTAACAAAAGAATTTACTTTCATTTTGATTTTCATTTGCTATATATTTAAAAACACTTGGATTATCACAAATACATATTGCATAATATAATATAATTGGGGGTATTATTTGCAAACCCGGCAAACTCCACCAACAATCAAAAGTGAGATATGAATTGGGTCTTATTCATAATACATTTGCACACAATTTTTATTGATTTTCAGTTTCAAATTCGGCTTCATTCTGAAGAATTTTGCTATTAAAATATAGGGTTTGTTGCAAACATGGCAACCTCCACTTGAGTGTTGCAAAGCTGGCAAACTCCAAAATGAAATTCATTATTTTACTTTAATTATCAACATAATGATGATTATTTCATGGCTGATTACTTTTAAAATACTAACTGGTTGAGATGAAAAAAATAAATATCGTAAAAAAGCGCATTTTATTAGCGTATCAGTTTTTTGCGATTTACTCAAAACATCTAATGATGGAGTTTGCCAGGTTTGCAAATAATACCCTCAATTATAAGATAATCAAAATTAAATGTAATATTTAATACAATTATAAAGAATTAAGACATATTTGTCTTTCAACGAATAAATAGTAAAATGGCCACTGAAATTCATTGGTTACCTTTAAACTCCCTTCATGTTAAAGTTTTGATTATATTTAAATATTTCTGTCTGTATTCAACACGAGTGAAGTAAGTACTTTAACTAGTGCAAGATCTCATTCTACATAATATATTAATATATTTTTTATATATGTAAACATCGAATTTATAGCATAACATACAGAGTGTATTGTGAAAATGAAGCTTCGGTGTTTTGGAGGAAAAGTTTAGTTTACAAAAAGAATATTAAAAAATAATCAATTCTGTCAAATTAAAAATAGAATAGTCATTAAAACAATAATTGAAAACGATTTAAATAACTAAATTTGTTTTAAATAATTTATTTAAGACTAGTAAACTATTAAAAGCAACACAATGACAAATAACAGCGAAAAATTACCAGCTTTTTATATATTTTATAAGTCATTTGCGTTATACAATTCTACCGACATTATTTCTTTTGACGTGTCGAATGTCAAACTGAAAAAAACATTCCGAAATTGGCATCTAGTTACGCATGCGCAGAGATTGGAATATACTCGTACGTACAGGAGTAGCCACAATAGATTAATAATACAATTTTTCGATAGACTTAAATGATTCGGGAATCATTTGTTTGCATTCAAATCTTCAAGAAGTTTTAAAAAAAGATTGAGAGAAAGATAGGAGTGTATAAAGCATCCGTAAGTCCAATGATAACATGATAACATTGAAGAAAGGGCAGACATAGTCAGGACCAAACAAGTTCTGAGGACTTCCGAAATGAAGACACTGAGGATGACAGCAGACAAAACCTTAAGAGATCTCGCGAGGAACACCAGAATAAGAAAGAGATGTGACTTTTTTTTAGAGGTTTGGTTTTTAAACTGGCAACATTATTTCTACAGACTGTCATTTTGGCAGTTGACAATTGATTTGTAGTTGGTACGTTTTGCCATTTTACCATGAATAGACTGACGTCAGAACAGCGCTTGCAAATTGAGCAACTTTATTTTGAAAATCGCCAAACTTATCGTGCACTACGTCCATTTTATGGTCGACATAATCGTCCATCCGAGCAAGTTATTCGGAAGACCATGGATCGTTTTCGCACCACGTACACTCTAGTAGATAATACGCATCCATTGGATTTCACGATTGCGCTTCTTTGGAGCTAGCCGTGGCGCTCATATGCCCGAAATCATATTTAAACAATAATGGCATAAAATTATCTATTAATTAAAGCCAATATCATAGACATTAACATTATTTTGATGTGTTTTATTTTTCATTTTGAATATGTATTGTTTACCCCTAAAAAAACACCCTTTATGAATAATGGACACCGTAAGACTCCCCTATATTGCACTACATAATCAGCCTCCTAAAAACTGTTTTTTTTTTATCAATTCGAAAAGAGAACACTATTGTTTGCGTCTTTAAATAACTTCATATTAAATATAAATACAATTACCAACAGCTGGTGATTTTTCGCGGTCAGTTGAAGTTTTTTTCTCACACAACCATTCTAACATTTTATATGTACTTTTTAATCATTCAGGAACACATTGATCTTACATTAATAATATATTAAAAATTTAAAATAATACTACATTATAATTAAATAATTTAATATCAAAGATTAAATGAGATCATATTTTAGGCCACACCCAATTGTCAATTAAATTACACAAAAAAATATATTTAAAAATACGATTTCAGTCGCGTTTTTTTGTGTATACTTGCTACATTTACAAGCCGTTGCATAAATGTAACGCTGCGTTTAAAAGGTTAAAAAATTTGACAATTTATTTTGTGCATCTATTGTCTGGTGTAGGGGTGGCCTGAAGTAAAAAAAAAAACTGGAGTACCTACTACTGAGTACTTGACTTCAGTAGAGAATTTTAAAAATGGAAAATTTAACACGTTTCTTTTATCAACACTTGACTATCATCATAATTAAGGTATTTTGCGTTAACGATTAAATAAAAAATATGTATTTGGACTACTGAAAAGTAGGGTTATGTTGGATTAAGTATCAGCCTTCGACCGAGTATTATTTAACCTTCCAAAAATGAAACTAAAAGGGGTATGAACCCTACAATATTTAAATAGCCATTGGACGTGAGAAAGGCGAGAAATTCTTCATTTTGCTTATAGAATTAAATCAAAAAGACGAATATAAAAAACTATAATATATTACAATCACTAGAAAAAATGGACTAACCTTAGTAAGGATATAATAAATATATATTAAATTTACACAAATTTTGGACAAATTCTTAAAACTAGGCATATATTTAGATATGTCATTAACTTATTACGCGAAACATCTTTGGCCAATCCCCAAACGGTATTGTTAGATTTTTTAAAACAAATCTTCGATTGTTCCTTGGGTAGGATTATAAAACATTACTTACTTTCGCATTCTAATCAACCATATTTAAAAATAAAACAATTGTTATTTTAATATGACAGATCAACATCAATATGGCGCCGTTTTAACCATGCTTTTTATCACTTCAGTTTTTTTTAAGGAATTATTTCACGATTTTTACTTGTGTGTAATATCTGGTATATTAATAATATGTACATTATTTAAGAAATTGAAAATAACTTTGTTTAATCCACTAATTATTAAAAAAACACGACATGTTTCGGTGGATACCTCCATCTTCAGGTATAAACATATAATTGTTTTATTTTTTATTATATTTTTCTCTCTCAAGTGTTGATGGAGGTACCCTTCGAAACATGTCGTGTTTTTAATATTTTTTTTAATAATTAGTGGATTAAACAAAGTTAATTTCAATTTCCTAAGTATATTACTATGGAATTCCACAGTGTGCTTTGCGTTCAATAAGTTAATCTGTACATTGATTGTAACATCAATTCTGCTTGTATATTTCATTACAATAATTTAATTTACACATGCGTCCATCAAGCGTGAGGCCCTGAAATACCGAGTTAGATAGCAGATGGTTCCATACTTGGGGCGAAGTGATAATTTCTTGAAAATCTTCGCATTTTGGCTACCAACGACATCTTTTGATGATACCACACAATTAAATATTTTATCAATTAATGACACGTTTAATCAACTTTAACAAACGTGGTTTCAAAATGTCTTAGATCCAAGACGTTTACTTTGTAATGTATAATTATTTTGTCTAAATAATAAAACTTATAATAATAATAAAAAGTTGAATAACTCAGACATAGTTTTAAGAATAACATATTTTGTATTGATAAGAAAACGACGCTTAAGCGAAGTTTTATAACCTCACCCCTAATATTATTTATTACAAATCAATGTACTTTTTGTGCATCAAATAAAAGTTTTTTTTAATTACATATTAAGATATGAATCTCAAGTGTTGAATGTAAAATTCATATGCGACACTTATCGACAAAAATATTATAAATACATTATACAATTATTTCATATATCTCGGCAATTTATTTTCGGTGTATTTTAGTTTATAGTAAACGGGAAATCGGCAATTGTTTATTTTTAAATAATTCGCTTTTTACACTGAAGTCACATCTGTCAAAACTGTACGGCATTTCCCGCTTTTAAATCGCGTAAAAATCTGATTTTGAACCTTCTTTTTTCAAACGTATTTTTGTTACAATATTTTGTTTAACTTGGCTTATATTCATTTCCACTTTTAAAATGTTGTAACATCGCATTTATTTGTGGATTTTTATAAGTATTGAATATACTCGTATATATTTAGAAAACACCAAATATTTCGCACAAGATATATAAAACAATTTCTATATTATATTTTTTAAACATAATCAATCAAAATTTAGTCTTTCTTTGTTGGTACCTACCTATGAAAAAATAAAAAAGAACGTTTTGAAATTTAGATACATATATTGTATTATATGTTGACTTGATTTTTTAATTGTTTTATATATACGTATTATTTTTTCGAATGAATTATGTATCCTTTTTTAATTGGGGAATTATTTAAAATAATAAAAACGCGGTAAAAGATATAAATGACAAATGACAAAATGTGATGTAATTAAAAAATATTAAATAAAATTTCGTTCTATTGTTTATCAACTGGCAGGTAATTTTATCAAATAGTGTGTAAACTTCTAAAGATTAATTTATTTTCTATTTTGTCGACAGTTGGTCCATTTTTGCACGATCAATCTATAATATAATCACTACTTCCTTATTACAAAGTTTCGTTATGCTTAGAATCCACAATGAGTCAAATATAAAATCACATACATTTTCAAATCGAAAAGAAAAATCTTTACTTTTATACATAAATGTGACAAAGAGGTTAAAAATACGTCCCACAAGCAAATCAAATTCAATATTCTTGAAAACAAAAGTCTACAAGATTTATTATTTGAGGGCATATAAATATAAAAAACCTTCAGAATCTTCTAAAAAAGTATGGAATATTTAAATTTACCCCAATTATCAACTGAGTAAGTACTTTCATGTACTCGTAATAAATTCGTAATGACAGCCCTATTAGCAAAGATAAATGCGCGGGAGCTTAATTCGCATCTGTCAAAAAATGGTAGATGATAAATTAATGTTTTTATTAGCGTTTAGGACAGGTTTTATATTATTAAAAATGCAATAAAATATTTAGACTTAAGAAAAACATATAATTATAACAGATATCAAGTTAACTGAGAAATTATGAAGACGTTGGCATTTAATGGTATCCTGGTTTTGCCTATATGAACAATACAATACAAATGTTTATTCCCAGCAGAAAATCTAGTTATATGATACCATAACGATTGGAAAGGCACAAGAAGAATTCTAAAGATATCTCAGAATTGAAAATGTATGATTTTTCATATGACTATAATCTACCATTGAAACAGTGATCGAATATTGAAATTAATATTAAAAACAACATGTTACCATACGACACAATAAGAGACATATATTTTTATGCAAGAAAATAATTCTAAATTAACAAACAGAGTGTTTTTGCACATTGTGAAAATACCTATCAACCCTTAATTTGTGAACACGTATTGAAAAGTAAGTTTGTAGATTAAAAATCAAATAGATGTATCTCAAATAACCACATTTATGGTAATCATATGTTTTCTTAAACAACCATGTTAAGTATAATGTTTTAACCATATTTAATATATAAACGACGTGAACGTAGCTAGAAATAGAGGATGGCCGAGGAAAATGTGGCACGATCAAATGAATAAAATATTAAATGTCGTTCACGCAAGGAATCGAAGAAATCGTACGTGCATGACACGATGTATTAATGTTGAGAAAGCGCATTCTTTCTGCCTATCCTTCCGGGGAGACGGCGTGATAGTTAGATAGTTAGTTTTTTTTAATTTCCAAAGAAAATATACCCGTAAAGATATATTTTGTTATGATTATTTAATAGAATATAATATGCATTATATCATTGTAATTTCTTTAACATTTTTGAAAAAACTCCAAGTTAAGTATAAAATATTGAAGAAAATATCATTTTTTACACATTTTATTATATTTTATGAGAATGACGCATATAACCTTGCTAGGGCGTAATATAATAATGCTTTAGCAAGATGAAATATGGTAACCCCATGAAATTTTATTGAAAAAACACATTCATCCATCTTTATTCAGTACTATTAAATTTCTATTCAACATCATAATTAAAGATATTTCAAGATATATTTATTTTGTAAATTTGACGAATAAGTTCATACTTCTGAAGCACATAGATAAGGTAATGTTATTATCTATGGTTCAACGTACCATTTCTTTGTTTTATAAAACACATTTTTAAATAAATAATTTGAGATACATCTAAATTATTTTTGTGTCTTTTAATACTAGTTTATCAGAAAATAACGATTTTTCCCATGCACGAGAGATCCATTGAAATACAAAATAATTGAGAACGTAACAATGCCGTCTTGAAAGTATTTATTATGTTAAATATAAATGTGGGGCCTATGTGATCTGACAGCTGTTAAATGTCAAAAAATCTCGACTTTTTAGAAACAGTTAATAAATATAAAACATTGTTATTTCATTAATATTATTGGTAATTTATAAATAAGGAAGATTCTACATCACATTCTTTGAAAATGTTATGTAGAATTTTCAGTCTAGAGAGGTTATGCAGCCAAATAGATATACCAGCATTGTAGAAACACAAATGTATTATATTAAAATGTTTGTAACACGTATAAAAGGAGTAATAATACAATCATAGTCGTATTTTACATTTATTTCACATTTATAATCGAGATCACGGCACGAGACACACATTAACTTTACAGATTCAAATTCTGATATGACCATACATACGGCCCCATAAATTTCCATGTTGGGAAATTTGTCTATGGTGCTTACTTTCAAGATGACATTGCGTCACCTGAGAGTAAGAGAGTTCCAACTAACAAAATTTCACATTTGGCTTTTTTCATGAAAAGCGTTCTTACTAACCTTATCTATACGTACAATGAAAAAAAAACGTGTAATAGTATCGTCATTTTGATGTTACGAAAAGAATCAAATTCCATCTGATCATTCAAAACCGATTCACTGAAGAAGGATTCATTTACACTTAAAACTTTATTATTCCAACTGTTGCCAGAGAAAATTTACACGTTTCTCGGTAAAAGAGTTTCATCTGCTTCAGATGGAACCCTTTTATTCCAAGATACACACCTGAAACCAACAAAACTTTGACTTCATTTTTCTCAGCTTTTTACTTTTGACAGTTGGAACCTTCTTACTCTCAGGTGACGATTGGTAAAGATGCTTTGAAAATGGAAATATTATCAAATTAACTCTCCAGGAAGTTCATATTGCGTTGCATTTTGAGAAATTTGAGAAATATCGTTATTTTCAGAATAGCCTTATTGCTTAAGTAAATTCCTTAGCTGGATTCTCTTCGTCATACTGAGAGAGGTATCTAAGTATGTCTCCTTCACTTCTTCCCACCCACGCCACGTTGAGGGCGATAGTCTCCAAGGACCGGTTCAGGGCTGGACCGATGTCCAGATCAGCGTAGAACTCTGAAACCTGGATATAAAATAATGTAATATCAAATAATGAAGCATGACAGTCTGCAACATTAGTGTAAACGGTGAAAATCTGGAACAAGTGGATGAATTTGTTTATTTTGGAAGTACGTTTACAAAGGATGGGAGAATGGAGAAGGATATTGAAAGAAGGGTTAGGGCAGGCAACAGAGTAAATGGTGCACTTAAAGTTGTCATCGCAAACAAAAAACTATCCAAAAAAGCTAAGATGGCAGTGCATAATGGTGTTCTTGTGCCGACCCTTATGTATGGAAGTGAAGCATGGAACTGGCAAAAGAAGGATGAAAGTAGAATAAATGCAGTAGAAATGAGATCTCTAAGACGAATGTGTGGCAAATCTGTATATGATAGAGTGTCAAACGCAAGTATAAGAAGTGAATGCGGTGCGAATGAAAGTGTTATGAACAAAATAAGGAAAGGGTCGTTAAGAAGGTTTGGACACGTGGAAAGAATGAGTGAAGACAGAATGGTAAAGAAGGTATATGTAAACGGCGTGAACGGAGCTAGAAATAGTGGAAGGCCGAGGAAAACGTGGCACGATCAAATCAATCAAATACTAAATGTCGGTCACGTGAGGATTCGGAGAAATCGACGTGCGTGCATGAAAAGATGTATGAATGTAGAGGAAACGAGAGAAGTATGTCAGGACAGAACAGCGTGGCGTTCTATTCTTTCTGCCTACCCTTCCGGGGAGACGGCGTGATGGTTAGTTAGTTAGTTTTTTTCTTATGACCACCACGTCTAACAAATTTTTGGAACTTGTATATATCGTAGGATTCCACGCCTATCTTTACATTTTTAAGTTCACTCTACACTAGCGTCATCTATTAAGATTGGAAAGCATTAAGCAGAAAACCTTTATTAATGTACTGTGAAAGTCTCTGCAAATCATACAGTACTAGACTACGCCTGGAGATGTCTCTCCAATTTTATGCCTACTTTATAAATAAACATAAAATATTAGTGAATTTTTTTTTGCCGTTTTTATTCATAAAAAATAAAATAAAAATAGCTTCTAGATATTTTTTGTAGACGCACTGTATCTCACACTATTGCAAACATTCTCTCTGAAATGAACGGGCTCTAATATTTTGGTGGTTACCTCCTTGAAGTCCCCGGGCTGCGCCATGTGCTGCGTGACGGCCCCCAGGAGGTCGGGGTCGGGGGCGCGCGCCCTCAGGTGCCTCCAGGCGAGGAGGCGGCCGGGCTGGCGGCGCGAGGCAGCCGAAAGGACGGTCAGGGCGTCCGAAGCCGTGATCAGACGGGGGTCCAGGGTAGCCTGCAGGTAGCTACAAGAGACACAAAACACACGATCATTCATTTATTTAACACAATCGGGATTATGTCAAATTCAAACAAACAAACGAACCATCCCGAGTTTCTCCGCAGGGGTAGGCAGAGAAAATAGACCGCCACACAACTCTATCCTACCATCTATCCGACACACCTATCTACCCCTCTCCACATTCATACACGCACGTCAATTCATCCCATTTCTAACATTACCCAACTTTAAATTTTGATTAATTTGGCCATGTTTTCCTCGGTCTACCTCGACTCCGTACTCCATTTACATCGTTAACGTATACTTTCCTAACCATGTAGGTTATTGACCTCGCAGGCTAAGTACGAAATGCATGACACACATAAGTGGACGCAATGGACTTCGACTGCTGTACCAGCATATTTCATGATGAAATACATTGCATCGACAACCAAAATACCTGACGCTGTACCTACATATCGCAATGATGAAATACGTCGCATGGACAAAAGCGATGCATCAGGGCCCGGATTCATTCACACAGGTTACTAGAGGTTGTCCAGCAGAGCATCGTGTGCAAAGGAAGCAAACATATATAAGCGCTACATCCGACCACCCGACACGTCAGTCAGTTGATTGAGAACAATTTGGTGTTGTTAATTGTAAAACTTTTAACTAACTAACTTACCATCACGCCGTCTCCCGGAAGGGGTAGGCAGAAAGAATGGACTGCCACACTTTTCTTTCCTGACACATTTCTCTCGATTCCTCAACATTCATACATCGTGTCATGCACGCGCGTCGATTTCTCTGACTCCTCACGTGGCCGACATTCAATATTTGATTTATTTGATCGTGCCACGTTTTCCTCGGTCTTCCTCTATTTTTGGTTCCATTTACATTGTAAACATATAATTTTTTTACCATTCTTTCTTCATTCATTCTTTCCATGTGTCCAAACCATCTTAATGATCCTTTCATTATTTTGTTCATAACACCATCATTCGTACCCCATTCACTTCTTATATTTTCATTCGACACTCTATCATACACATAGTATCACACATTCGTCTAACAGATCTCATTTCTACTGCATTTATTCTACTTTCATCCTTATTTTGCCAGTTCCATGCTTCGCTTCCATACATATGGGTCAAGGGTACAAGAACACCAGTATTTTTACAAAATGAATTATGAAGCAATGTTACCGATTGAGGAGCCAGTGATCAGGGGTGGTGGCCATTGCCTTGAGGAGTTCCGTCCTCTCGACTGGATCGCTGCAGCGACGATATGCCCTCCAGCATTTGGTCCAGGCAGGCTCCGCCCCATAGCGTACCCCGGCGCTGTATACAGCCTGGAAATTACACATATTTTAACCTGTCCGCTAGTGTAGAACTCGACACAATAAAAAAAATTCAATGTCAAATCATAAAATACAATACATTTTTACATAAATCATAACCCGACATTAAAAGGTTGGCAAGCAACAGGGGAGTGATGACGTCATCGTCAACATCAGAACGGATCATAAATTTATTCAACGCAATTAGGTTTATGTAAGAAAAATGTTCTGAACAAAATAATGAAAGGAATATTAAGATGGTTTGGACACATGGGAAGAATGAATGATGAAAAAAAGTAAAGAAAGTATATATCAACAAATAGAGGAAGATCAAGGAAAATGTGGCACGATCAAGTAAATAAATAAATCAAATATTGAATGTCGGCCACGTGAGGAGTCGAAGAAATCGACGTGCGTGTATGACACGATGTATGAATGTTGAGGAGAGAAGTATGTCAGGAAAGAAAAGTGTGTATGTCTATCCTTTTTTCTGCCCCTTCGGGGAGATGTCATGATGGTTGGTTAGTTAGTTAGTTAGGTTTATGTCAAGATAAATGATAAGTACAAAATCTTCCTCTTATTATTAAATAAAATTATCGAACTTTATTTTAATTATTAAATTACACATAAATCGCAACGTGACATTAAAAAGTTGACAAGCAACAGAAGAGTGATGACGTCACGGGATATTTAAAATGGAATTACTCTGTCGGTATTACAGTCACTTTGAACATTTATGACAAATGGTTCACAGATGTCAGTAGTATCGTTCGGAGGTTGGGAAAAAAATAGTAATAAATTATTTGTAGGCGCAGCCGTACCAGTACTGTCATACCACAGGACAGGTTAATGCTCGAGCGTGCTAGAGTGAGAAGGATATCCGTCTCTTTACCTGTCTCCACTCCGGGGGTATGCTGATGTTCTTGTGAGCCCAATCGTCGAACATCTTCTTGGTGATGTCGATAGCATCAGGAAGCTCGAACTCCACTGCCGCTTCCACTATTTCGCGGTCACCGGTTCTAGAAAAAAATATACAATCGTGAATTTTAATAATGACTTGAAACTTGCTGAAAACAATAATGACTTACAAAAAATGCTAGACAGACTACATCACGCCTGTAAGAAATACAACATGAAGATCTCTATCGAAAAAACATAATGTATGACCTTTATCAGGACCTTCAAGTATCTAGGCATAGACCTGGTGGAAGGAGCTGATCTGCGGGAAGAAATACATGCCCAAGTAAACAAGGCAGCTGCCATCTCTGGCGCTCTAAAATCCACAATATGGAAAAACAAAGACATGGCCATTAAGAGTAAGATGAGAATCTATAAAGCATGCGTAAGACCAATAATAACATATGGCGTCGAAGCAAGGGCAGACACAGTAAGGACCAAACAAGTTTTGATAATATGATATCCGACACTGAGGACGATAGCAGGCAAGACACTGAGAGATCGAGTGAAGAACGCCAGAATTAGAAAGATATATGAGGCTGATGATATTATAAGATGGAGTAGACAGTGAAGGAGGGATGTCATGTCCAAAGAATGGACACCACCAGACTCCCCTATATAGTACTACATAATCAGCGTCACGGGACTCGTCCTCGTGGAAGACCTCTTAAAAGATGGAAGGACAGCTGGAAATCCACCTCACAGGAGGAGCGACACTCTGGAGAACAGGCCACATAGGTCTACAGCAAGGAATAAGAAGACGCGTCACACGTTTTAAACCACCCTGAAGATGGAGACTGCAACGATCTTCGAAATGTGTGTCCAGAAAGACGAGTTACACGGATTTTCCCAAGATCCCCAAAAACATGTTGCTCTCAACCGTGAAAATCTAAGCAAATAACTAAACTAACTAACTCACCATCCCGCCGTCTCCTCGAAGGGGTAGGCAGAAAGAAGCACTCCACACTTCTCGTTGCGAACCTCATCGCCACCAATCTCTCGTTCAAATACGTTAGCGAAAAATGTGTCGCGTAACATTGATAGATAGAGTGAGGTTTGCTTAGCGGTATAATGGATAAAAACTCTTGAAGGTTTGACTTACCCTTGCAGTGCCCTTCTCGCTGCGGGCGCCACGAGAGCCTTCGCCACGTGCGAGCGCAGCGGCGCCCCCGCGGCGGCTCCGGCTAGCAGGGCTGCCCAGGAGGATAGGTGGCGAAGGGCAGCACGCCAGGGGGCCGCGGAGCTCTCCCCCGGCAGATAGGAGCATAGGTGCAGAGCCACAGACGCGTTCAAGACTCCAGCCCTAAACCAAAAGAAACAATTACTTTGTGTAAAACGTAGAGCAGGATTAGTTATAAAGGTTTTCATAGATGGCGCCAGTATGTGTCACAGGGTACTAATGAAGTGCAGCGTATACGAGTTGTATTAACAAGTTGTGTTAACTAATATTTTGTTTACGTGAAAATAAACGTGTACCTTCACGAGTGCGAGTGTTTCATTTTTAACAACTTAATGTTGTCTGTTAGGGATGGGCAAAATGAATCACTTAAGGGATCTGAACCGAACGGTTCCGCTCAGCAAAGTGAGCTGACTCTTTTTAATAATTCATGGTTCACCATTTTGAGTCGTTGGAAAATATCAGCGGCGACCTTTTTTTTATACCTAGTGTCATTTTTAACAAACGACTCAATGGTGAACCATGAATTATTAAGAAGAGTCAGCTCACTTTGCTGAGCGGAACCATTCAGCTCAGTTCCCTTAAAAAGCTCACTAAAAATAGTCGACTCTTTTGCAATAATTTATGATTCACCCAGGGGATCATTGAGCTACCGCTCTTTTTGTATGAATCATCGCTCACTCGCTCACCAAAGTGAGTCGACTCTTTGAGTTAACTCGTGAGCGGATCGCACATCCCTATTGTCTGTATTTCGATATAATCTCTTTTCCATTGCTTGCTCAAAATAGAGATATGTGAGGTTGAGGATATTATAAGATGGAGCAGACAGCGAAAAAGGGACTGGTACGGTCATGTTCCACCAGACTCTCCTATATTGCACTACATAATCAGCCTGATGGGACTCGTCCTCGTGGAAGACCTCCCAAAAAATAGAAGGAAAGCATGAAGTCTACCTCACAGGAGGAGCAACACTCCTGAGAATAGACCACATAGGTCTACAACAAGGAAGAAGCAGAAGAAGAAGCTCCAAATACAAGTCTCTTCTTCCCCGGTTCCCTTATTTTTCCTTCTCTTAAATCGATACAATTTTACCCCATTTAAGGCGTTATTTCCTTCTTCTTCTTTTATAGATCTGACAATCTGTGGCACAGAAATCATGTCTCCAGGTATGATGAGCTGTCCCTCCATATCTTAGATGATCTTCTAGGTTGACGGTGTTCGGAGGAGATTTCGCAAGCGGCTGTACATGCGAGTCTGTCACTATCCATTCTGGCTACATGGTCCCTCCAGTATCTTCTTCTAGATCTGCTCCACCGAACGATATCCTCTATTTGGCAAGTTTTTCTTATGTCTGCTTTACTGACACTCCGCTCATTTTGGCACCTTCATCCAACCCTTTCAACGCTTTCATACACTTGTCCATAATATATCAAATAACCACGGGGACATAACGCAACACTGTTTGACACCTTTATTGATATCAAACCAGGCTGTAAGATCCCCATTTAATCTTCAATTCTTTCCGTGTAGGTATAACGACTTATTTGCCGTGATCTGTTTTGTACTTATTCAATATTCAGATAATACTTTCCCAATTAACTTTATTTACGCATATATTATCATATTTGGTACAGTCTTACCTGCTCAGAGTGAAAGCATCATCCAATAGCGAGGCGCGATCACCGGCGGACCGCAGTGCGCCGGCGCGGAGAGCCTGCGCAAGCGCGCGCCACATGCGCGGGGGGTAGTTGGCGCGGTACAACCCTCTTCCCCCGGAGTTCAGCTTCAGCCAGGATACCCCTGGGGGTATGCGGAACCGCACTAGAACAACAGACACTATTTAGAACCAGCTTACAAATAGAACAAGCCATTAAAAACAAAAAAAAATCATTGATACTGTGAACCATAAAATACTTATAGAAAAGCTACCTAAAATTGGATTCTGTTTTCAGTTGATAATGTTATTTATTAGTATTCTCCATGGAAGAAAACAATTCGTCTCATACGAAATATTTCAATCGGAACCTTTTCTTGTAATTTCAGGGGTGCCACAAGGTTCAAACTTAGGACTGTCTATGCCTCCAGTCAGCTCTAAGTGCGTTATGCTATCTTTAACTAGAGCATTGAGAACTGTGTATCATAGATACATGATTAACAACCACCAACTAGCACATGTAACATATATGAGAGATCTCGGGATCATCTATGAGAGTAAGCTGACTTTTCATGTTCATATCGAGAGAATTTGTGACATTGAATTGAGGATGCAGGGCTTCATCGTTTGAACCAGAGGCTTTTTTGTTCAGAACTATTTAGGCTATCTGTTATACAGAGCTGCCTTAAACATGAATATTGTTTATAATGTCTATTGAGAAAATAAACTGATTTGATTTGATAACCGTTGACATCATTCACGCTTGCAAAAAAACATCGAGCGAAAAAACCGCTAACGGAGAATGCCCAAGAACAGCTGAAACGTTAAAACATCCATATTTCTTACCTTCGGTCATATTCATCCAGATGAGTTGTGAGCCATTGCCATATCCCTGAGCCGAGCCGTTGGGGCGCCCGCCCTTCCTGTCCTTCTTGCCGGGATCTTGGGTGGTGTTGGCGGGGGCCTTCGTCGTGGTCGTCTCCTCCGGGGCTGCCGTGGTGCTGAGGGTGGAGTTGGTCCCGTTGGTGACGTTGCTGGGCCCCACGATGTAGGTCAGGGGGACGTACCAGCGGTAGCGGTACTTGTCGCGGTGCTTGTCCTTCTTCGGAGGGGGCGGAGTCTCCTTCGGAGTTGGGACTGTGGTCGGGATTTCTGATGCACCTATTAAATCAATTATATCTTATATATAACATGATATATATCAGCGATTCCCAAAGTGGTCTATATAGACCCCCAGGGGTCTACGACAACTTGCAAGGGGTCCACGACAATTGTAAAAAAAATGGGGGTCCATGAGATGTCAATGGGGGTCCACGAGATGATTCAACTAAATTGAAGCTGTTGAAATGCAAAACGAATATCGAAATCGTTGGCGACCTTTTTTTTAGCTCATCAGTCAAAGATCGGACATTCGATTTCCCCAAATGAGCTTAAACAAAGGTCGTCAACGATTTCGACCGGCAAATTTTCCCCAATGAGATAAATAAAAAGGTGGATAAAGAATTTAGGCTTTTTCGGATTTTTTTTGCCTGAAAAAAAATCTATTTTAGGAAAGTAGGGGGTCTACACAAAATAGAAGAAATCGGCAAGGGGTCTATGGGACAAAAAAGTTTGGGAACCTCTGATATAGATGAATGTTAATAAGTCCAATGTTAATAAGTCGTAAGTTAACATGTGAAAAAACAAATCAAAATAATATTTATGATTTTACCATTGATGGGAAAAGATGTGGACGTCAGGTTGTCTATTTGAAAATGGAGTAGTGTTTCTCTGTCCTCGGGCTCTCCAAGTCCCCCCAAGGATATCTCAATGTCCAGCAGAGAAGGGAGGAGACTAATGTTGGTTTGGGGTACCTCAGCAGTCAGAAGAAATCTGTAATAATAACTTCATTAATTTAAATTTCGTGACGTATTTAATATGAATTAAAACACCATTTTTTTACACTTTTGAGTTCATTTTTCTCGACATGTTTCTAAGGTTTGACACCTATTGATTCATAAAAAAGTCACTATAGAATTCCACAGTTTTAACGCCTTAAGTTTATCTAAAATTTAAATTTCTTGGTATAAAAAAATACTTAGATAATGAAAAAAAAATCTTCTTCGTCTTCCGTCTGATGACCGTGATTCATCTCCGTCCTCCTAGGAAGTGAATGCCAACATTTTAAATTATAAAATTCCTTGACAATATATATTTAGTTGAATTTCACTTGATTTTATGGTTTCAACCGGTTTCGGCAGCTCACTGCCATCTTCTGGTCATTGTCAATTGATAACATGATAATTAATCACTGCAATCGTCTAGAAAATGACGTCGACCTGCCGAAACCGGTCACAGGCATAAAATCAAATTAAATTAACTTTAAAATTATTATTATTATTATTTAATTAACAAAACAATAATAATATGATAATTAACACACTTGATGCCATTTTGTCGTTAGCCTATTATTTATATTAAAATAAATACAAAAGGATTTTAATATTAATACCTTTCCTGTCGAACTGTAATAAAATCACCGTCTCGTGAGAGTGTTAGCAGCGGATATCCGGCTTGCTCCGTCCAGCTCTCCATAACGACCTAAAATGAAATGAATACCTTTACAATTAAAGAAATATGAATGTGATAATTTAACTATGTCATGCTACGTGGTCGGAAATATGCATGGCTATCCATACTAAACCTTGACCATGAGTTCCTTCCGAGTCTCTCTTCTCTATCAGATACTACTCGGAACTTACGTGTAAGCTTGGGCATCTGTACTATCAACTCTCAAAATATTATAACCCCCGCGATATCATTAAATATGATGGTGAATAGAAGTGGACCAAGTTTGGAGCCTTGTGGCACTCCGGAATAGACGGGAAAAAAGTGTAGATAAAAATATAGCACATTAGGTTAACTGATTCCTCCCCCTCAGGCAGCTAATAAAATATATAACTGACCAAGAATATAAACCAATTTTCCACAGCTTAGCCATAAGTTACAAAATGTTTGACGATATCAAAGGCCTTAGAAAAGTCATTAAAAGAACAGTTAACCTGGTGACTATTGTCTAAGAAATTTGTCTCATATTCTTTGAAAATCATGAGATTGGTTTCAGTGGAGCGCTGCCCCTTCTTGAAACCGTGTTGCTCGGAAATTATATGGATTTAATTCTAGGGAGAAGCATTCTATAAATAATTATCATTTAATTTATAAAGTTAATTAGGGCTCGATTCGTAACAAAACTATGCGTATAACAACCGCCGGGTTCCATTTAATCAATCCTGAAATAATCAGCTCGATCTGTTCCCTATTTGCCGAGTAAATGGTCTTCACAATAACACACTTTTGCTTTTATTTATATGGATAAATGAGAGATTCGAAGAGTTTGGCCGGAGCAGATAGTATTGCTATAAGTCTGGTGTATTCAACTGATTCTCTCGGGTTACTCTTAAAGATGGGACTGTTCTTGGAGATTTTCCATAAATTGGGGAGTGTATCAGTATTTACTGAAACTCATCATATTGACCTCAGAAAGTATGCTGTCTTAACCTGAAACTCCGACAAATAACGATTAAATTAAAATATGGTTGTGAAACTTGGACTCTGAAAGTGAATGTAATAAACCGGTTGGAGGCGTTTGAGATGTGGATGTACCGCAGAATGCTCCGTATACCGTGGACCGATTTGGTCAGTAATGCAGACGTACTACAGAGAGCCAGAGCCAATAGAGAACTGTTGTCGAGTGTGAAGGTTAGAAAGGTCTCTTAAAAGGGAGAAAAATACCACCTCCTTCGGCTGATAATAATGGGTAAAATAGAGGGACGTCGGGGAGTTAGTAGAAGGCAGTTGTCCTGGCTACAAAATATAAGAGAATGGACAGAAATGAGCAGAGTTGAGAACCTGTTCCAAGTGGCGCAGGGCAGAGATGCATTCGCTGCAGTGATCGCCAACGTTGAAGGGACCGGCGTGACAACTGCGAGTGACCCAAAGAGCCATGGAAAGAGCCATGTTTGGAATAAGCCTAAGAGACAGAGTCAGAAACGATTCGGTGAGAGAAAAAACAAAGGTCATTGACATCATTCACCGTGACCATCAATTTGTCCGTTTGACCAGCTATTTCACATCGAGGATCCTACCTAGACAACCTCTGTTTGTAGAATAGAATCGTTATTACCTGAAGATCAGCTTTTGCCCGACGACCCAGCAGACGCCAGAGGTCGCGCGGATCGGCCGCCGAGCGCGCATGCTGCGATAAGAAATCGCGCAGGGCTGCTCGCGCCCCTGAACCCGCTGCTGACCACGCCATGCCCACCAGGGCAGCTCCCTGAAGGATGGGACAATCCAAAAATCATCACGAATGCAAATAAATATTAAGAATTCAAATCGGGACAACAAACATAGCCAAAGTGGTTTTACCTTGTGGTAAGAGAGTTCGTCTTGGACCGCCTCAAAGTCTTCGGGATCTTGGACACTCATGGAAACTGGATGGGCAGTAGGCAGGGCATCCAACCTGTAAATATTATACCATACAAATAATATTAACCTTTCCCTTACGGTGCTAAAATAAACACGTGCGTTCCGGTGCAGGGTAGTCAGTACGCATTAAAAATTAGCGCTTTTAAATCGGAAAAATAGGAACATTAATAGCTAATCCCCTTATATAATTATAATTGAAGTCAAAAATTATAATAATTGAGATTTAATTGCTAAAAACATTTTAAAAAACCATCTGGCAACGCTCACGGAACGAGCATAGGTCTGCTCTGGTTGCAAGCCCGAAAGCGACTGCCAGCGCGCGGGACGACGAGAGGGAGAACATTGGGCTAGAACATCTTCCTCTATTTCTGGTTCCATTTACATCATTAACATATCATTTTTTTACCATTCTTTCTTCATTCATTCTTTCCATATGTCCAAACCATCTTAATGATCCTTTCATTGTTTTGTTCATGACACCATCATTCGCACCGCATTCACTTCTTTTATTTTCATTCGACACTCTATCATACAGAGAGTATCGACACATTCGTCTAAGAGATCTCATTTCTACTACATTTAACATATTTGCATACAAAATGTGATTTGAACCCAATAACTTTTTTTAAGCAATCGATTCCCATGATATGTGAAAGGCAGCTAGTCTGTCATGTGAATTCCACCCGGAAGAATGAACGTGAGTGTATGATTCGCTGTATGAATGTGGAGGAAGCTATAGAGAAGTGTGTCAGGATAGAGTAGTGTGGCGGTCCATTCTCTGCCTACCCTTTCGGAGAAACGGCGTGATGATTTGTTGTTGTTATTGTGAATTCTACCATACCAAAGACAGTCATTTTTTTCTACTGTAATCGCCGGGAATCGAACCCGGGACCTTCTGTGTGACCAGTGGCGGTACTCCTATAGAAGCCCAGAAGCCCGGCTTGGGTAAGAAATTTGGAATCAAAACCCCCAAATCTAAGTAATCATGCCCCCGCATAAACCAACAACCCACCAAATCACCTTCCAACAATGTTCCCATCAGACAGACGTAAGAAGAATAGCCACAAGAGCTGAACCTCTGTAAGCCAGAAGAGGTTTTGATTTAAAATTTCTTACGCAAGCCGGGCTTCTGGGCTTCTACGAGAGTACCGCCACTGTATGTGAGCCGGGACAGTCATAGGTGTAGTCACTGTGTTTTAAGATGCACAACTCACGCAAGCGCCGGCACCGTGTGCTCGAGGAGGAGGGAGTCGTCCATCGGCGATGTGGGCGAGTGCTGCAGTAAAGCCACCAGCCCTTCCGTCAGCCAGCGAGAGCCCCACCACTTCGGAGTCACCAGCCCGCCAAGCCACTGCGCAAAACAAAATATTTGACAATCGAAAATGACTAGTTGCAGCCCGTGAAACATTGATGGAAGTAAAGTTTTTCTACCCTCTTAAATTTTTTGACTTTACAATCATAACAAAATTTACAATTTCACAATTCTCTTCTTCTTCTTCCTCAGCCTATTCCCGTCCACTCCTGGATAAAGGCCTCCTCCATTTGCTTCCATGTCATTCTGTCCTGTGCAGACTGCATCCAGGTTATTCCGACGTGTCTGTTTAGATCATCCTTTCACCGTAGTTGCGGTCGCCCTGCACTTCTTTTCGCCGTCAACGGTCTCCAAGTCAGCAGTCTTCTTGTCCACTTTTCATCTGGGCTTCTGGCTACGTGACCCGCCCATTGCCATTTTAGAGTCGCCACCCGATGGATGATGTCTGTGACATTTGTTTTTTCTCTCACCGTATCGTTTCTAACTCTGTCTCTTGGGCTTATTCCTAACATGGCTCTTGCCATGGCTCTTTGGGTCACTCGCAGTTTCTCGGCACTTTTTTTGGACAATGTAACAGTTTCAAGACCATAAGTACCAACTGGCAGAACGCAGGCTTCACAGAGTTTTCGTTTCAGGTTGTTCGGTATTTTACGGTTTTTAAGGATGTAGCTCAGGTTTCCGAAAGCTGCCCAGCTTAGTCCAATTCTTCTTTTTAGCTCTGCGGTTTGGTTATCTCTTTTACAATTAACAATCTCAAATTGTTCTCCTTTTGTTTTATTCAATACTTCTTCTTATGCTTTATTTAGGACTGTGTCCTGTTATTTCTCGGAGCCTGTTCCTGGGATGCAGATGTCCAACTGTCTCGCCATCTTTTAGGTGGTCTTCCTGCAGGTCGATTTCCTGTTGGTACTTTATTTGCGGCTATATTTATCACTCTTTCAGAACATGCTCTTTCCACATGATCTCTCCAGTAGCGTCTTCTCAGTCTCCCCCATCGCACGACATCTTCTACATTGCAGATCTTTCTTTGAAGAATTGATACTGTCATACAAAAATAATCAACACCAAAATAATCCAGAACGTTTTCGGGCATGCGCATCGTGTGCATTTCGAATTACAATCGGAGAGAATCGAAGTATTCCACTCTCGCTATATTTTATTCAAAACATAATTGTACTCTTCCTTGATGACAAACAGTGGTTCCCAAACTTGTTTATCCCGTGGACCCCCTGCTGATTTAATTTATTTTGTGCAAATCCCATACTTTCGTAATATTGTTTTTTTTTTACAAATTCATCTATAACTATAAAATTAGTGTTTGAAGCTGACACAGAGTAAAATTAGGCCAATAGAAAAAAACTGAAATTCCTGGCAAATTCCATACTGACAAATTGGCTGGCAGAGCAATTTTTTTTTTAAATGTATAAATATTACCTGATGCGCCAACAGTTTCTCCAGGGTTTCCCGATCTGGGAGTAAGGCAGTCCCGATACCCAGCAAGCCCCATCCTTCTGCAGTGTCTTCCAGTCCATCCATAATCACCATGTCTACACATAAATGTATGTCTCCATTAAGAAAATGACCAACTAACAAACCATCACGCTGTCTGCCCAAAGGATTTGGCAGAAATAATGGACCTCTTATAATACTCTCATGGCGATGGTTCTTATAAATTTAAAAATAATAATGCCTTTTTAAAAACTCATTATAGATCTAAGTAATCGAAGCACTTCAATTAAACTAGCGCCATTAGCGATAGCTTGTATAACTTAATAGGTACATAGATGGGAATATAGAGTGTAGAGTATAACAATAATACTCGTATGTATGAAATTCGAATAGTCTACAAATATTTGTATTTTTTTCGGTTTGTCAATTCTGCTGCACCATGAAATGAAGGGTTAATTATAGTTAGAGTTGATTATCATTTTTACATCATTGTAGCCCAAGATACCTGGACACAATATTCGATTGGACCGAGATAACCAAACCGCAGAACTCAAAAGAAGAATTCGACTAAGCTGGGCAACTTTCGGAAACATGAGTTACATCCTTAAAAACCGGAAAATATACCTAAAACGAAAAGTCTATAAAGCTTTTGTTCTGCCAGTTGGTACTTATAGTCTTGAAACTGTTACATTGTCCAAACAAAGTGCCGAGAAACTACGAGTGACCCAAAGAGCCATGTTAGGAATAAGCCAAAGAGGCAAAGTCAGAAACGATACGGTGAGAGAAAAAACAAAGGTCACTGAAATCATCCACCGGGTGGCGACTCTAAAATGGCAATGGGCAGGTCACGTAGCCAGAAGCTCAGATGAAAAATGGACAAGAAAACTGCTGACTAGGAGACCGTGGACGGCAAAGAAATGTGTAGGGCGACCGCAACAACGGTGGAAGGATGATCCTTACAGACACTTCGGAATAACCTGGATGCAGTCTGCACAAGACAGAGTGACATGGAAGCGAATGGAGGAGTCCTTTGTCCAGAAGTGGACGGAAATAGGCTGAGGAAGAAGAAGAAGAAGATAGCCCAAGGTAAATCGAGATTTATATTGAAAAAAAACTTAGGTGAACATACAAACAGGATATTTAATTAATTATTCTTCTTATCGTAAGGGTATTCGTTTACAATAACTTAAACTCAATCGGTTGAGAAAACGATACGCCTTCAAAATAAAATAGTTTTTAATTACTTCTGTGCAGTAATTTGGAGCATAAAATAAATCATGGCTACTCACTCTCTAGTTCATAAATAATAATTATATAGATTACTTACCCAGTTTGGGAAGCGGGAAAGATATATTCAAGAACGTTTCGTATCTGTCTATGATGTTAACAGCATTCTCCAATATCGTTCTGGAAAAAATATGCACAAAATTAAAAATGGATCCCTGAGATTGTTTGGACATATGGAACGAATGGACGAGCGAAGAATGGTTAAAATATTTTATACAAGGAGTGTGAGTGGATATAGAAATCGTGGAAGACCCAAGGAAATCATGGTATGACTAAATTAATAAAATACTGAAAGGCGGCCACATTCGAAGTCGGAAAAATCGACGAACGTGCATGTTACAACGTATGAATGCAGAGAAAGCTAGATAGATACAATATAGAGCAGTATGGTGGTCCATCCCTTAGCCTACTCCCCCGTAGAAACGGCGGGATGGTTTATTAATTAATAAAATCCGGGAATGACGGGAAAGGAACCCGGATAATATCTTAACAAACCAAAATGTTAGTACAACCCCCGGTCGTGAAACTTTCAATGCAAAACGGAACTTTATTATCAGTAATTGGCTCCCAAACCCATACAGAGTATCATGAAATAGATCGATGAACGGAAAACAGCACAAATTGAAATAGTAATCTGTACATATGAATCTGAAATACGAGTAAGAACGTTGCACGCTTGTAAATAACAATTTGCGCATGCGTTAACAACTAGCGCATTCATAAACATCAATTTGCGCGTGCGTACACAACTCGCGCATGCGTAAACATCCATTTGCGTATGCGTTTCCTTGGTCTCATACGGCTTCTCTTTCGACTCACACTGCTTGAATACAACATTTTAACCATTATTCTCTCGTCCATTCGTTCCATATGTCCAAACCATCACAGGGATCCTTTTTTAATTTAACTCAAGATGCAATCATCTGCCTTACATTTCTTCCTAATTGATTGGTACCTAATTAAAACAATATTCGGAAAAAAATCTGTGTCGAAATCGAATTTCGGATTTTTAATTAACATTTTTAAGATATTAATTGCCTATCACACGTCATGAGAATCAATATAACTAACTAACTAACCATCACGCCGTCTCTCCGAAAGGGTAGGCAGACAGAATGGACTGTCACACTTTAACCGATGCGGCACTCCATCCTTCTCTTTTCGCCCCGCGAGAGACGCGGTGTGATGGGTTGCGAGCCTCATCGCCACCAATAGGCATCTCCCGCGCACACTTCGATCGCCCAACATCCACATAATAAATCTTAAAAAAAATAATATAAATTACAATAATCTATATATATAAAACAAAGTCAAAAATCGTGTTAGTTACACCATTTATAACTCGAGAACGGCTGGACCAATTTTGAAGATCTTATATTTGCTGGATTTGTCTCCGTTCCGGATAACAGAATAATTATTAAAACATTTGAAAAAATCACTTAAATGATTTAAAATTAATTATATTTGTCGTACGTTTGACTAAATTTGACTTAATAAACGACGTATAAAATCAAAATGGCGTGTATTTTAGTTTCGGTATCGCCCGTAGGTGGTGTATTGTTGATGCCAGATGTCAATACTCAATGTGAAAGATTTGAGTTGAGGTTATTTTTTAATCGTCGCCGGGATTTTTGGTTTTCTTTATTAATTTTAGATTAACAATGCCCAAAGTTATAAAAATCAGTATAAGAGAGACTATTCTAAAAGTTAAACCCCTTTTGTGAAGGAGAGCAGAGAATATTTGCGCCATTAATACCATTCGAAAAAGATGACAGATGAGTGTTCCGTGGAGATTAAATAACCGATTTATGATTAGTGAATAATAATAAAAATACGTATTGTATATTTTGTATTGATTTTATAGGTGTATCTGTGTACATTCGGTCCAGAGAATTGTTACCATAGGAAATTCAGCCGCGAGTACTTAATTAACGAAATATTTGGCTAGATGAAGACGAGGAATTTCTTTTTTCAATTGATAGGGACACTGAATCATCAAACTCTTCAGATGATGAATATGATGATGCTAATGATGAAAACGGAGTTCATTGATGGATCACACTTATTCAAAATTATGTTGTCTGCTATTTAATTGTTTTAACGTGTTTTGATGAATGTCGGAAAGTCAAAGGTGTTAGTTTTTGAAAGGGAAGAGCAAATGACAGTTTGTAATTTAAGTGTAAATGAAGAGAATTTGGAACAGGTGAGGGAATTTGTGTATTTAGGTAGCATGTTCACAGCGGATGGCCGAACGGACAGTGATGTTGAAAAAAGGGTTGGTGCGGGTAACAAAGTGAATGGAGCTTTAAAAGTAGTTATTGGAAACAAGAATTTATCAATGAAAGCGAAAATGGCCGTTCACAATGGAGTTCTGGTCCCAACTCCTATGTATGGAAGCGAAGCATGGAACTGACAGAACAAAGATGAGAGCAGAATAAATGCGGTAGAGATGAGGTCCCTAAGACGTATGTGTGGTAGAACGATGTATGACAGAATCTCAAATGCTGATATTAGGAAGGAATGTAGAGCGAAAGAAGGTATTATGAACAAAATTATGAATGGTTCGTTGCGTTGGTTCGGACATATGGAGCGCATGGGTGAAGAAAGAATGGTTAAAAAAGTATACGTTAACGATGTAAATGGAGTAAGGAGTCGAGGTAGACCGAGAAAAACATGGCATGTCCAAATTAATCAAATATTAAAGGTTGGTCATGTCAGAAGCCGGAAGAATCGACGTGCGTGTATGACTCGATGTATGAATGTGGAGGAAGCTAGAGAGGTGTGCCAGGATAGAGTAGTGTGGCGGTCCATTCTCTCTGCCTACCCCTGCGGAGAAACGGCGTGATGGTTTGTTGTTGTTGTTATATTAAATTCATTTATTTATAATAATAAAATAATAAGAATGATAATAATCATAATAATAATTCAAACAGTAATTAGAAGGAACAATCATACATAATATAGAGTCAAAAACGATGAATCCTAATATATTAAAGACGATAAACATTATAAGGAAGCAGATTACATTAGTAAGAAAGGGACAAAAATGGAAGGTAGTATTAATATTTTTTTGGTAGATTGTATAAAGGAAAAGTTTTTAATGTACTACATATATACTAAGAGGGAATAAGCTGGAATTTGGTTATTTATAACATTCAATTCACGTGCCTTTGCTTTAAAAATTTCAAAATTTTCTAATTTATCAAATTTTTTTAAAATTGTTTGCTATATGCAAAAAAAATGTGTTTTTGGAATTGAAATGATGGTCAAAATTCACACAATGATTCTGTTTTTGTATTAAATGTTGTGTTCATATAACCTCTTCAAAATGATCGACCCGTCTTTCCAATATACACGGCATCACAATCCTCACAATTAATCTGGTAGATTCCACTTTGGTTGAATATATTGTCGCGAAAAAATAAAAACACAATTGTGATACATAAAACAAAGTTTTTAATTAACAATTTATAATTCATTTTAAGTATTAATGCAGGCTTCCACGTGAATTATATTCCATTGTAATTAATATTTTTAATTTTGACATTTGCACATTTCATGAACTTAATTCATTTTAAGTATTAATTGTAATTCAATAAAAAGGTGAATTAAATTTAGCTAATAAGTTAACACAACATTTATTGATTCTGAGGCGGTACGAAGTTCGTCGGGTCAGCTAGTACAAAATAAAACAACAAAATAAAAATTATTTAACACATAATATTATTTTAAGATGGTGGACATAAGGGTGTCTCTTATATGGGCAATTTTTTATTATTTATTATTATTGAAACGCACACCTCCTAATTGTGTTAAATAGTCTACTAGTTACCCAAATAAAGAATTTCAACTTCCTACGTTAATTCTAACCCGTGCCGACTTGGCCTCAAAGTTTTGGAAAATACCTGCTTTAGGTGTGTCTTCAATATAGTTGTAGATGATCACTTAAAACCATTATGACAATATGTGCACTGCACATATTGTCAATTTAATTTATGTTCCACGTATCCACCGTTTTTTTATTAATTAATTAAAACAATGTCAGTAAAAAAATCTGTGTCGAAAACAAATTTCAGATTTCTAATAATCTTAAAGTGTTAACATTTTAAAGCTATTCATTGGGATATTTGGGGACCTATCGCATGTCTTTAGAATCAAAATAATAGCTTAAAACGATCTGCTGTATACAAAAAAAAATGCTATAAAAGTGTAAGCAGTAGGGATGGGATTTGAAACTTACTGGGCCTTGTCCAGGTGGTACTTGTCGGCATAGACGCTGAGGCTGGCCCCGCGCGGCGCATGCGCAGCCGCCCTGCTGAACTCGCACACCACGATCCCCACCAGGTACGTACTCATCTCCGGAGACTCCTGGAAGTCATCTTGCAGCTGTGGAAAGGCACAAAAATCGAATATGATACATAAAGAAAAATAATAATAAAAATTATAAAAACTAACCATCACGCCGTCTCCCCGAAGGGGTAGGCAGAAAGAATGGACTGCCACACTTTTCTTTCCCGACATATTTCTCTCGCTTCCTCAACTTTCATATATCGTGTCATGCACGCGCGTCGATTTCTCTGACTCCTCACGTGGCCGACATTCTATATTTGATTTGTTTGATTGTGCCACGTTTTCCTCGGACTTCCTCTATTTTTAGTTCCATTAACATCGTTAACATATAATTTTTTTACCATTCATTCTTTCCATATGTCCAAACCATCTTAATGATCCTTTCATTATTTTGTTCATGACACCATCATTCGCAGCGCATTCACTTCTTATATTTTCATTCAACACTCTATCATACAAAGAATATCCACACATTCGTTTAAGATATCTTATTTCTACTGCATTTATTCTACTTTCATCCTTCTTTTTCCAGTTCTATGCTTCGCTTTCATACATAAAACAATTTTAATTTAACAGTTTATAATGTTAAAGTATAAAAAAATGGTGCACTTAAAGTTGTCATCGCAAACAAAAACATATCCAAAAAAAGCTTGAATGGCAGTGCACAATGGGGTTCTCAAGTCCCAGTCTTGATGCTCCAGGACCCGACAATCTGCCACGGCACAATCCATCCATCGCAGTCTCGGCCTACCGATGCTTCTTCGCCCTGCTGGATTGTCATACAACACTCTTTTGGGGGGCTCCAGATCTCCCATGCGGTGCAAGTGCCCTAGCCAGCGCAGTCCGTTAATCTTTATAAACTTGACCACGCCGACGTCCTGGTATAGATCGTAGAGGTCTGTGTTGTATTTCCTTCTCCACGTCTGACCATCCTTAATGGGTCCGAAGATTCTGCAAAGGATCTTCCTTTCGAAGCAGTTTATTTTGTTTTCATCCCGTTTAGTGAGCGTCCAAGACTCCGAGGCATATGTTAGAACTGGTCTAATCAGCATTGTGGTCTTTGTCTTTCTAGAGTGTTGACGCGACTTTAGGAGACATATAAAATATATAAATTTAATAAAGCGTACAAATAAAACAGACATAAACCAGGCAATCAATTATATACTGACCAATCTATGTCCAAGATAAAAACCGGCTTCTTCGGTTGCGGCTATCGGCATGTTTGTAAGAGACACATGAAATCTGTGAACAAACAATACCAATTATATTTTCAATTTTCATAGGGCGCCATCTATTAACATCTTGTGAAAACTTTTTCACCACTCACCTGTCTCTGACGATAGTGATCTTGAACTTTGCCTTGAGCTGAGGTTCGTCGAAGCAGGGGAACGCAGACCGCGCATGCGTCAGCCCGAAGTTTGTGGCGGCTAACTGCCTGCAAAGCAAATCGGGAAAACGGCGTGATGATAAATAAATTAGTTTTTATTTATTTGTATGTATAAATACCACAATGAGTTAATAAACCGAATTTTGAAATGCATTGCTGTGGATTGGATAAATTAAAATCGAGTTTTTCTCATGGTTGATAGCGCACTATTTATGAAATGAGTGGCTCTTTTGAACATTATTATACCTATAAAAATAGCATTTTTAGGTACAATATATGAAAAGGGCACTCACTTTTTCTCTCCGTCAACATTGTAATAGTCCGATATGAAGAACCCTTTTGCCTTGTGGGCGAGACGAGCGTTGTACCGCAGGCTGATCGTGTAGTTTCCTCGCCTCCTCATCTTATCCTAAATGAAAAATATATGAGAATTAATACAACATTATTTATCATAATATCTCCTTCTCAGTCGTATTCCTCATGAGGGTCGTGTCCATCCCTGTAAACCAGTGGTTCCCATACTTTGTGTCCCGTGGACCCCTTGCTGATTGTTTTTATTTTGTTCAGACCACCTACTTTCGTAATATGTTTTTTTTTACATATCACCTAAATTATGTAAGTCAAGTAATAAATTATAATGAATATTTTTCCTTGGCGACCCTTTTTTTAGCTCATCAGCGACTTCCAGCCAGTAGAATTCGGCAGCGACCAATTTTTTTCAGCAACAACAACAAACCATCACGCCGTTTCCCCGTAGGGGTATGAGAGAGAATAGACCGCCACACTTCTCTATCCTGACACACCTCTCTAGCTTCCTCCACATTCATACAGCGAGTCATACACGCACGTCGATTCTTCCGACTTCTGCCTCGACTTTATACTTCGTTTACATCATTAACGTATACTTTCTTAACCATTCTTTCTCCATCCATGCGCACCATATGTCCCAACCAACGCAGCAATCCTTTCATAATTTTGTGCATAATACCTTCTTCCGCTATACATTCCTTTCTTATATCAGCATTTGAGATTTTGTCGCATATCGTTCTACCACATATACATCTTAGGGACGTTTTAGCTCATTTAAATATCTGACATTAGATTTTCCCAAAGGCGTCGCTGATTTCGACCGGACGATTTTTGCGAATGAGCTAAAAAAAGGTCGACAACGTAAAATATCCGCGGACCGCCTGACGTTATTTAGGGACCCCCAAATCAATTTTTATTTTCCGCCGAACCCCTGAAAGATTCCAGGGACCCCTTGGGTCCGTATAGACCACTTTGGGAACCACTGCTATAAACTATTGACCATGGCACGCCATGCGCTCCTGTCATCCGTCAGTCTCCAGGCTGCAGCTAATGAGAGACCAGTCAGATCCCTGATTTGATAGGACTCGGTGGTCGTCCCTGTGGTCGCCTTCCCTCCACTTTGCCCAAGATAATGAGCTTTTCAAAGTTGTCCTAATCGATTACAGGACTTATGACCTGTCATTGGTTGGGTTAAGCGATCGCTTTATGTTAAAAACATTCCCCATTCCGCCCTTCTTATTACTTACATTTTACAATCAATCCTAAAATGATTAACCCGCAATGGGTGAAATCCGGTATTTGTCTACAAGTATTGGTAACATTCAAGAAAACTAAATATTGAATGTCGGCCAAGTGAGGTGTCGGAGAAATCGACGTGCGTGCATGAAAAGATTTATGAATGTTGAAGAATCGAGAGAAGTATCTTAGTAGGCGGTTCATCCTCTCTGCCTAACGTCGTGCTGGTTAGTTAGTAAGACAGATAGTTAGGTTACCTTGACTTCGATGTAGACCTGATCAGCAGGCTTGTACTCCAGAAACTTCTGTATCTTAATGGCGTGGCCCTTGGAGCCCGTCACCATCTTGTCCGTGATGTTCAGGTCGCGGGCGTGAAGCACGATGAAGTTCGTCTCCTTCTCTATGTGAAACTCTATGACGACTTCGCCTAAAATGATCAAATGAAACAGTGTTGAATAAAAAAAGGTTGTTAAGGATTAATTGTATCTCAATAGAGACGAAGATGTAAATTGTTTTCTGGGAACAAAATATGGTGGTCGAGGCGCTTACAGGATTTATGACATTCATTATAACAACATTCCCCATTTCCCCCTTCTTTCAACCACCACGTCTGACAATTTTTTTGAAAGATGTATATACGAGTATGCTACAATATTGAGAAACACTTCACATTTTTTAGTTCAATCTACACTAGCTCCATCTATTAAAAAAGCTTAAATCCAATCTTCATAGATGGCGCTAGTGTATAGAATGAAACTAACATGTGAAGTTTGGTGTTACATATTAACATATAAACAACTTCCAAAAAAATTGTCAGACATGGTGGTCGTAAGAAAGGTGGAATGGGGAATGTTGTATTACATAAAGCGTGGGCTTAACCCAACCAATGACAGGTCATGAGTCCTGTAAATACCTCGATCACCATATTCTGTTTCCAATTTGCATCTTCGTCTCTATTGAGATACAATTAATCCATCTATTAAGATTAGGTGTGAGCATTATGCAGAAAATCTTTATTAATGCAATGTGAAAGGCTATGCAATTATATAGTGCTAGATAACGCCTGGAGATGTCTCTCCAATTTTTATGCTTTTAACTTGGACCAGTTTTTCAATCAAAATGTTGTTAAAAAAGAATTGAATTTGTTCATCTTGGATCACTGATAACTGACCGGAGGGGAAGCTAAAGTTCACCAAACAAGACAAAAATATCTCTAACAAGACCAAGATGAGACTGGTTCAAACCCTTGTTTTCTCCATATTCCTTAATGGTTGCAAGCCTAGAACTATGCGAACATTGGAGACGTCCAAAATTGGTGTTTTCGAGATCTAGTGCTGGCTACGAATGTTGCGTATACCCTGGATGGCAAGAAGAACAAACCAGTCGATAATTGACCAGCTGGATATGAGAGAGTTTGGTAGCTATCCGTGGCTTTATCCCACTGCATTCCTCTTGGGCATGCTAGGGACCAATAGTTTGCAGATAAGCAGAGATGGGTGCACTCTTACCCATTTCTTCAGACTTATCAGGGGATTCTTTGAAAACTCCGCTATCTTGGAGGCTATCCATCTTTATGTTCCAAATGGTTATCTTCGACAGCGTCAGCACAGACTGTTTTATCTCTCAGCATGCAGAACCAACCTGCCTCTGGTGATGCCGGTGGGGAGAGCAATCAAACTGTTGAACATAATCGCTTCGGAGATCGATGTCTTTCATATTCGTGAAAGTACGTTCAGAAGACAAATACTCTTGACTTTGGAGAGTATCTTGTATTCCTAATCTCGAACCATCTCTCATGCGTTCCTGGTATTATATATTTTTTTATGTTTTACCTGTTCTTAATAGATGCCTTAAACTAAAATTGTTGTTTGTAATATCTTTTGAGAAAATAAACTGATTTGATTCTCAGAGAGTGTTTAAGATTAGGTGAGATAGTGTCTCCTCGACGGACTCCTCTTTAAATATCCATCTTTATAGTTGATAAAGATATGTGCAGAAACCCACCTTTGACGTCTCCCGTTGTGAGGTTAGGATGGAGCCAGAGGGTATACCTCCAGGGCTCCGCCGTGTTGGGCAGGCGTGCCCCCGGCCAGGGGTACGGAGCGCCCCCCGTGGCCACGCGCGGCAAAGGGGGCGCCGCAGTGCCGCGAGACAGGTGGCGCCGCGCCCCAGGAGGTGGCGACCCGGCGCAACCGCATTCTAAAACATTTATATGACATAATAACAATTTTCAATCCATGTAGCTATTTATTCAATAAAGTACAGCGGAGCATAGAAGTAAGATGGAGTAGATTAAATGTGGTCTGGCACCGCCTTGTTGTTGCCGTCTTTAAATGTAAGTCCCGGATGGACCGGGGACAGGCCCAGGGAGTGTACGAACGAGGCTGACAAAAGGGCGCCGCTACGCCCTATAACAACCTCGGGTATGTGGCGGGAACTTCTAGGTTCCTTTAAAAAATAAAAAACAGTCCTCCACATCTCTCTCTCTATTCTTCAGATCTTTCTAATTTATCCCAGTCCTCTACCACGCAGTTCGCCCATCTTTTTTTTTGGTATGTCTCTTCGTTTCTTACATAATGAATTAGCGAAGCTGACAAAAGGCGCCGTTCGCCTATAACAGCTTCGTGTAAGCGGCGGGAATCCTCTATGTCCTATGGTCTGCCTCTTGGTCTCTTTTCGCGTTATTCTCCGTCAAGGTCTGTCTTCTGCAGTCTTTTCTCAGCATTCAAAACCGATGTTAGTCTTTCGGAGGTTTGCTTTTAGGGAGTCCATGAAGCGTTTCCTCTGACCACCGTGTGAACGTTTCCAACCACGAAGCACATTGGTTAACTTTCTTCGCTTCCTTACATTAATATTATTATTTTGTTGAATCACTCTTGACATCATGACAGCATGAACCAAATCGATGTAAAGGGTATTATAGCTATCATAGTGATTCTCGTGACATGTGATAGGTAGCTAATCTATCGCCATTTTATTGTCACGTGAATTCTACACCAGACCAAAAACAGTGTGACAATCACACTACCCTCGCCGGGAATCGAACCCGGAACCTTCGGGGTGGCAGTCAATGCACTTACCACTTGGCCACGAAGCGGAGGATAACACAAAAAAATCTGAAGTAAAAGGGGTAAGAAGGTGAAGGATGGGGGGTTGCGTACCGGCTTGAGGCCCCGCATATGCAAGAACCAGGGCTGCAGCCAGCAGGGCAGCCAATACAGCGCAGGCCAGGCCGAGGGCGCGGCGCTGGGAGCAGACCGCCACCGCGCGCCCACTTCCCGCCCCGCCCGAACTACCCCCGTAAGCCGCGCGCTCTCGGGCCAGCCGGGACGACTGCGAGTCCGGACCTGCAACACAACACGATGCCAATTCATCCCCTATTGCTCGAGAGACTAATTATAGAACTATTCGAAATCTGAAGAATAATTTGTTTCGTTACCCTGATGAAGCTCCGGTTGGAGCGAAACCAGTTGGTAGTTCAACCCTTTCAATCCCAGCATATTTTGTATAAAGCGTGCGAGATATCTAGCATTTTTTTGGTTTGGTCAAAATTAGCTGCCGAAATCGGTCGTAACTAGAAGAACAAGTGGAATAAAACTAATTGTTTATCATTAATTAAATTGCATTTATTGTTTCTTGAATAATGTTGATAAAACTCCATATCATAAATATAAATAGTCAAAAACCCGCATGTCATTGGAAGAGTACGAGAATATTTTGAATACAATGAATTTAAAGGGGAATACAGTGAAACCTCGATATAACGGATTTATTGTGGGGGAAGGGGTGTCCGTTAAAGCCGAATGTCCATTATATAAAAAATAGGTTTAAAATAAATAAAAAAACCCATTGCGAAATGATTAATTGCAAAATTGATAGCCCGCAATGGGTGAAATCCAGTTGTTCGTCTACAAGTATTTGTATACATTCAAAATGTTGTAAAAACAAAAACTGGTCAAAAAATTATCGCATATAGATTGAAGTGACATCTCCAGGTGGTTTCTAGCAATGCGCTAAATGGCGGTAGCCTTTCACATTGCGTTAAAAATATCTTCTGCTTAATGCTTAAAAAAATACAATCTTCATAGATGGCGTTAGTGTGTAGATTGCAAAAACTATCATGTAAAGGGTGGTCTTACAGATTAACATATATACAACTTCTAAAAATTTGTCAGACATGGTGGTCATAAGAAAAAATGTGGAATGGGGAATTTTGTATTGCATAAAGCGTGCGCTTTATGTAATGCCCAACCAATGACAGGTCCTGTAAACACCTCGATCACCATATTCTGTTTCCAATTTGCATCTTCGTCTCTATTGATAGCCCGCAATGGGTGAAATCCAGTTGTTCGTCTATAAGTATTTGTATACATTCAAATTCTAGTATTAGACGTATGACGTGATTATCATGGCCGCTAAAAATTGTTACTATGCGGCGACACTTGAATATAAGCATGTATAATATATACGAATTGAAGGAGGAAGGCACCTGCTCAGGACCTTGTCCGAAAGGCGTGCAAGATGGATCGGCCATGTAATACGACAAGAAGGCCTCTTGCATGCCATAATGGAGGGTATGACCGAGGGGACAAACTCTAGGGGACGCCCACGCCGAGAGTACCTGGAGGACCTGTTGGTGGACGTGCGCTGCTCATCATATGCACATTTCAAAAGAGCTGCACAAGACAGCGAAGAATGGAAGAGAAGAATAGAGGAAATTGCTGCAAATCAATCCCAGGATTGAAACCAGAGAATGAGAGAATATAATATTAACATTTTTTTTTTACATTGACCAGATTTTTGTCTTATATATCCGAATTTCTTAAAAATAGATGCGTTATATAGAGGTTTTACTGTACTTAGATTCTCTTCGAAAGTAATTCGAAATGCACAGGATGCGCATACCCGAGAACATTTCTGGATTATTTTGAAATTTGTTTTGATTATTGTAGTAGTTGGCAGTAGGTAGTTTAGAAAACAAAAAGGAGAATAATTTGGTGTTGTTAGTATTGTGAAATTTTTAACGTGTGTGAAAAAAAAAAGATTTACAATGTCGGGTGGCCATAGATAAGAAAACACAATTTTTTAAAGTCTATGGTAATTGTTTTTGACGGCCGATTTCGGCAGCAACCCACAATATTTGCTACTTCTAATTTCGCGGACTAAGATAAATTTTAATGGTACGATTTATTTACTAGGTATCAGCATGAAATACATATAAATTTATAATAAAAAGTAATAATTAATACCATAATCTGTTAAATTAAAAAAAAAAATGTTTCATGTATAATATCACAATTGTAGTTTTATTTCACGCAACAGCTGTTTTGCCAACCTATGTTGACATCATCAGGTGTTACAATAACATATAAAATGTAAAATTATCGTGATTTTTCGAACCTTTATGTGTATTTTTTCCTTTGTCAATTTAAATCAAAATAATAAAAAAATCGAAAAATCACGAAAATTTGACATTTGATATATTATTGTTACACCTGATGATGTCAACAAAGGTTGACAAAACAGCTCTTGCGTAAAATAAAAATACAATTATGATACATAAAACATTTTTTTTTTAATTTAACAGTTTATAATGTGTTTCGGCCAAAACAATGGACTATTGAATAATTAATACTAATTTAGTTTTTAAATAAATGCGAAATTATAAACACATTTTTGGTAGCAGTTTTGCAATTCAAAGAAAACAGTATTTTAGTAAAAATGTGATTATTAATATAATAATCTTGCTCTCTTTTACATGAAATAATACAAAAATGAGATCTTTAAGACGAATGTGTATTTAATCTGTATATAATAGTGTCAAATGCAACTATAAGAAGTGTAGTCAGTGCGAATGAAAGTGTTATGAACAAAATAATGAAAGTTAACTAAGAGGAAAACATGATAAGATCAAATCAATCAAATATTAAATGTTGGCCACGTGAAGGGTCGGAGAAATCGACATGCGTGCATGACACGATCTATGAATGTTGAGAAAGTGAGAGAAATGTGTCAGGAAAGAACAGTGTGTTTGTCCTTACTTTCTGCCTAGCCCTTCGGAAAGACAGAGTGGTGATTAATTAGTAAATTACTCATTAAAATGGTTCGCACACATGAAAATTATGAATGAAGAAATATTTTTTATGAAAGTATATTCTAACAATATATGCGGAACAAGAAATAGAGTATAACCGAGAAAAATGTGTCAAGATCGAGTAAAAAAAATATTAAATGTAGACTACGTATGGAATAGGAAAATCGACGTGCGTGCATTACGCGATGTATGAATGTAGAGGAATCGTTAGACAGAAACAATGAACCGCCACACTGTTCTTTCCTGACATAATTCTATCGATTCATCTACATTCATACATCGTTTCGTGCATGCACGTCGATTCTTTTATTCCTCACGAGGCCGACATTAAATGTTAGATATATTTGATCGTGCCCCGTTTTCCTCGGTCTTTCACTATTTTTTACACTTTCCTTTCCTGACATATTTCTCTCGCTTCCTCAACATTCATATTCGTCGATTTCTCTGACTCCTCACGTGGCCGACATTCAATTTCTAATACAATCGATTTAAATCGTTTGCCTTTAATTTAAACAAATAAAAATATCGAAAATATTACCTGTAAGAAAGGCGACATCGTCCACATCTTGCTCCGACATGTTTCCCTGGTGGGACCTTCTCCAAGATGAATCTCTCACCACGCCCCCTGAAATAAGAAGAAAAATATACTTAAATAACGACGACCGAATATATACTTAAATAACGAGACGAATACCTACTGGATTTTATTTACCCATTGCGGGTTATCAATTCAAGGATAATTTTATCTCAATAAAGACGAAGATGCAAACTGGAAACTGAATATGGTGATCGAGGTTTTAAATCTAATCTCCATAAATAGCGCATTGAAACTGACATGTGAATTGTGGTGTTGGATATTAACATATATACAACTTCCAAAAAAATTTCAGACATGGTGGTCATAAGAAAGGTGGAATGGGGAATGTTGTAATTACATAAAGCGTGCGCTTGACCCAACAAATGACAGGTCATAAGTCCTGTAAAAACCTCGATCACCATATTCAGTTTCCAGTTTGCATCTTCGTCTCTATTGAGATAAAATTAATCCTTAGCTTTGTTTATTATTTCTCGAACAATTATGTAAAACTCCTTATTAAATCATCAATAACAATAAAAAAGATGCGATATCTTAGACGAATATGTAGAAAAAAAAAGGTAGTGTCGAATGTAGATTTTTTTAAACTAACAAACCATCACGCCGTCTCCCAGAATGGGTAGGCAGAAAGAATGGACTGCTATACTTTTCTTTCCTGACATATTTCTCTTGCTTCCTCAACATTTATACCTCGTGTCATGCACGCGCGTCGATTTCTCTGATTCCTCACGTGGCCGACATTCAATATTTAATTTATATCATCGTGCCACGTATTCCTAGGTCTTCCGATTCTATTTCTAGTTCCATTTACATCGTTAACATATAATATTTTTACAATTCTTTCTTCATTCATTCTTTCCATAAGTCCAAACCATCTTAATTATCCTTTCATTTTTTTGTTCATAACACCATCATTCGCACCGTATTCACTTATTATATTTTCATTCGACACTCTATCATATACAGAGTATTCACACATTCGTCTAAGAGATCTTATTTCTACTGCATTTATTCTACTTTCATCCTTCTTTTGCCAGTTCCATGCTCCTTTTCCATACAAAAGGTTTGTTAGAAGAACACCAGTGTGCACTGCCATTTTAGATTCTTTGGATAGGTTTTTGTTTTCAATAACAACTTTAAGTATATTATTTTTTTAAATGTTATATTCAGTTAAAATCCACTGATGTTTGTGTCTTTGACCGGTTTCGGCAGCTCGCTGTCATTTTCTGGCATTTTTTCTTTTCAAAAACATAAGTGGATTTTAACTAAATATACAATCAAAATTTAAATGCAAATTTTTATTGTACTTAGGAAATTAAAAGTAACTTTGTTTAATCCACTTATAATTTTAAAATATATATATTAAAAAACACGACATGTTTCGGAGGATAAATCCATCTTCAGGTGTAAAAATATAATAAAAACTAAACAAAGAAAGAATAATACAAAAACGCATTTAAAATTCGATACAATAATTCAAATTTTAAAATTAACCTGGGCTATTTGTTATAAGTACTTATAATAATTATTATTTTTATCATTTTTTAACAGTAAGAACCAATAAATAATATTAAATAATAATAATACATGATGATAAAATAAAAAAAATATAAAATATTGTAATTTAGAAAAAATATTCATTTGAAATGACATAATTTATATAGAAATTATTAAATGATTAATTTGCATTTTATTGGGAATGGGAATATGTTTTTTTCTAAATGACATTTTTTTTATATTATCATCATGTATTATTATTTAATATTATTTATTGGTTTTTGCTGTAAAAAAAATAAATTAGTAAGGATGGCAAAAGAAGCATGAAAGTAGAATAAAAGCAGTAGAAATGAGATCTCTTAGACGAATGTGTGGATACTCTGTGTATGATAGAGTGTCGAATGAAAATATAAGAAGTGAATGCGGTGCGAATGACGGTGTTATGAACAAAATAATGAAAGGATCATTAAGATTGTTTGGACATATGGAAAGAATGAATGAAGAAAGAATGGTAAAAAAATTATATGTTAACGATGTAAATGGAACTAGAAATAGAATCGGAAGGCCGAGGAAAACGTGGCACGATCAAATAAATCAAATATTGAATGTCGGCCACGTGAGGAGTCAGAGAAATCAAATAGTTTGTAATAATTATTAGTACTTATAACAAATAGCCCAGGTTAATTTTTAAATTTTAATTATTGTATCGAATTTGAAATGCGTTTTTTATTGTTTAGTTTTTATTATATGTTCACACCTGAAGATGGAGGGAGGAAGTTATTTTCAATTTCTTAAGAATATTACTATGGAATTCCACAGTGTTAATGCCTGAGGCATTCAATAAGTTCAAGTTTTTATTACTATCATTATTATTTTGTTTGTCATAGTTACAACAAATATAAAAAATGATGTATTTAATAGCGAATACTTATAAATTGTTAAAAACATGACATGTTAACAATAAAATAATAAAATATACATACAACGTAAGTACACCTTTTCACATAAGGTGTGAAAAATATTAAAACCAGTTAAAAACAAGATATTGTACTAACTAACTAACCATCACGCCGTCTCCCCGAAGGGGTAGGCAGAAAGAATGGACTGCCACACTTTTCTTTCCTGACATATTTCTCTCGCTTCCTCAACATTGATACATCGTGTCATGCACGCGCGTCGATATCTCTGACTCCTCACATGGCCGACATTCAATATTTGATTTATTTGATCGTGCCACGTTTTCCTCGGTCTTCCTCTATTTCTGGTTCCATTTACATCATTAACATATAATTTTTTTACCATTCTTTCTTCATTCATTCTTTCAGTATGTCCAAACCATCTTAATGATCCTTTCATTATTTTGTCCATGACACCATCATTCGCACCGCATTCACTTCTTATATTTTCATTCGGCACTCTATCATACTCAGAGTATCCACACATTCTTCTAAGAGATCTCATTTCAACTGCATTTATTCTACTTTCATCCTACTTTTGCCAGTTCCATGCTTCGCTTCCATACATAAGGGTCGGTAGAAGAACACCATACTATAAATAACATATTATACTATAAATAAAATAATAATCTGGCATAATCTGACACATGTTATTTTAAAAAATATTTAAAAAATGGACTTAATCCTTATTAACTAATTTATTAAAAATATATTTGGTATGTTTTTGATTTGATCATTTGCAATATTTTCTTTCATGATTATAAAAAAAGCGAATATTTTACAAACGTATATAAAAAATTTAGAATAGTCTGATAACATTGGTATATTTCGTAATGTTTACATTAAATACATCTTAAAAATCAATATAATATTATAAATATTTATTAAATACCTGATTTTTATAAACAATACCTTGGTTTAGTATTGTTTTTGATGCGTCAACTGACATATTTACAGTAAATTCTCTACATTACAGGATCTTAAAAGCTGGTTTTATGTTCAAGTTAGTATAATTTCATAACATAAATATCTCAAACACAATAGTGCTGAAATCGACGAAAAAATAGGTCAAAAACAGTACGTTTATATAACTCTTATCACTGACAGTATCAATATGCATTAATATAACACATTAATATTCAATACAGTTTGATTTTTTCATATTTACGCTCTTATAATTCACAATTTACAAATATTTTCGGCGCTGAAACGCGGCAGATAAAAGACGAACGATTATTCAAAATGTAAACGTCAAAAAGAATGCTATCCGAAGCTGTATTGGCGGACATTTTGAAAATGCGCGCGCAGGATTTTTGCTTACGAGGGGTGAATAGGAAATGAGGTTACCTACTCGAGGGGGACATCTGCGTAATAAGTGCCGTGTTTACAATCATGACGTGCCATTCTCAAAGACGCTCGAATAATGTTGTTTTCACACTCGATCGGAGCGCCTTGTTACGCGCAATAGGCATAGCACGACAACAGATGGAGCTGTATTTCGAAGCAAAATGATTTTTTAAATAAAGAACAAAACTAAAGCGAATACAGCGTGAACGAAACCGTTATAAAAAATAAAGAAATTAAGTATCTTTATTGTCATCACAATCAAAACTTGTAATTTATTTTATTTTTTATTTTATTTTTTTTATTTTATTTAATTTGTTTTTTAAAAAACCCAATTGGGTAATATGGTTACATTTTTAGATCTTGCTAGTAATTATGTATTTTTTCAGATATTTTTTATATTGAGTTGTAGTGAGATCCCTTGTGTCTTTAGGTAGTTCATTGTAAAGTTTCAGTCCATTGTTCAATATCCTTGATTGTCCTGTCTTAGTTCGTGCAATCGGTAAGTGATATCTGTCACAATTCCTGGTCCAGTGTCTGTGTATGTCTGAATTTTTAGTTAATTTGTAGCTGCTGTCTGTTGTCTTTTCCATGGTCACTCTGTGTACAATTTTTAAGGTCTCATATTTGGTCAGGTCTGATATGTCCATTTGTTTTGTTTGTTTGTAAACTTGTATGGTTGGGGTAAGGTAGTCAATGTTATATGCTAATTTTATTATATTATTTTGTTGTCTTTGGAGTCTGGAGATGTCCTTTTGGTTTCCTGTCCCCCAGAAGGGAATCATATATGTCAGTCGGCTTTTTACATACGCTTCGTACATCATAACTTTTTCCCTTCTTGGTATGTAATTGTGTATTTTGTAGAAGAGGGAGTATAGCGATGCTAACTTGTCTGTTAGGTTGTCTATGTGTTTTGTCCATTTTAGTTGTCTGTCCATTGTTAGTCCTAGGTACTTTACATAGTCGAGTTCGGTTATTGCGTCATTTTTTATTTTTATGCACATGTTATATCATTAAATCATTTTCTCTCTGTTAATAATTTAAAATTATGTAAATTTCACGATTTTATAATGTAATTAATCTATAAGTTAGTTTTCTCTACTCCTTTTTCACATAATTATTAAGAATATAATAAATATTTGTTAGTTTAAACTGTTCAATTATGTTAGGCAATGATGTTATTTGAAATGTAATAATTGTTTGTATATAAATATGTAACCTTAATGTATTATTACTTGTATAACACACAACACTCCATGGTGAATGTGTCAAATAATTAAATATTAAAAAAAAAAATTAAGTATCTATCTAACTAACCAACACATCGTCTCACCGAAGGGGTAGGCAGAAAGAATGGACTGCCACACCATTCTATCCCGACATATTTCTCTCGCTTGCTCAACATTCATACCATACATCGTGTCATGCACAAACGTAGATTTCTCCAACTCCTCGCGTGGCCGACACATAATATTTGATTGATTCGATAGTGCCACGTTTTCCTCGGTTTTTCTCTATTCATAGTTCCGTTTATGTCGTTTACATATGCTTTCTTTACCATTTCTTTACGTTCATCCAGCTCTATGATCCTTTCATTATTTTGTTCATAACACTTTCATTCGCACTGCATTCATTTGTAAATTTTTCAAAATCAAACAGATTATCGCACATTCGTCTAAGAGATCTCTTTTTTACTGCAATTATTCTACTTTCATCCTTATAACTCTGCAGTATGTATACTATTCGATGTGTAACGAACTTCATTTCTATTGTCAGGATGTTATCTGTCATTTACGTTATGTGCAGAAATGTTATTAAACGAAAGATAACACCTGTCAAAACTGATCATATTTGTAAACAATTTTATAATATTTTAAATATGCATCTTTATAATATCACTGAGGAAGGACCGGTTGTCCGAAACATGCCTGATATGTAATTTTAACATTTTTTTAAAGTTACTGTTGTATATACAAAGTATATAAAAAAGAAAAAGACAAATGAAAGATTATGTGATTTCTTTACGAATATTTATTAATAATTCCTTGGCTTGCTTACTGGTTGACCCTAGGCACGCCACTGATTATACCCTCTTATCATAACACCATTTTCCTCGCTGTTTCACAAAATTACTTACCATAATTCGCTTCTCCTAAGATGATAGAACGCCATACATAATGATATAGTAATCATAAATTTTCTCATTTATTCATACATCGTGTCATGCACAGGCATCAATTTGTCTGATTCCCCACGTGGGTGACATTTAAAACTTTTCTAACTTGGTCGTGCCACGTTTTCCTCGTTCCACAAAGAGCTCCTGTAAAATTCCCATTGCAAACGTATACTTTCTTTGCCATTATGACTTCATTCATTCTGTTTACGATTTCCTATCATCTTAATGATCTATCCATTATTTTGTTCATAATGCTTTCATTCGCACTTCATGCATTCGCACTCAATCATACATAAATATTTACCACTCATTCTTCTTCTTCATCTTCTTCTTCTTCGGAGATCTTATTTCCACCGTATTTATTATTTTTTCGTCCTTCTATTGTACGTTCCATCCGTCTTCCATTCATAAGCTAATAAACTTATTTTTATTTTCAAACCAAATAAAATCAGTGTATTTTCTCAAAAGATATTACAAACAACAATCATAGTTTAAGGCATTTATCTATTGAGAGCAGGTAAAATATAATAAATATATAATACCGTGAACACATGAGAGATGGTTCGACATTAGGAATACAAGATACTCTCTAAAGTCAAGAGTATTTGTCATCTGAACGTACTTTCACGAATATGAAAGACGTCGATCTCCGATTCAAGCTGATTCGGGGCTCTATTGAGAGCCCCTATGTTCTGGAGCTAATGAGTATTTGTGTTCCTCATAGTTACCTGCGACAGCGCCGACATCAATTGTTCTTTGCTCCGTCACGCAGAACCAACCTGCCTTTGGTGATGCCAGTAAGAAGAGCAATTCAGACGTTGAATCTAAACGTCTCGGATTTGGACATTTTTAGTGTCAGTGAGGCAGTGTTCATAAAAAAATATATTACAAATTCTGGAAAGAGTGCTGCCTCACAGACGTCCACATATTTGGAATCCTTTTTGGTTTGGTTTCATTTGGTTTCATTTCGTTATTTTATTTTTGTTACACTATTTTGTGTCGAAAGAAGTCGTCTAAATGTTTTTCGTTTGTTACATCTCATTTGTGTATAATATATTATATATAAATAAATAAATAATAAATAAGGAATGTAGAGCGAAAGAAGGTATTATGAACAAAATTATGAAACGATCGCTGCGTTGGTTCGGACATATGGAGCGCATGAATGGAGAAAGAATGGTTAAGAAAGTATACGTTAATTATGTAAATGGAGTACAGAGTCGAGGCAGACCGTGAAAAACATGGCATGACCAAAACAATCAAATTTTAAAGGTTGGTCATGTTAGATGTCGGAATAATCAACGTGCCTGTATGACTCACTGTATGAATGTGGAGGAAGCTAGAGAGGTGTGCCAGGATAGAGTAGTGTGGCGGTCCATTCTCTCTGCCTACCCCTACAGGGAAACGACGTGATGGTTTGTTGTTCTTGTTGTTGTTATTTTAAAATAATAATGCAAGGATCATTAAGACGGTTTGGACACATGGAAAGAATGGTAAAGAGAGTATATTTAAACGACGTAAACGGAACTAGAAATAGAGGAAAACGTGGCACTATCAAATCAATCAAATATTAGCTGACGGCCACATGAGCAGTCGGGGAAATCGACGTGCGTACATGACAGAAATGTTGAGGAAGTGAGATAAATATGTCAGGAAAGCAGAGTGTGGCAATCCATTTATTCGTATACCGCTTCAGAGAATTGACATAATGGTTAGTAAGTTGGTTTTTATAATATTTTATATAAATAATATTAGATCGAAAAACTATTAGATTTTAGAAAATATCTGAAAATTTATATACATATTCTTCCATGTTATTGACCTATGTGATATGTTCTCCTGAGGGTTGCTCCTCCTGTGAGGTAGACTCCCAGCTGTCCTTCCATCTTTCAGGGGGTCTTCCACGAGGACGAGTCCCATGAGGCTGATTATGTAGTGTAATAAAGGGGAGTCTGGTGGTGTCCATTATTTGGACAAGACCGTACCAGTTCCTACTTCGCTATGAACTAACTAACTAACCATCACGCCATTTCCCCGGAGGGGTAGGCAGAGAGGATGGATCGCCACACTGGCCTGTCCTGGCATACCTCTCGAGGTTCCTCTACATCCATACATCTTACCATGCACGCACGTCGATTTTTCCGACTTCGAATGTGGCCGCCTTTTAGTAATTGATTAATTTGGTCATGCCATGTTTTCCTCGGTCGTCCTCGGCTTCTTTTCCCACTCACGCTGCTTGTGTACAACTTTTTAACCATTCTACTCTCATCCATTCGTTCCATATGTCCAAACCATCTAAGGGATCCTTTTTTTAATTGTACCCATGATGTAGTCATCTGCCTTACATTTCTTTCTTATTTCATCTTTCGGTATTCTATCATACAAAGTTTTCCTTCACATTCTTCTTAGTGATCTCATTTCTAGGGCGTTTATCCTGCTTTCATCTCTTTTCATTATTCTTTTGCCAGCTCCAAGCTTCACTGCCATACATGAGGGTTGGCACTAGAAATGACTATTATACTCTATATTATAATATCTTCAGCCTCTCATATCTCTCACAACAGTGACTTTAAAAGATTTATCTGCCGAGGAGATGACAGCTTCTAGGAAAGAGATAGAAAGCAATATAAAAAATATAATTGGATACAAACCTTTCGCGTTTCCATTGTGATTCCCTTTGAACTTCCCAAGCGGTTCCATTTGAATTATTTCCAAGAGTTCTATAGAGTTTTTCGCACTGATTTGCGGCATAGCGTAGCTATCACCAACTTAACATCGCTTCACTAACACGTCACTAAAAACACAATATTTTCGTAGTTTTTATTACACTTTTCACTAGAACCAAAACCTTCCAAGCGCACTGCAAGTACAACAGGTATATAATTCAAATTGTGAAAAATTTGTACATCGATAATGGTTTTGTTACAACCGAAACATGTCTGTAAAAAGTGTAATAAAGCGTTAAAAGCGAGCTGCTGTACGGATGTGAAACTTAAAAATCTACCGCGGACGTTATTGGAAAACTCCAGGTGTTTATAAATAGGTGCCTTCGCTCAATATTCAAGATCTATTGGCCCCAAACAGTGTCAAATGCCATTCTCTGGACCATGGCCGGCAAAAAACCAATTAGAGAACGTCGCTAGACGCAAATAGAAGTGGATAGGTCAAACTCTGAGACGGAACCCAGCCTGCATCGCTCAGGGCGCACTAAACTGGACCCTATGGGAGGAAAGAGGAACTGAGGCAGACCTAGAGCCACCTGGAGAAGAGCCCTGCAAGACGAGGTTTCGCTTGGGATGATGTTAGACATCAGTATGCAATAGAGTCGGGTGGAGAAGGTTCCTTGAGGCCCTATGCACCACGGAGGTGTTACAGGACAAAAAGAAGAAAGAAGATTGGAAGCGCTACTCTAGAAACAAAGTGAATAGCCTATTTAAAGTTGTCACAGATTGATTAAAGGAGAGCAAAAAACGAATCTACAAGACATGCATTCGTCCTATAATGACTTATGGAATCGAAAACAAGGCTGACACCATCAGAACAAAAGGTCTCCTAATAACCACAGTGCGGGACGAAACTCCGAGACAGAGAAAAGTTCCAATAGGAAATCGACCTCCAGGAAGACCACCCAAAATATGGCGAGAAAGTTGGACATCTACATCCCAGGAACAGGCTCCGAGAAACAACAGAACACAGTTCTAAATAAAAAAAATGCGATAATGAACTTAGTAAAACAATCCCCGTACTGACAGGTATACGACAAGGAGACAGCCTAAGCTCTTTTCACTTCAATCTGATAATGGACGAACTTACAGAGGAGACCCAATCGTAAATAAAGTATGTTATAACGATGTAAACGGAACATGAAATAAAGAGAAACCGAGGAAAACATGGCACGATCAATTAAATCAAATATCAAATGTCGCCCACGCGAGGAGTCGGAGAAATCGACATACACGACACGATGTATGAATGTTGAGGAAGTGAGAGAAGTATGTCAGGGAAAAACAGAATGGCGGTCCATTGTTTCTGTCTACCCCTTCGGGGAGACGGCGTGTTGGTTAGTTACTTATCTTAATGTTGTTAATTGCGATTTCTTAGCAGTATTTTATTGTAAGCAATGAAAAAACATGTATTTATACTATGAATATAGACTTATTCCACTGGTGCTTTACATTGAACCGGTTTTGATCCAAATATCTAAGAAAAGATAAGACAAGTGAAATGTAACTAAATAACTAACTAACTAACCATCACACCGTCTCCCCGAAGGGGCAGGCAGAAAGAATGGACTACCTCACTTTTCTTTTCTGACATATTTTCTTCGCTTCCTCAACATTTAAATATCGTGTCATGCATGCGCGTCGATTTCTCTGACTCCTCGCGTGGCCGGCATTCAATATTTGATTTATTTGATCGTGCCACGTTTTCCTCGGTCTTCCGATTTTATTTCTAGTTCCATTTACATTGTTAACATATATTTTCTTTATCACTATTTCTTCATTCATTCTTTCCATGTGTCTAAATTATCTTAATGATCATTTCATTATTATGTTCATAACACCATCATTTGCACCGCATTCACTTATTTTCATTCGACTTTCTATCATACACAAAGTATCACACATTCGTCTAAGAGATCTCATATAAATAAATATATATTATATTATTAAGTAGGTATGTGTGGTAAAACGACGTTTCAAATGCCGATATAACGAAGGAATGTAGAGTGGAAGAATGTAATATGAACAAAATTATGAAAGGATCGCTGCGTTGGTTTGGTCACATGGAACGCACGGATGATGAAAGAATGGTTAAGAAAGTATACTTTAACGATTTGAATAGAGTACAAGTCGAAGAAAACCGTGAAAACATGGCTTGGCCAAATCAATCAAATATTAAAGGTCGTCCATGTTAAAAGTATGAAGAATCCACGTGCATGTATGACTCGCTGTATGAATGTGGAGGTGTGTAGGATTGAATAGTGTGGCGATCCATTCTCTCTGCCTACCCTTTCAGAGAAACGGCGTGATGGTTTGTTGAAATTGTTGTTTATATTATAAAGATAAAAACAAATTTTCATTTGTTTCCGTTTTTTAATTCAAATTTGGAACCCGATTAAATCTTGTATCTCTCTGCCCAGTTCACAAACCCTGCAAATTTTTTCTCGCAATGTTAAGAAGTGTATTATGTTTAGGATTGAACAAACGTCTCTTTACTTCATACGCCACAATACACATATTGACGACCTTCGTTGCTGAGTGGTAAGTGCATTGACTGCCAACCCGAAGGTTCCGGGTTCGATTCCAGTGTGATTGTCACACTGTCTTTGGTCTGGTATAGAATTCACGTGACAATAAAATGACGATAGATTCGCTACCTATCACATTTCACGAGAATCACTATGATAGCTATAAAACCCTTTAAACCGATTTGGCTCATGCTGTCAAGATGTAAAGAGCGATTCAACAAAATAATAATAATAATAATAATAATAATCTGATTAGAATCTTATACGTATTTTATCAAAAATATTTTGAAGTGTTTTACTAACTAACTAACTAACTAACCATCACGCCGTCTCCCCAGAGGGGTAGGCAGAAAGAATGGAACGCCACACTGTTCTGTCCTGACATACTTCTCTCGCTTCCTCTACATTCATACATCTTGTCATGCACGCATGTCGATTTCTCCGACTCCTCCCGTGACCGACATTCAGTATTTGATTGATTTGATCGTGCCACGTTTTCCTCGGCCTTCCTCTATTTCTAGCTCCGTTCACGCCGTTTACATATACCTTCTTTACCATTCTGTCTACACTCATTCTTTCCATGTGTCCAAACCATCTTAATGATCCTTTCATTATTTTGTTCATAACACTTTGATTCGCACCACATTCACTTCTTATACTTGCATTTGTCACTCTATCATATACAGATTTGTTACACATTCGTCTTAGAGATCTCATGTCTACTGCATTTATTCTACTTTTATCCTTCTTTTGCCAGTTCCATGCTTCACTTCCATACATAAGGGTCGGCACAAGAACACCACAACTGTTTTCATTCTAAAAAACAAAACATAATGACGATTTTTTATTATTGATTTAATATAGTTTATTGTAAAATTATGTATTTAATCAGCGCGTTTTAAGATTTAGATGTTACACTGTTGTTATTCCGAACATTCAATACAAGAAAAGGAAAAAAAAACACGAAAACAATGAATTTTGCAACAAGTCACCGCTTTATAAAAAGCGTCTTAAACCTAACCTCAAATTTCACTAGAAAACACCCACTTTTGTTATTAAAAACTCGATTTCGTAACGAAACTATTCACTCAGTTCGTAGTTTGCGACTTCCTGTTTACATTTCGCGACATTTCGTCCAGTTTGGTGGCGTATTTCGATCGTATTAGACCGGTGCAAGGCGAACCAACAATGTTTTGACTGGGCCCTCTGCCTACTGTTGCTTTCCGGCGCCATATGTATTTTAGGGTGTCTGTGAGACCCCCGTCCGCGAGACACGCCTTCGACCCGCGCTATGCGGTCTCAGTATCCGCGTACTCGGTTGTTTTTCCGCGTTTGAGCCAACTGCGAACAAAATGATATTTTGAAATTTCGCGCATATTTTGAATATCGGGACCTTCTACTAAAAGGCAGTGTGATTGTCACACTGTCTTTGGTCTGGTGTAGAATTCTCGTGACAATAAAATGGCGATAGATTGGCTACCAATCACATGTCATAAGAATCAATATAATAGCTAAAATAAATTGTATACAGTAATTGGGTTCAAATGACCTGTTGTATACAAGAAAAAAAAACATATTATAACAACAAAAAGTTCGACGGGCTTGTCTTACTGGTTGACCGTAGGCACGCCACTGATTGATAGGTAGTTACAAAAAAAAACGTTAAAAAATTATTTGTAATGATTTATTTTTCAAATAAAAAACAATTTGCAAAAAACATTATGGACTACTTATAGTTTTGCATAGTATGATACTTTTTAAAACAATCTCCAGGATGGAGACCAGGTTTTCTGGAACAGGTCTCATAAAACCACACTGTTTCCCGTCTTCTCCTTGGAATCTTTCTGTTACTGCACATAGTACAGTCTTTAGAACCTTTGTCCAGTTTCGCAATGAAGTGGGGCTTGTACTCTAATCGCTCCTCTGGATGACGTATTACGCGAAGCTCCCGCCATTTTAGGTTATGTGTTCCCCAGGATCGACAAACAATTTTTATTTTTTATTAACTTAAAATAGTACATATGTATTTACATATGTCCTAATAAGAACAGTTACATTACAAAAAACACAATCTTCATTTTACAGTGTGGTTACATATTTACTTAATTCTATTCTAAATCTTCACGTTTTCTTCTCACTTCTGATCTCCTGCGGAACATCCTCGTACATCTTCAGTGCCTTGTACATTAGTGAGTTTTGTGATTTCTTTGTATGTCTGAATGGAAGCCTCAATTTGTCTTTATTTCTTGTCCCACAAGAATGTTCATGCTGGTGACTCTTAATCTTCCTCATGTGTGTCCATTAACAATCTTATGCACAAGAAACAACACATTAAAGATAATTATTTTTTTAAACGGCACCATTTTCAGTTCTTTCAGCATCACTCTTATCTTGGTGTATCTGCTTCTTCGTAGGATTATTCTTAGAACTTATATATTTGGTCTTCAAATATTCTGGTCAAAATTCTTTGGCATATAGAATGGAATAATACTCCTAGCGGCTTCTAACAATATGTTGGTCGACAGCCTTCGCATTGTGTTAATAAGGTAGTTTGCTAAATGCCGAAAATCATTCTCCATAGATGGCGTTAGTGGGTCGGTTGTATAAGTTAATCTTGAATGTATTCACAAGTGCAACCAAATCTACATAGATGGATAGTTGAAACTGACACGTGAAGATAGGTATGGATTTTGAAGTATATATACATCTTCCAAAAATTTGTCATGCATGATCACAAATAACAAATGTGGAATGGGGAATGTTGTAATTACATAAAGCGTGCGCTTAACCCAACCAATGACAGGTCATAAGTCCTGTAAACACCTTGATCATCCATGTTCAGTTTCCAGTTTACGTCTTGGTCTCTATTGAGATACAATTAAAAAATTATTCTTAGTGATTTATTTTGGAGAACAGTTAATTTTTTCAAATCTTCTTCGTTAACCAGAAACAGAATGCTGCTTCAATAATTGATGTGGGGAAGAATTATTGCGTTGTATACGGTCTTGCATGTTTCTGCACCAATATATCTTCAAATCCTTCCCAAAAGAGATATTTGTTTGGCCATCTTCTTAGTCGCATATTTTGTGTTTTGGGAAAATGTTAGTCTTTTATCTATCATGACACCCAAATGAAGCAGATGGAGGAGGCTTATGTCCAGGAGTGAACATAATGACAGTGTTTTTGCGAAAAGCTTCACAAAAACAAAATAAAACATATTTCTCATTAGGGCAGCCATTAATCTGTATATTGTCTTTTAAAATACGCGTATCAAATTTGCATTTTGGATTCGTGCCAATATTGTAATCTCACACATACTCCATGGGCACCCTAACAGGGAAATATCGATTTTAGCGCTGAGAAGGGGAACGAGAAATGAGAAGCCAAGGGGTGTTCAACCAAGGGGCATTTACTCTTACAACATTATGAATCATTACCTAACCTTAAATCCTACTTTATTTTACATTTCACCAAAAACTTTAGAGAATATTTTCAGCCAAAATATATGTTTAAGGGACTACGCCACCTTGGCGCTTGGAAAAGTAGGTAAAAAAATAATCTGTTAAATAAATAACTTTGTTTCTCTTTTCCTTTTATATAACTAACTAACTAACTAACCATCACGCCGTCTCCTCGAGAGGGTAGGCAGAAAGAATGGACTGCCACACTTATCGATGCGGCACTCCATCCTTCTCTTTTCGCCCCCGCGAGAGACGCGGTGTGATGGGTTGCGAACCTCATCGCCACCAATAGGCATCTCCCGCGCACACTTTGATCGTCCAACGTCTACAAAATAAATCTAAAACAAATTGTATAAAATAAAATGATATAAAATAAAATAACAAATAAAAATAATTTAGCACAGTTCTTTTAGATGGTGCACTTGTCGTCAGCTGGACGGTCCGGACATTTGTGTATATTGATTATTTTATTCCACGTTATCCACTGTTTTATTCCTTTTATATATACTTTGTATATACAATACTTATATTAAAAAATAAAATTACATAGACGTGTTTCGGACAACCAGTCCTTCTTCAGTGATACATATTATAAAGATACATTTTAAAAATATTTTAAAATTGTTTATTTTAACATCTGTCAGATCATGTATAAAAAAGAAAAAGAGAAATAAAATTAAAAAAAACAATCTGTTAAATTAAATAACTTTGTTTTATGTATTACAATTGTATTTTATTTTACGCGATAGCTGTTTCGTCAACCTATGTTAACATTATCAGGTGTTACAATAATATATCAATTGTCAAATTTTCGTGATTTTTCGAACCTTTATATGTTTTTGTTCAATTTGAATAATTCTAACTAACTAACTAACCATCACGCCATCTCCCTGAAAGGGTAGGCAGAAAGAATGGACTGTCACACTTTTACTGATGCGGCACTCCATCCTTCTCTTTTCGCTCCGCGGGAGACGCGGTGTGATGGGTTGCGAACCTCATCGCCACCAATAGGCATCTCCCGCGCACACTTCGATCGTCCAACACCCACAAAATAAATCTAAAACAAATAATATAAAATACAATGATATAAAATAAAATAACAAAATAAAAATAATTTAACACAAAATGTTCTTTTTAGATGGTGCACATATTGTCTATTTAATTTATGTTCCACGAATCCGCCGTTTTTTTAATTTAGCACATAATGTAATAACACATAATGTTTTTTTCGATGTTGCACATGTTGACATGGACGATCCGGACTTTTGTGTTTATTTAATTTATGTTACACGTATCCACCGTTTTTTAAATTAGCTGTAATTAGGCACTTAACCTGCAGAAAATTATTCAAATTATTTCAAAGAAATTATTCAAATTGACATAGGAACAAATACACATAAAGGTTCGAAAAATCACGAAAATTTGACATTTGATATATTATTGTAACACCTGACGATGTCAACATAGGTTGATGAAACAGCTGTCGCGTAAAATAAAATACAATTTCGATACATAAAACAAAGTTATTTAAATAGTCCATTGTTTTGGCCGAAACACTATGATACTTCAACATTATTACTATTAAAATTTAAAACACTTTTATACGAGTATATCACAATTTCTTTTTATTTACTGAGTGTCGCGACTAGTAACTAGTTTTGAAAAAATTTGTTTCGTTGGAACTAGAACTCCATTGCGAAGGTAAGAAATTATAAATCTTACAATAATAATCAATATATATTTGTTGTAGTACAATATTCGTAATTGATAGATTGGTGATAACAAATAAAACAGAAATAGATAAATTAAATGTTTTTAAAAAGCGATATTATTTTATGGCCGCAATGTGCGACTTTATTACCCCTGCAACGTCCACCCCTGTAGATAGCAGTACGTACTATAAATATAGTAGCCGTTGTCATGGCAACTAGGGGGAGAAATATTCAGGGTTGGCACAAACATTCTGGTATAAAATTGTTTTAACATATGGACTCTTCGGGCTGGGTAGACATTATTGAATGAAACCATTTATGGGAAAAAATTTACATTTAATAATGCCCTAGCAAGACAAAACATTTAAATCTGAAGAACTTGTATCGATGTATGAGTGCGGTGATAGTTTTTGCAATTTGGTTGGTTGCCGAGTCAAATGCGCTGCGCCGCTTTAGTACATTCCGAGACATGGAGAGAACCGCACGTATTTAGCATCTCATATACTCGGTGATTCGAAAAATACTCGTTTTGCAGAAGTATTTTTGAAATATTATTATTATTGATTAATCTCATATTGACTGAGTTAGCCCTGTACATTTTAAATACATAATCCAGAAAGAAATGTTATAATATACTAGAGATAAACACCTGCAAAGATCAAATATTGTAATAATAAAAACCAATTAAGGGGGAAAAATATCATTTTTATTATTAGTCTCACCCTTAGTCGCTTTTTCAAGAAGAAATTAATAAGCAAATTATAATTTTAAAAACTAAATTTGATGGTGACAGACTCGCATATACAGCCGCTTATGAAATCCCCTCCGGACACCGCCCACCTGGAAGACCGCCTAAGAGATGGAGGGACAACTGGATCTCATCATCCGAGCAGACATGATTTCTGTGTCACAGATCGTCAGATCTATTCAAAGAAGAAGAAGAAGACTGTCATTCATAGGTACTATTGCAAACGATCTCCCTGTCGTGATCGGACTAAAGTTTGCTCGGCGATCCAAGGGCTAAACATTATTTTTGGTTTGCTCGTATTGGTAGCCCTGATTCTAGAAGTTCAATCCTACCCAACTCCCCTCCGCAGACATTTACAACGAAAGGTCATACCATTTGTCTATAATAGTACATTCTACACCGTCTGACTAATGGGAAATTATTAGTTCATATCTTCCTTGTTTACGGCAACAGAGTTTGAACGTAAAAATTATCATACTCTGAATAATTTAAAATCGTTTATTTATATGGTAACACCACCATTCAAACACGTATTCTTAATTACGTCAAATTTGAAATGTAAACAGTCATTCGGGTACTCGGATGAACGAGTTTTAAAACATTCCATTGTAAATGTCAAATTTCCTTATTTAATATTGTGGAAAAAATACGTTTTATGATATTTATTGATTCTTGAACAAATAAGTAAAATATTTCTATTTTTTATGTACTTTGTATACAACACTAACTTTAAAAATAAAAAATACGAGTATATATCAGACATGTTTCGAACAACCCGGTCCTTCCTCAGTGATATTATAAATATACATATTTAAAATATTGTAAAATTGTTTACAAATATGATCAGTTTTGACAGATGTTATAAAGATTTATTTTGGAACGCTTATGCTTTTGTTACAACAAATATTATGAATCAATTTAAAATAATAATTTAAAGTTCTTATTGGGGTTCAGGTAATTACTTACAACAAATGAAATAAATCAAAGATTGGACTTGACGTTAAATTTGATTATTTATAATATTTTTATTTTTAATTTCTAAAATTTCGAAATTGCTCAAAGTTATATTTCTATTATTAACATGCAAAATTCAACGCCATTATCTTTATTAAATGAATGATCATTTTCAATGAGGTGGTTAGCAAATTCAGAAAAAATATTATTAGAGAGACATCTTATGTGCTCTTTTATTCTTAATTTAAAATTACGCCTTGTTTTACCTATATAAAAATATGAGCAATCATTACATTTCAGTTTATAAATCCCCGATTGAGAAAATTTATCTTCCTTGTCTTGATTATTTTTTTATTAATTTAAGTAAAACTCTGTATTTTATGGGAGTAACATACTTCGACTTGCTTAGGCATTATCAAATGTATCGAGAATCAAACGCGTAGCTATTTATTTACCGAGCTAATGCAACATACTATGGTACTTAGGTAATTGACGTGGCTTAATATTATATATTGTATAATTAGCATGACCAAAATAATGTAATTTTTAAAATTTGCCAAATTAGAAGTCGGAAGAATCGACTCGCTGTATGAATGTGGGGGACGCTAACATATAGAAGTTTGGTCAGTCTTTTCCTAGTGCGCCCTTGGAGTAATTGATTTTACAATACGGCGAATTTTAAATATAAGTCATCAAAATAATAATAATTATAATAATAATATGCTGTAGCTCTGGCTACCCCTTCGGAGAAACGGCGTGATGGTTTGCTGTTGTTGACAATGTATTTATAATTCTACTCCATTTTGTTCAAATCCCTTCAGCAATTTTTCCATATATCATGATTATCTCATTGTAATTAGATTTTTAATAATCTGTTCTAATGGTTGATTACTTTTGAAAAAGCAATTGTTTTTTTTTCCATCTAAATCGCTTAATATTGATTTTTTTGTAGTAGTTTCTAAGTAAAAATGTATTATAATTTCGTATACTATGATTTGGCATTAAATTCTTATTTTATTGAGTTAAAAAACTCACTACCGGGCAAATTAATATTATTATTTTGTTGAAAAAACTCCTTACATCATTACAGCGCGAGCCAAATCGATGTAAAGGGCGAAAAAAAAAGAATATCAAAGGAAATATACATAGAACCTTATGAATAGGAATATGCCAGTTATTTCCTTGCTGCCTTTATCGTAAGGGTATTCACGGATTCGCCATAATTGCATCCAAAGAGGTCTATCTCTTTTGCAACCTCATTTAAAAGACGAATCGCTTTCAATACAAAAGAACTTCGATAATAATAATAATAATATAGGTATATCGTGAACACGTTTTCTTACGATAGCCATTTAACTAAAATAATCTTCCTGATATGTCAATTTCAGCTTCTCTATACTAACAATATATTTATTAATATGCCGGCCAATAACTGCTGAAATGTCAAATGATTGGAAAGGGTAAACGCCGGCGCGCGCCGTCAGGCAGTGAGCTTACAATTTACGTCAATAGATGGCAATTCAAATATTAAAGTTTCGATTTTTACATTCAATCTATAATTTTATATTATTGAAATATGTCAACATTGATTAATTTGATATTAAACACAACAACAACAAACCATCGCGCCGTTTCGCCGAAAGGATAGGCTGAGGAATGGACCGCCACACTGCTCTATCCTGACACAACATTCTAGCTTCCACCACATTCATACAGCGAGTCATATACGCACGTCGATTCTTTCGGCTTCTAACAAGGCCGACCTTTAAAATTTGATTAACTTGGTCATGCCATGATTTCCTCGGTCTTCCTCGACAGTGTACTCCATTCACATGGTAAATGTACACTTTTTTTAACTATTTTGGTCATCCATACATTCCATGTGAACAAACCAACGCAGTCATCCTTTCATAATACTTTCTTCCCCTCTACATAACTAACTAACTAACTAACCACTGCGCTGTCTCTCCGGAGGGGTAGGCAGAACGAATGGACCGCCACACTGTTCTGTCCTCACAAATATATCTTGTCATGCACGCAGCAGCAGACTGATGATGTTAGGCATCAGGTATGTAATAGTCGGGTGGAGAAGGTTCCTTGAGGCCCTATGCACCACGGAGGTGTGACAGGACAAAATGAAGAAGAAGGTTTTAAGCATAAATTTAAAAAAACATTTATTAAGATGAATTATTTTATTATAATAATATAAGAATAATAAATAACGTTTTGATCATTTTATTTTTTGAGTTTGGTTACATTAAACATTGCAAAACAGTTCTTCGGTGACTTAACTTTACCCCGCATCATTTGGTATAAAAGTGAAGCATTCTTTAGCCAGAAAACATTGTCGTTATGTGCAAGTTTTAGTAGCTTGTGCGACTCTTCGCACTGTGCACCATCGAGAATTCCATACATGGCCTTGTATAGAATACTTTTGCTAATTTCTTTCCGATATCAGCTTTTGAAATTCTAACATACATTGTTCTACCAGTTCCATGCTTCGCTTCCATACATAAGGGTTAGAACCGGAACTCTACTGTGAAAGGCCATTAATTCAATAATACTTATATTACTTTTTCATTACAGAATAATGTTATCAAGAACTTGAGAACATGAAATGTTTTTAATAATTTAATCTAATCTAGTCAGAGTGTATAGAGATAAATAACTTTATATTGGACCCAGAATTACAGTAAAACCTCAATATAACGGACCTTTATTTAACAATTCGGATATAACGAATAAAAAATCGGGTCAAATGTAAAAATAAAATTTAAAAAGTCTTGTTAATATTATACATGCTTAAATTCAAGTGTCAACAATTTTTAGCGGCCATGATAATCACGTCATACGTCTAGCACTAGAATTTAAGACATAATGCCAAGGATGGAAGTGAAGATAGCGAAAAAGAAACAACACTGCCAAAAATGAAGTTATCAGTGGTAAGATCACATCTCGACGATCTAACAACATTTATTGACTATTCGTTAGATAACGAAGTTCAACTATATTATACGCATTTTCGTAATTTTAGAGAGTTGAGAGAGATTCCTTTTTCAAAGCAGGATTACCGAAAGCAAGGGCGTCGATATCAAACAGCAACGTCACTTCACGACGAGTGTCTGAAGACAATAAATAGAATTTTGTTTGTGTTTTGTATTGTTTATTTATATCTAAATACAGTGTACATATTTTCAAAAATAAGTTTTTTGATTTATTTTAAACCTATTTTTATATAACGGACTTTTGGCTTTAACAGATATCCCCTCCCCCCAATTAGTCCGTTATGTTGAGGTTTTACTGTACTAAAATATGTATTTCTCAATCAAACATAATATTCCATTATCGTGGACTTCAATCTGGTCAACTCTCATTCGCAGAGGAGTCCCACGGAAGATTGTGAATGTCATCAGGGCAATGTATGACGGTTGTTCTTGTCGTGTAGTGCACCAGGGCAAACTCTCCAAGGCCATCAAACTGAGTGCGGGAGTGCGACAGGGATGTCTACTATCACCCCTGCTCTTCATAGTGGTTCTGGAGGATGTGTTACGCCGTTCTTTCGACGGTCCCCGTGGCATTCCATGGATGCGTGATACCCAGTTGGAGGATCTGGATTATGCTGATGACCTCTGTTTGCTTTCGGTAAACCGGGTGGATGCGGAGCGGAAACTTTGTAGACTTCACGAGGAAGCGGCAAAAGTAGGTCTCAAGATTAACATGTCCAAGACAGTAGACCTACGAGTGTCCACAAATGACTCCACCCCAATCTTGCTCCACGGTGTCCCCCTTGTGACCACGACCAGCTTCTGCTACCTCGGTAGTATGATAGCAGGCTCAGGAGGTACGGAGGAGGATGTAGCCAGCAGACTTGACAAGGCAAGGGGAGCTTTCGCTATGCTTCGCCCTGTATGGCGCTCCGGTATCATTTCGAGAAAGCTCAAGCTCCAAGTATTCAGCAGTAACGTTAAAAGCGTACTGCTGTACGGATGTGAGACTTGGAAGTCTACCGCAGACGTTATTGGTAAACTCCAGGTGTTTATAAATAGGTGCCTTCGCTCAATATTCAAAATCTATTGGCCCCAAACAGTGTCAAATGCCGTTCTCTGGACCATAGCAGGCGAAAAGCCAATTAGAGAACAAGTCGCTAGGCGCAAATGGCAGTGGATCGGTCACACTCTGAGACGGAACCCAGCCTGCATCGCTCAGGGCGCACTAGACTGGTCCCCTATGGGGGGAAAGAGAAAGCGAGGCAGACCTAGAGCCACCTGGAGAAGAACCCTGCAGGACGAGGTTAAGGCAGCAGGTCTCACTTGGGACGATGTTAAGCATCAGGCATGCGATAGAGTCGGGTGGAGAAGATTCCTTGAGGCCCTATGCACCACGGAGGTGTGACAGGACAAAAAGAAGAAGAAGAAGATTCCAGTTTATAACAGGAAACAAATCCACAACCATTTGCTCTGTTTCTCTGTTATTTGAATCGAAATTGATGAGTTCCATTATAGAATCAATTGTTTCAAAATTTTGTCACAAATAACAAGCCGAGGATATGAACCATCATCAGAAACCGATGACCATAACTACCCGAATCGAATTTCTCCGTTTGTTACTGATATCAAGTTTAAGAAAATAATTTATATTTCAAAAAGACAAGTCTACACATTGAATTTATGTAAATACTCGTAATTGACTGAAACTTTATTTTACAAGATATTAACTCATTATTATTATTTTGTTGAATCGCTCTTTATATCATTACAGCGCGTGCCAAATCCATGTAAAGGGTATAGCTATCATATTGATTCTCATGACATGTGATAGGTAGCTAATCTATCGCCGTTTTATTGTCACGTGAATTCTTCACCAAACCAAAGACAGTGTGACAATCACAGTGCTATCGCCGAGAATCGAACCCTGGACCTTCAGTGTGGCAGTGAAAGATCTTGACACTCTGCCACAAGGTCTCCTATATACTAGACTATAATATACTATACAATAAACTAACACAAGTATCTGGTAACGCAACAAAATATAAATTTAAATGTTTGTAATTACATTTTTATATTATTTAATACCACAACAAAAGATATAACAAAATAATAATACAATTTTTCAGCCATAAATTAAAAGAAACAACATACAGATTTATGACTAACTTAAAAATGTTAATACTAGGGAATACATTTTTTTTTATGAATTAAATACTTAATTGAAGACTACAGGGGAAAAACAAGGAATGTCAGTAGAAGGTTAATTTGAATAAATTGAGAATAAAGCTAATCAAAGTCTATATATTTCTTAGCAATTAGCAATTGATTATCTGGCCATAGTCGATGACACACATGATTTTTGAATATGAAAATTTTACTGTGGATAGATACGTACAAATGCCGCTAGATGGCATTATTACATTCCTTGTTTTTCCCCTGTAGTCTTCAATTGTTTATTTCTCTCTTTTTTTAATACACAACACATATATTAAAAATAAATCTTTATAATATCTGTCAGATCATGTAAACAATTTTATAATATTTAAAAAAATGTATCTTTACTGAAGAAGGACTGTTTGTCGAAACATGTCTATGTAATTTTATTTTTTAATACAAATGTTGTATATACAAAGTACATAAAAAAAGAAAAAGAGAAATAAACCATCATAACAACGCAAAGTATGGCGTATATAGAAGAAACTTAACTGTTTAATTAAAACTCTGATATATAATATCACAATTTATTTAATTTCTTATAAAATTATCGTGACAGCTGCTTCAGTAACCAATGTTAGCATCATCAGGTGTTACAATCAACTCAAAGTTGTTTATTATATATTTTATAACATTAACATGTTTCGTCTCGCTAGGGACTGCTTTATCAAATAACAATTTTTAAAAGCAAGACAAAATATGTCATTTTCATACAGTAAAATGTATGATTTTTATCAACATTAAATACTTATCCCTTTCCACTCCACAATCATTATTGTTTTACATGCCACCAACTGTTAAATTAATTTACAAAAATAATACAAATGGAAGGAGTCTCTTTAAAATGTCATATTTTTTTTTTTTTTTTTTTTTATGTACACAACAGGTCGTTTGGACCCAATTACTGTGTACAATTTTTATTTTTTAGCTATTATATTGATTCTCGTGACATGTGATAGGTAGCCAATCTATCGCCATTTTATTGTCACGTGAATTCTACACCAGACCAGACAGTGTAACAATCACACTGCCATCGCCGGGAATCGAACCCAGGACCTTCAACATGGAAGTCAGAGCTCGTAACCACTCTGCCACGAAGGTCGTCAAGGAAGGAGTAGCGTGTTATAATTATTATTAGTATTTATTTTTAATAATTGAATCGTGTTTTTCAGAAGTAGCACACATCCAGAAAACCTCAACTTTACAGGACGGACAAAAAACTGTCTGGTACAAAATTTTCCTACAATATATATATTTTTTTCAATACACATTTGTCATAGGGAGTAAAATAGACAAATGTGTATTGAAAAAAATATATATATTGTAGGAAAATTTTGTACCAGACAGTTTTTTGTCCGTCCTGTAAAGTTGAGGTTTTCTGGATGTGTGCTACTTCTGAAAAACAGGATTTAATTGCATTGTAAAGTGTCGAGTCTAGGTTGACATAGGAGTTGGTGTAATGTCAAGTCACACTCGACATTGGAGTGGAAAGGGTTAATGAAGATGTAAAATACTACAATCCAAGTAACAATAAATAATCTTATTACCATAGACAAAAACCACAACAAAATTATAATTATACTACACTTTCGTATGAAGCACTTAATCTGTGGTGTCACAATAATTTAAAACACTGATGTTATTTGTTTTAACACCAATTCCTTTGTTTTTCAGAAACAATTGGTTTCGCTCCCTTCAGAGCTACATCAGGGTAACAAAAGTTTTAATTAGTTGTCATTTGTTTTGTTACCCTGGCAAAACTCCATTTAGAGCAACTCATAGTTGATTTTAACACTTGACGATGCTAACATTGGTTAGCGAAACAGCTGTTGTGACAATTTCATAAGAAATTGAATCAATTGTGATATTATATAACAGTGTTTTAATTAAACAGTTAATAATGTTGAAATATCAAAGTGTTTGCCCCAAAACAATGGATTATCGAATTAAATACTATTTGTTTCACTAATAAATAGTACAATATTAATAAAAATTCTTATGATTTCTTTGATCTTGGGTATATCTGGGGTAGGTTTGAATATGAACCTGGCAAAGACCAAGGTGATGGGCACGGAAAGGCTTGAAATCAAAGTGGACGGCAACAGAATTGAGAAAGTCCAAGAATGTACATACTTGGGACACAATATTCAATTGGGCCGAGATAACCAAACCGCAGAGCTAAAAAGAAGAATTTGACTAAGCTGGGCAGCTTTCGAAAACAAGAGTTACATACTTAAAAACCGGAAAATACCGATCAACCTGAAACGAAAAGTCTATGAAGCCTGCGTTCTGCCAGTTGGTACTTATGGTCTGAAACTGTTACATTGTCCAAACAAAGTGCCGAGAAACTACGAGTGACCCAAAGAGCCATGGAAAGAGCCATGTTAGGAATAAGCTTAAGAGACAGAGTCAGAAAAGATACGGTGAGAGAAAAAACAAAAGTCACTGACATCATCCACCGGGTGGCGACTCTAAAAATGTCAATGGGCAGGTCACGTAGCCAGCTCAGATGAAAAGTGGACAAGAAGACTGCTGACTTGGAGACCGTGGACGGCAAAGAGAAGTGCAGGGCGACCGCAACTACGGTGGAAGGATGATCTAAACAGAAACGTCGGAATAACCTGGATACAGTTTGCACAGGACAGAATGACATAGAAGTGAATGGAGGTGGTCTTTGTTCAAGAGTGGACAAGAATAGGCTGAGGAAGAAGAAGAAGAAGATATCTGGGATTTCATCAGCAGACTCAACAAGGCTTTTGTAATGCTTCACCTGTATGGCGTCACAGTATTATTTCAAGAAAGTTCAAGTTCCAAATTTTAAGCAGTAGTTTTTAAGGTAATCAAATGATTTTACTGAAATCTCTTGATGGAAGTTCATTTTAAATAATGATTAAAAAATACAGTGTTTTTTAACTACTTCCACTTTTGTCTTTATTTCGACAACTACCTGTTTCAACAGGTTCTGGCTTCAACAGACATTGTTATATATTTACTCTTTATATACTTACAGATGAGGGGTGGTAAACACAATTCTATACAAAAATAATAATGTAAAATTAAAATATTGCTATTAAAGTTGTTTAAGAGCATTCTGTTTGCAATGCAATGGAATTTAAATTGAATCAATCACTGTCAAAATTAATAATGCGTGATTTTTCAAACCTTTATGTTCATTTGTTCCAATGTCAATTTGAATAATTTCTTTGATAGCATTTTGAAGTTCTTGCTGGAGTTTATATTGTTTTAGGTACCTAATTACAGTTAATCACGAAATTTTATTTTAACAATTGCTAAAACACCTGATGATGCCAACATCCATTGCCAACAAAATTGTGATACCATAACAGGGTTTTGAATTTTAACAATTAAATAAATTAAAGAAAGGGTTTTTTAAAAGCAATGTTATTCAATTAATTCAGAAGTGTATAATTACGCGAAGGAATGGCAAATATAGAAGAAATGTACAGAAAATGTTAAGATAAATAACCACACACCGGTAAAATGAATAGAGTTTAATTTATAAAAATTCATAATAAATTTCTACATTTACATTTAAGGCAGAAACATACTATTAACACGCGACGTGGCGTGTTTACTTCCACCACCGGCAACACGTCGATCTAGCTCGTCTGGATCGGGTGGCGTGTGCGCGCATGGCGTCGCGTCGGGTGTTCGTAGTGTGATTCTGTCCATAGAAAACAATACAATTTGATTCGACTCAACACGCAGCACGTGGCATCGGGTGGCGTGGCGTGTTAATAGTATGTTTCTGCCTTAACTCTTGCTTCCAATATTCAAACCAACTTATCACGTTCTAATTGAAGTAGGAGTGTTATCATTTGTGTAATTACTGATTTCCGCTATAGAAACTTCCCAAAACTTTCCCATTTTCAATTCAACAACCTTTTATTTGTTAATAAGTTAAATTATATTTTACTATTCATTTCAAACTGTTAAATCAGTATGAAATGAGATATAAAATAACATTTTTTTCATAAGCTTAAAGTACATACAATTATGACACAATAGATACATAAATCAATCAGTTTTAATCATTTTAATTATCCCAGGGGATCAAATGACATCTACTTCCCGCCTAACCCATGACTACAAGTTTTATTATTATATATTTTATAGGATTAACATGTTTCGCCTTGTTAGGGATTGCTTTATCAAATGACATTTTAAAAATCAAGACAAAACATGTCATTTTCATACAGTAAAAAGTATGATTTTTCTCAATTTTTACTTAATGAAAATATTCCAATTCAGGTAACAATAAATAATCTACCATAGACAAAAACCACAACAAAATTATAATTATACTACACTTAATCTGTGGTGTGACAATAATTTAAAACACTGATGTAATTTGTTTTAACACCACTCATTTGTTTTTAGAAACAACTGGTTTCTCTTCTTTCAGAGCTACATCAGGGCAACAAAAGTTTTAGTTAGTCATTATTGTTTCTTTTGTTACCCTGCCTAAGCTCCGTTGAGAGCAAAATCGGTTGGTTCAACAAATTACATAATAATTGTTCTAACTTTTTATGTATTTTTTTTAATGAATTAATTTTATTAATTATCACCAAATTTATAATTGTTGTAAATCTTATCAAACATGTTTTTACAGTTAATTTTTACTTTCAACTTGGAGCATAAAAGAAATATTCCCGTCAGCTTGCGATGTAGGGAATAGATTTCTTCTGGAGGTGGACATAAACGATGTGTTAGTATTGTAGGAACAAGTTTATGCAATCGTTTCGTCGTATTCTGGGCACCGAAATCGAATTCGTTTCCGTCCTTTGTCGTGAACACTTCAGCCATTATAAGCGTCGTTTCGACGTGGGCTTGTTCCATTATTTTAGTTTCGTATCCCGTTAAAAACTTCATCTGCCGAGACATGGTCAAAACCTTTTCGGCGTTCCGGTCGGAAGCGGCTTTGATAATTTCTATATATTTATCCATGAATTCTTTTGAGTATTCCCGGGTGGCACCAAAGTCTAATAAAATAAGAGTACCAGTAGAAGGGTTGTAGAAGAAATTCGACCAGTTCGGATCGGTCTGCATACAACGAAAAACAAACATTTCTAACAGCACAAGATTCATGATTTTATCTGCGATATCTTTGTGTATCGACGCGTCCATATTGAAGCATTTGTCCAGCGGAAGTCCGTCAATCAGCTCTGTAGTCAAAACTTGTTTCGTGCACAATTCTCGATATGTTTTCGGAACGTAATATTCCTTATAAGGCTCGAGGTGCTTGCGGAACTTATCCGTACAGTTCGCTTCGCGTTCGTAGTCAACTTCCCACGCCAACTCTTTCTTTGCAACTTCTACAATGTTATCGATGAATAATCCTCGAGGGAATATGTTCCAAACGTTCATTACTGAAACTAAATTATCGATATCGCTGTCGATACCCTTGGCAACGCCCGGATATTGAATTTTAACGGCCACCTCGGTCCCATCGAAGAGTGTCGCCAGGTGCACCTGTCCTATGGAGGCGGCAGCGAATGGTTTGTCTTCAAAGGTCGCGAATCTAGATCTCCAATCTTTTCCTAATTCGTTGATCATCATTTTCTCTACTTGAAACTTAGGCATAAAGTCCGCCGACTGACGTACTCTTTCGAATATCTTCTGCAACTCGGGAGAAATGATTGCTTCGTCCTGGAGACTTAAAAGCTGTCCTAGCTTTAAGGCAGCCCCTCGCACTTTGCACAAGGTGTTGACAATTCTCTCAGCATTGGCCTGAGAAAGAAACATTCCTCCAATCGCGGTTTCTTCTTCTTTCGGGGCGCCTTTTAAAGCGGTTTTAGCGTATTCCGTTGCGGTGCCGATGCCCAGCCCAGCGGCGAGGGAGCCGAAAGCAAACATTCTTCCGATCCTCGAGGCTGGCACTGCACGCTGCCTGGAGACTTCGCTTAATTTTTGCTTCGTTTTCGGTTTTGCTTTTGATGTCTGAGCTTTAACGCCTGTGCTCGGATCTAAAATTGGCTTCACCTCATCAGCTTTGGAATCCAAGTTGTCACTGCCAGCCAAGACCGCATCAACATCCACGTTAGACTTTAATAAGTCCAAATCGACTTTATTAACAACGGAAGACACATTTATTGCGTTTTGATTTAATTTTGTGTCTAAAACAGAATGCGAGCTTTTAAAATTAACATGTTCTGGCTTAATATCTGAATCTAATTTTGAAACAACCTTTTCCAGTTCAACTGTTTTATCAATATTAATGTTGTCCGATTTAAAATTATTTTCTGGTGTACTTGCAATAGCTGCCTTTGGATCAGGAATGTTCCTCTTTTTTAAATTTGAATAGTAACTATTACTTTCTTTTTCCGCTTGTTCCCGCGCATATTTTGTGTTATCTGACATGTACTTTTCGAAATTTGAAATGTCAAATACACTTTCGAATCTCTGGTTCAATTCCGCGGCCTCCTCTTTGGGCACAGTAGCCGCGCTGACTGGCTGAGTGGGTGCCACATACTCTTTGATACCCGTCAGCACAGTAGACACGCGCTCCAGTGAGTCGCTTACAGAGACGTTACTTTTTTCATCGGGTAAAAAAGCGTTCGCTCCTGCGCTGCACACCTCTTTAGGAAGAGTTTTGATCGTTGAATTTTGCCATACAATGCTTACATTATCTGTTTGTATTTTAGCGAGAGATTGCGCAACTTTTTGTGCGCCTTTCATCACAGCGATCAGATTTTGGATGTGTGACATTTTAGGTTATGTAAAATTAATCACTTCAGATTGCACTATTTAGTAACGTTTCAATTAAATTTCTTGTTCTTTCCAAATTTCACTAGTCCACCATCACTCTTGGAATATTTTTTCACGCCATTTATCTCAGAAATCAGAATTAATGTTTACATAATAATTCGACATGATACGCGCAGATCTGATGCGTTTGACATTTCTAGAAACTGTCAATATTTTTAAGGGCCATCTACACCTAATAATTTTATTTTATTTTTATTTTATGCAAATAAAAGGAATGAAATGCGAATTTAAGAAGGGTACTTATATATACGTTTAATACTACGATATCAATTTTATCAGCACCGTTTGATACCATGATTAACATCCTCAAAGTCTGAATATTCAAAATAATACAATTTTATTCAAATGTTTGCAAACTTAAGAATCAATTGTATCTCAATAGAGACGAAGATGCAAATTGGAAACAGAATATGGTTGATCGAGATGTTTACAGGGCTTATGACCTGTCATTGGTGAGGTTAAACGCACGCTTTATGTAATACAACATTCCCCATTCCACCTATTTTTCTTATGACCACCATGTCTGACAAATTTTTGGAAGTTGTATATATGTTAATCTGCAAAACCACCCTTTGCATGGTAGTTTATTCAATCTACACACAAACGCCATCTATGAAGATTTTATTTTAAGCATTAAGCAGAAGATCTTTTTAACGCAATGTGAAAGGCTACCGCCATTTTAACGCGTTGCTAGAAACCGCCTGGAGATGTCACTCCAATCTATATGCTATAATTTATTTGACCAGTTTTTTTGTTTTTTTTTTTACAACATTTTGAATGTATACAAATACTTGTAGACGAACAACTGGATTTCATCCATTGCGGGCTATCAATTCAAGAATCAATTGTATCTCAATAGTTTGCAAACTTGTTTACAATGCTAACCAGCGATTATATCTAATTAGAACTAATCATATCAATTCTAATGTGACCCACACTTAAGCGTGACCTCCGTGTTTGACTGAGTTTCTATGTCAAGAGGTGTATGGCGTTAATCTGCCCTGGGTTGATGATGATGGAAGTATAGTGGAACGCACAACCGAAACATGAATACTTTATTTCGCTGCGGCAGAAAATAATGCTGCCCGTCCTTGGCCAATGGCCGTACATCACGATGTCTCACGCCTTACCAATGCTTCCATAAACCGTCACATTGTCATAATGGATAGAGCAATATTATCATATGGAGGAAAGTATTTTATACGTGATATTATAATTATAATGTATGGAAGTGAAGCTTGGAGTTGCAGAAGAAATATTAAAATTGTAATTAGATCAATAAGAAGAATGTGCAAGAAAACTATAAATATATTATATTATAATATAATAATTATATACTGAACGATGAAACTAGGATGGAATGATAAAGGCAAAAATGATTGCATGCTGTATTTTTTTTAAATGATCATTTTTATGGTTTGAATATATGGAACGAATTTATTCAAAAAAGTTGTACGCAAGCAGTGTGAATAGAAAAAGAAAACATGGCAAGAACTTATCAATTACTAAAAGCGACCACACATTAGAAATCGAAACAATCGACGAGCGTGCACGTAATAAGGTATGAATACAGAGTATTTTCGAGAGATATGTCAAGATAGGGTAATATGAAGGTCCATTCTCTGTGCCTAACCCTCCGAGGCAACGACGTGATGATTAGTTAGTTCATATTTAAAATAATTGAATTTAAAGCAAGCTATCGTTGATAATTAAAAAAATCATCTTACCTGATGCTGCTAGTCTTCAACTGATGGCTGCATAGCATAAAAGTATGCTGATTTGCAAAGACGCTCTGTGTGGACTGTTAATTTGTTTAATTTAAAAATCTGTGCACGTACTCGTTATCTGATAAGACATAGTGTGAACGAATCTTAATATTCATACATGGTATAACTCTGATGTTGGTATCAGTGTTTAACTACGAATCGCAGCTCCAATACTCAGATTCAGAATTCAGATCTGTTTTTGCAGCCGTCAAAATCTTGGTTGCAGAAGTGATTTTTCAAATAAAATAATTTCTGTTTTCTTCTATAAATTGGACAATTGGTTCTTCGATTCCCGCAGAGTTCTTTCCTGTAAGTACGCCCATTTAATTTTTTACAACTCGCACGGAACTGCCGATTAAGCGTGTTTTTAAATACGTTAGCGCGTCTAATGTTGTTTGCGTTCATAAACATAGCATTGATGTACGTATATAACCATATATGAAATATACCACCAATCAATAATGCATTTCCCGGGACCTATGCTTTACAGCCTTGCAGACTTGCAGAACTGCGCCGAGCTAAATATATTTTCATAATTGAATATTCCAACTCGGTACAATCGCATCGACTGTTTCCGAAACGCTGAAAATCGCGGGGAATGGCTCTCTATCCTGACATTATATGTTGTATTTTATGACTTATAAATCTAATGCGAGTATTTTTTTAACGTTTTACGTTTGTTAATATGTCTGACCAGTGTATTTTATTGACTAGATTTGGCTATTAAAAACATATTAACCAATTAATACAAATGAAACCGTCTGTTTTATAGAATTTTTATCATATTTTTGTAAATGACATATTTGGCCTTGCTAAAGCATCATCACATGTTTGAAAAAACATTACCAAACAATTTTTTTGCCATGCCTTCACAATGGCTATTGCTCTTACGTCTGTAGGAAACATTGTTGGAATGTGATTTGGTAGTTGTTTTATGATGGGGCTAAATGTATGGTCCGGAGTGTCTCTCCGAAAGAGGGCGAGGGGGATTTAGGGTTTATGATAAAGTCTTACATTGTTGTCAAGGAATGGAAGACCAGTTAGGGTTGGGATTGTATTTATAAAAAAGTATTTTTCCGAAGGGAAAATAAGAGGAGCAGTGCCTGGATGGAGTTGTGGTAGGAGATAGCATCCTGTGTGAGACCATTTATTTTGGCGGAGTACGTAGTGGGCTATCCGGGAGAATTTTTTTTTTATCCGCATTGATTGCGGGAGGGGTAAAGGACTGAATGATGGTGGATAACTTGGTGGTAAAGGGTCATTTCGGATGGAAGACAATGCTGTGCGTTTGGTGGAATCAGCAGGGTATCGTATACTATGAGCTGTTGAAACCTGATGAAACTCAATACTGCCCTCTACCACCAACAAGTGATCAAATTGGACCGTGCTCTGCGTAAAAAAATGCCGGATTATCAGCAAAGTCATGACAAGCTGATTTTCCTCCGCACACATCAACAATGATCCAAAACTACTTGGAGAGAGTCTACTGGAAGGTGCTAACCTATCCCGCTTATTCACCAGATTTGGCCCCTTCAGATTACTACCTGTTTTCGCAATGGGCAACGCACTCGCTAAGTACCACGTCGATTCTTATGAAGACATCCAAAAATGGCTTGATGAGTGGGTTGCCTTGAAAGATAAGGATTTTTTTTTGTGTGTTATCCACAAATTACCCTAGAGATGGGAAAAATATGTATCTAGAGAGAGCCAGTACTTTGAATAAATTTGTTTTTGCTTTCTATGAAAAAAACTTTAAAAAAGTTTTAAATATGCACAGTGTTTAAAACATACTAACGGTTTATTTCAGCAGATTTTTTTTGTTTATTCATGCAATAACAGCGCGAATGAATTTGAATTTTTTTTCCTCCCTGCATCACAGTTTTGCTAATTTCATTTCTTAATAAGTAATGCAGACATTTGTTCTTTCATATCTGTTTAAAAGAATTTATATTTGCGTCACTGGCTTTCTGTTTTAATTTACATAAACAAGGGTTCAAACTTTCAATGCGAGAGCAAGACTGGTAAGCCCAAGAGTTGTTGTATAACACAGCAACTAAAGAGCTCCATTGGCTGAAATGTCCAGAAAGGGTACAATACAAGCTCTGTTGGACCTTGCATGAATGAAAGTGTTATAAATAAAAAATAATGAAAGGATCATTAAGGTGATTTGGACATATTTATTTATTTTGACATAAACGCCGCAAGGGCTTTTACAAAAATGACATGTTTAGTTACAAAGGTAATATAAAAATTTGGGCAAATAGACAGACAACTAACATATAACGGCAAAACACAAAAACGAGAATAAGGATAACATAAGAGAAATTAGAAATTACATGAGATAGAAAAGAACATAACATAATATAAATTAGAATTTACATGCATAGGATTGAAAAGAACATAACATGATAGAAATTAGAAATTACGAAAAAAGAACAACAGTAAAGAAACAAAGTGATGGTAATTTCCCAGTCCAATATGTGACCGGATGTACATGTGGGGCGAGCGAATAGGAGACGAATACTAATATAAATAAAGTTTAAAATCTATGTGAATTCAAAAAGAGCATGAAGTTGCTTTTTAAAAATAGGAAGACTCTTACAAAACATGTCCAACGATTGTCCATATACATTGGCAAGTCTATGCATTCGAGGTATTGTGGACTGCATTCGGTGATTCGTGTGAAAGTTGTCAACCCAGAAAGTGTCAGTCTGCCGAGTTCCTCGCAGAGGTACCCGTAGAGAAATATGGCCGACAATTTCAGGACAATCAACCAACGAGTTTAAAATTTTGTACAAAATTTTGTACGTATGGAAAGGACATAGAACATAGAGGATTCCCACCACTTTCCCGAAGCTGTTATAGGCGAACGGCGTCTTTCGTCAGCTTCACCAATTCAATCCATCCCTCGTCCATGCAGGACTTAGGAGAAAGATTATATGTAAGAAATCAAGAGGGACCCAGGCCACATTTAATCTGTTCCTATTCTCCTCTATGTCCCGCCATGCATGCAGATTACACTTAAAATATTCCTAAACAAAATATTAAAAAGGGACACTGGATTATATGGGAAGCGGACTCATGGACGCATGACAGAAGGAAATGAAAGAACAAGATAGCCGACAGCCGATAAAACAGGTGCAGCAGCCCAAAGACTCGCGGGTTAAGGGGCTCAAGAAACTAGCAGGAAGACAGGGACGGCTAAGTGCCAGCCTGGGTAAACGCACGAGTCCACGTTCTCACGAACTCCCCCAAGCATGCAAAGTTTTGTCTGCTGGCCGTCAAGTCCAATTTCCAGACTAGGCAAACAGCCACTCTCACATCACGAATCATTCTGCCACTCGCCTCATCTAGGAGACCACACTCCCGTAGGATGTGGAAAGCCCTAGTGGTCCAAGACCATCCACTCATCCTCTTCTTGAGCAAAGGGAAGAATGAGTACGTCCACCTTCCCTTAGGCGAGCCGTCCCAGCTTTCCTGCCAGGCCCCAATCGAAGCCTTCCTCTCCATGCCACACAGATTATGTATTTTTCTTGTTTCGAATCTCTCCTTGTGTCACGGTACAATGTTTGTTATTTAAATCTAATTTGGTCGTTTTACATCCATTCCAGATACGGTTCAAGATCCATGGGGAACCTCTGAGGATGGAGATGAATCAAGAGGACGTCCAGCGCTCTGCCAGCGCGCCCATGCTCCAGAGCAGGGCCGATGTGGACAACGAAATCTCCATGTCCTTCAACCTCGGGCCGACGGGGATGCTTCCGAGATGGACGGCCCGTAATATCCAGGATGTCCCCCTCGAAAATGGCAACGCTAACGCCAACACCTTAAATGGGGAACCTGACCCGACAGCGTCCCCCTGGAGCCCCGGAACCTACACCCCGATCCAGCAAGAACCTGCCGCTAGTTCACTCGGTCCAAACGCCCTCATGGACATTATCATAGATACGCATGAGAGCGAGCAGAGAGAACACATGCGTCTCGAGGGCACCTCCCAGATGCATTACGGTGTTCCCGGATACTATTTGACAAATCAGGCTATTCCAAATTTTTTGGCTCGGTCTAACGCGAGAAGTTTAGCCAATAGAAGACGCAACCAAGCCGTGGCGGACAGTGACCCGATCCTCTTTGCCGGACGACATTTCCCCGACGTGTTCATGAGACTGGCGAGCCCCGTGAACCACGAGAACCGTCACGTTCGCCGCCATTTTGTGACACACGGTTATACCGACTTGGAGCCTCCCAGTGTAACGGCATCCCTGGTGTCGAACCTGCTCGACAACTATGAGCCGATCATCATCGAAAGTGAAGATTCTAATGGGTCAACCATCCCGGACGGGGCCGCCGCGGCAGAAAGTGCTGAAGGAGATACACAAGAAGAGGCGGAAACGGAAACCGAGAGCGAGCCCCCGACCAAAATTGCGAAAATGACAGTTCACTGCGACGAATTCAATGAAGACGAAAGCGACGGACAAACATGCTCCATTTGCCTAGATACCTGGACGGTTTCCGGCTCGCACCGCCTCACTGCGCTCAAGTGCGGGCATCTCTTCGGCCTCGCGTGCATCGAGCGCTGGCTGAAGCAGATGACCAAAGTGAACCGCTGCTGTCCAACGTGCAAGGCTCGCGCTTGCACCAAGGACATCCGCCACATCTACGCCAAGAGGATCGCCGTCCTCGATAACTCTGAAGTGGAGAGTCTAAGGACAGAAATAGAAACAACGAAGAGCGAGAAGAACCGCGTCGAGATGGAGCTGCAGAAGGCCGTGCTGAACCAGCAGCTCTTCTTCAACAAGATCACCAGGCTGGAGCGTGAGATCACGCAGCTCAAGCAGGCGTGCAGAGAGCCCTCGGCCGACCCCTCGGCGGAGCCCAAGAACTGGACCTACACTGTGCGTTCTACTCTTGACCTCGTCCCCAACGCCTCGTGCCGCGTGATGGCCTACAACACCCGCGGCAAGTCCATGTACGTGACGCAGATGAGCACCAACAATCTTTTCCCCGGCTTCGGTGTGCGCAGGGTCAATTGCTTCGACTGGAAACTAGGGAAGCTGGTCTACCTGCACCCCAAGTTGATCCGAGACGCTTGCTACTCCGGCGAGCAGGACATGTTGATCACCGTGTCTCTGGATAAGACGGTTAAACTGGTTCAAGGCACCAATGACGAGATACTTTACACGATTCCGACTGACGTGCCACTGTGGTCGTGCTGCTGGGACGAGTCCAACGTAAACCGATTCTTCGTCGGCGGCGTGGGAGGTATCGTCCTGGAGTACGACATTCGCCAACCCCGAGCTTGCATCACGAGACTTCTTCCTGAGGCCGACGCCTCGCCCGTGGCCTCCCTTGCAAACACCCCCAACGGAGTCCTGGCTTGCCATTTGAATTCCTTCCGAGGGCATCTCAGGAAAGGATCCGAATTCGATTCAAGGAGGCTCCCGGTAGAAGGCTCGCTGCTCTGTGTTCGTCGCAACCCCATCACGAACAACGTCCTGATTTCCTGCCGCCCCAGTTGCAACTTTAGCCGTAACCGTCATATTGTCTGCTCGGTCGACCTTCAAAACGATTTTGAATTCACAGTCACGAAAAACTTCGAAGCCTCGACCACGCAGACGCTGATGGCGCGGTCCGCCATCTTCTCCACAGGCGGGGATGAGAACGTGGCCGCGCACAGCGAGTCGCACAAGTCCATGTACATCTGGTCCGTGTCCAGCAAGAAGAGCGCGTACTCTATGGACGTCAGCGACAACATCGTGGACATCCTGCCGATACCCAAGAGCAACGGCTACACATCGCACATCGTTGCTCTCACGCAGACCAAGGCCCGCGTCCTCGAGGTCATCTGCAACTAATCATTAGGGACCCGCAAGGCTGTGAAATGCATTTATCTATTTTATATAGGCTATACTTTTCTACTGTCGATTTTTTTATGAATTAAAACATCCAGTATTTGTGCAAAAAGTGTTGTGAAAATATCTTCTTCTTCTTCTTCACTTTTGGTATACTCAGGAGTCTGTTATTTCAGGCGGGTCCTCTTGAGACGCAGAACTCCAGCTTTCTCTCCACCGTTTCATTCTTCCTGGTCGGCGTTGTCCGTTTGGCGTTCCATGGAGAGCTATGTGTGGTATCCTATTTGAGCTCATTCTTTCTACATCTTGATGCCAGTATCGCCGTCTTTGATTGACATCCCCATCTCACCACATCTTCGACCTCGCAGATTTCTCGGATTACTGTATTCCTAACACAATCAAGTAGTGTTTTCATCTCGGTTGTCCTGAGCATGCTCTTTATCTTGACAGTGTCTGCCCTTGATTCAATGCCATATGTGAGGATTGGTCGCGTACCTTGCTGTCAGTCCTCATGTCCTTGTTTCTCCATATGACATCTTTCAGGCAGCCTGCAACCGCTGCAGCCTTATCTACCTGTGACCTTACTTCTCTGGGGAGGTCATTAGAGCTGGTTACTTCGCTTCCGAGATATCTGAATTGGTCTACCTGTTCAATTTTTTCTTGTATTTCACATCTTAGTTGATTTCTAGTGAATGTCATACACTTCGTTTTTGAGATGGATATATGTGAAAATATAATGTTTTCAAAAAGTTGTCCAAATGTACACAAAGTGATGCCAAATATAGAAGAAAATCGTTTATATCATTCTCCCAATGATGAAGGTGTAAAGCAGTGATTCCCAAAGTGGTCTATATAGACCCCCAGGGGTCTACGACAACTTGCAAGGGGTCTACGACAACTTGCAAGGGGTCTACGACAATTGTAAAAAAAATTTAGGGTCCTTGAGATGGTTAAACTAAATTGAAGAATATCAAAGTCGTTTGCGCCCTTTTTTTTAGCTCATTCGGCAGTGGGCAAAGATCGGACGGAATGAGCTAGAAAAAGGTTCCGAATTCCGGGTTTTTTGTTTCGAATTTTTTTGTCCTGTAAAAAAATCTGTTTTAAGAAAGCAGGGGGTCTACTCAAAATAGAAGAAATCCGCAAGGGGTCTACGTTTAGTTTGGGAATCTCTGGCCTTCGATACATGTCAAGAACATGAACTCAAAAGTGAAAAAAAACAGTATTTTAATTCATAAATAATCAACATTATGGAATTCCACAGTGTTACGCCTTAAGTTTATCTATAATTCTTTTCTACTGTCGCGATGGTTCCGCGCATAAGCGGCCCGGAAGCCGTTTTGTGACTGAAATATATGTGAGATAGGATTTAGTAAGAAACTAAATGAATACCAAATAATTTGATGGGTTTAACAACTTGTATAGTTGACGAGAGTGCGTCAGGATTTGTGTACAATTGTCCGGCTAGTCGTGATCTGTTATACCGATATTTTGATATTCTCAGTTTATTTACTGTGTGTATTTAAATTTGTATTGGTGTTGTTAGCACGATATATTATTCCATTAGCGTATATGTTGTCTTCTCTCTGTCTACAATAGAATTTATGAAGTTATGTTTCTCACTCTGTTATAGAGAGAGTGATGTAAGTCCGTTATATCAGCCACCGAACTAACTTCCGATAAATGTGTACCTGTATATTAAATGTAGTTATCATCCGAATTAGACGTAATCGTTAGAATATAAGGTTTTTCATTAAGAGCGCTCGAAATTTGAAATAAAATCAAATCAAATCAGATTATTAACTCAAAATACATTACAAATAGCAAAATGTTTAACCGTTAGAGTGCCGAAGAGCGCCGTCGCGCTTGTAGGTAGATTAATAGTCTTCAATTTCTGTATTTTTATTATCATGGTGTGAAACCTAGTGAAGAGAATGTTGAAAGAAATATGAAAATTGGTGTATTTTTACAGAAATGGCACATTGTTTTCATGTAAATATAAATTATCTATAAAAATAGACATTTCTTTTGATATTTTAGAATATTTTGGTGAAATTGGCATCTATTGAGTACAGGTAAAATATTATAAAAATACAACACAATACCAGGAACGTATTAGAGATGGTTCCACATTAGGAAGACAAGATACTTTCTAAAGTCAAGAGTATTTGTCCCCTGTACTTTCACTAATATGAAAGACGTCGATCTCCGAGGAGACCGCGTTCGGCAGACTAATTGCTCTTCCCACCGGTGTCACCAGAGGCAGATTGGTTCTGGCGGCCGGTAGTCAAAACAATCTGTGCTGTCGCTATCGGAGAAATCTATCAGGGACAAAAAGACCAACATCCTCTAGCACGGCCGAGTTCTCGAAATATCCCCTGATTAATCTAAAGAAAAGGGTTATTAGATGCCCATCTCTTCGAAGCTGTAAAGAATTGGTTCCGAGCATTCCCAAAAGAAATGCCGTGGGATAGAGCCACGGATAACTACCATGCTCTCTCATGTAGAGATACCTCAGAAATTTTTTGTGAATCCTCTCCAGTATAATGGAATATCTCGCCTCGTGAGGACTCCATATCACAGAACCACTTTCGAGTCTGCTCCGAACCAACACGTTGTATAGGCATAAACCCTAAATCTTCCCTTGCCCTCTTTCGAAGGAGCACTCCGGGCCACACTCCAAAAACCAAATCGCATTTCCAGCAATGCTTCCTACAGACATTTGAAGAATAGCCGTTAGAGCTGAACCTCTGTAAGCCAGAAGATCCAAGTCCAATTTGCATGTTTGTCCATTTTATTGCATTTTATTTAATACCATACCTTTTTTATAATCTAATGTCACAAAATATCTGTAGCAATATACTACACCTATGTTTTATTATTATACTATCATGTTGATGTTATATGATATCTATTTTGATTGTATTTCATTTCCCCTTACGGTGAGTGTATGTGTATATCCGTGGGAAAGATATATAATACTTACATAAGCATAATATTCTTATTATCAGTCGTATTCCTCATGATTGAGAGTCGTGTCCATCCTGTAAACCATTGACCATGGCACACCATGCGCTCATGTCACCCGCAGTGGCGGTACTCCCATAGAAGCCCAGAAACCCGGCTTGCATAAGAAATTTTGAATCAAATCAAGTCAAATTTTTAATTATATCTCAATAGAGACGAAGAAACAAACTGGAAACTGACTATGGATGATCAAGGTGTTTACAGGACTTATGACCTGTCATTGGTTGGGTTAAGCGCACGCTTTATGCAATTACAACATTCCCCATTCCACCATTGTTATTACATTTCACAAATATTAACAAATCAAGTCAGTTTATTTTCTCAAAAGACATTACAAACATTTTTTATAGTTTAAGGCATCTATTGAGAACAGGTAAAACATAATAAATATATAATACCAGGAACGCATGAGAGATGGTTCGACATTAGGAATACAAGATACTCTCCAAAGTCAAGAGTATTTGTCTTCTGAACGTACTTTAACGAATATGAAAGACATCGATCTCCGAAGCGATCAAGTTCAGTAGTTTGATTGCTCTCCCCACCGGCATCACCAGAGGCAGGTTGGTTCTGCATGCTAGGAGATAAAACAGTCTGTGCTGACGCTGTCGAAGATAACCGTCCGGAACATAAAAAAATCATCAAAAGCTCTTCTGGCTTACAGAGGTTCAGCTCTTGTGGCTATTCCTCTTACGTCTGATGGGAACATTGTTGGAAGGTGATTTGGTGGGTTGTTGGTTTATACGGGGGCTTAATTACTTAGATTTGGGGGTTTTGTATCAAAATTTCTTACGCAAGCCGGGCTTCTGGGCTTCTATGGGAGTACTGCCACTGGTCACCTTTATAGGTGACCAGTGGCAGTATGTTAGAGGTTGGAAGAATGTATTGTACATGATTTGCTGTATGAATGCAGAGGAAACTAAAGTGTGTCAGATAGAATAGTATGACAGCCCATTCTCTCTGCTTAATCTTTCAGAGAAATCATGGTGGATTATTGTCATTGTTGCCATGTTTGAAGTTGGAAGAATCGACGTGCTTTTATGACTCGCTATAAGAATGTGTAGGAATTTAGACGGATATGTTAAGATAGAAGTAATGTGGCTGTCTATTCTCTCTGCCTACCCTTCTGAAGAATCAGTGTGATGGATTGTTACTGTTGTATTAATTTTTTTAATTGTTTTGTGTTTAATTTTTAAGTGGGGAAGTCAGGTCACATTAGCGACTTATTAAAACTTGTAAGATAAACCTGTGTGCCAATGCTACGTTTCTGACCTCTTTAGGCATTTTTTTGGTAACCCCGAATGTCTATTGTGTCATGAGCGGGTTTAATTTGTTGATTGTTAATGTTTGGCATTTGAATTTGTTTTATAATTGTAACTGAAATTATGTCTATTCCCAATGGACTCTACTTTGTAGTAATTTTAGGTTATGCCATCATATGTTCCATTTGTATAAACCGTGTAGTCGTAATATCCACTATATATTTTATCATAATTATTTAATAAAAAAAATTCTACTGTATTTCGTTGTTCATTTCATTTCATCTTGTATTTTATATGGATCATTTAAATGGTTTGGACACTTGGGAAGGATGCGAAAGAAAGTACAATAGAACATTGTTTATCCGGACGTCAGTTAACCAGAATGTCAATTGATGTGTCAACAAATGATGATGAAGCGCAAAAAAAGATGAGGAAATCTTGTTAAAAAAAACTGATTATTTTTCCAGCAGTGTAATATGGCTGAGCCATAGAGGGATCCCTCCGCTCACCCGAAGCTGTTATAGGCGCAGCGGCGCCTTTCGTCAGCTTCACTCGTGCACTTCCTAGGCCCGTCCCATGCGGGACTTACGTTAAAAAATATTAATAATAATATATGTATATTTGCAACCAAAGGGGGACCCAGACCACATTTAAGCTACGCTACTCTCCCTCGATGTCCCGCCGTACACACACAGCAATACAACAGCAAAAGAAAATACACAATTGATACAATAACGTATGTTAGAGAAAGAATAAAAATGAAATAATGCACAGCAGGAGGCACAGGAGGGAGTAGTGTAGAGTAATGTTAGCCTTTTTATGTACATGTACTACAAACGTACTTGGTTTTGCAGTCAAATTTGTAATTTTATAATCAATAAATGAGCCGAGGAAAAAAAATCAATTTACACCTTTTTTTGCTAAAGGATTTAGCGGGAGGAAGGTGGGACCGACTGAATTTGATCGTTATAAGCATCATTTTCGTTGTTTTCGTCAGCTTGTCTCCATCCACTGCTAGACGTAAGCCTTTCCACCTCCACGCCATCTCTCTCGGTCTCTCGCCAGTGTTCTCCAGGCCCTTCCCGCCGTCTGCACAATATCATCGCTTCATCTGATTGGCTGTGTTCCTACACTTCTCCAGCCCAACCTTGGCCTCCATTCAGTAACCCCCTGGCTCCACCTTCCATCATCCCGTCGGCACACATGTCCAGCTCATTGCCACTTCATCCTCGCAATGCATATTATATAATATTTTGTGAATTAATTTTCTATTATAAAAATTATTCAAGAAATTAAAGCTTTTGTGACCATTTCATCATGTCTAAATATTCGTTTTTACCAAAAATCAAAACAAAACCCCACTAAGGGCAATTTATCCACCAAAATTTAAATTACGAAATACCACAGACAAATAAATAAAGTAAATTTTGCATTTGTACCAGAGACTATACGTAAGTATGTAAGTAACCTAACTTTTGAAAATGGCCTCCTGTCAAATCCGGCAGTGAGTTCCCTCATTATACCGTGAAAAACATAATAGTTACGATGTCGCGGCTGAGTTTATTGCTGTGTAGCGCGAAGAATGCCCAGAAAAATACGTGTCTCAATAAATGTCGGCCTTATTCGTTTGCGTCGTCGGACAAACCGAAAGTTCAAGATGACGACGAGTTCCGCGTACTGAATTTCACCTCAAGGCACGACAGGTTACAGAGGAAGGTACATAAGAAGGACCCCGTGGCGCCGCCCAGAGTAGAGCAGATGCGAGTGGACCAGGTGAGTGCTAAGCCTATTCCCCCACACCCTTGGACAATCTCTCTCCTTTCAAATATGTTAAGTTTTTCCATAGCTCCCTCAGTTGTAAGGCGAATGTCGGGATGCTTTTTAGTTAGCCCATGGAACCACAAGACAGACACACTTACAAACTCATAGTTAAATTCGCACACAAAAGTACTATTTTATAAACTTAGCTTACACCATGCATGGTATGGCACCAGCTTATATATCTGAACTTTGCATCAACGAGAACCTGAATGCCAGACAGTCTACATTGCGATCAGCTAAGACTTCTGCGATCGGTAGATTGACTGTGCCAAAATGCTGTCCTAGCACAAATTTTGGCGACCGAACCTTCGCGGTAGCCGGCCCTTCAGCCTGGAACAATCTTCCAGCAGACCTTAAGTGCATTGAGAATCAGTCAGAGTTTAGATCGAGACTCAAAATGCACCTTTTCAAATTATCCTTTTCTGATAAGAAGGGTTGATCACTGCGTTGGGTGCAGCCCTCATTCATTTTTCTACAGCGCCCTTGAGATGAGTAATTCATAAAAAGGGCGCTCTATAAATTATCCAATTTATTATTACATTACACCACCTTGAAAAATTTTAAATCAAGGTTTTAATTCTCAAAGACAACACAAGTAAAAAAAAAACATGTCCAGTGCTTCAAAAACAGAATTTTTCGATTTGCTTTATTCAACATTTTTAAATAATGTAAAAATATTAATCACCGATAATGTAAAAATATGTCACATGGAACATATGGATGAAGATAGAATGGTTAAGAAAGTATATGTTAATGGTGTGAATGAAGAACAGTGTTGAGGAAACATGGCAAGACCAAGTCAATCAAATTTTAGAGGTCAGAAAGAATTGACGTGCGTATATGAGTCACTGTATGAATGTGGAGGAACGTAGAGAGGTGGGTCAGGATTGAGAAGTGTGGTGGTCCATTGTCTCTGCCTACCCTTTCGTAGAAACGGTGCGATGGTTTGTTTGTTATATAAATCACTGAAGAATGGTGAAAAAAACTAACTAACTAACCATCACGCCATTTCCCCGGAGGGGTAGGCAGAGAGGATGGATCGCCACAATGCTCTATCCTGGCATACCTCTCAAGTTTCTTCTACATTCATACATCGTACCATGCACGCATGTTGATTATTCCGACTTCGAATGTGGCCGCCTTTTAGTAATTGATTAATTTGGTCATGCCATGTCTTCCTTGGCCTTCCTCCACTTATTTTCCCATTCACACTACTAATATATCTTTTTAACCATTCTTCCCTCATGCACTTGTTCCAAATCATCTTAGTGACCCTTTCTTAATTTTATTTATCACGCATTCACCCGCTTTACACTCCTTTCTTACTTCATCATTAGATATTCTATCATACATTGTTTTTCCGCACATTCTTCTTAGTGACCTTATTTCTACGCCATTTATCCTACTTTCATCCTTCTTCTGCCAACTCCAAGCTTCACTTCCGTACATAAGGGTCGGGACTAGAACTCCATTGGTGAAGAAACTATAAATTTTAATATTTTGTAAACATGAGATGTATTTTTGTAGAAATGGTCAAATGTATGGCCGGGGGCTCGTTCGTTCCACCCGGCGTGCGTGCCGTTGCCTCTGCGTCAGGGCTTTGTGCCCCTGGGGCAGCCGCCGCCCGGCGCCATCGCCAACACGGAGCTCATGAAGATCCCCAACTTCCTGCACCTCACGCCCCCCGCCATCTCGGCCCAGTGCGCCGCGCTGCGCCCCTTCTGCAACGCCTGGCCCGAGAACCTCCCCGAGGAAGATTTCCCACTTGAGGTTTGTATATATCCATTTATGATTACAGTAGAACCCAGACTTGATCAACAAGATCCGATCAAGAAATGGAGGAGCACTGCAGCTAAGTCTAGATTTTCATATTCTAAACCAAAATCTATAACTGTCATTTTTTCTAAATAATTTTTTTACTCTAAGCTTTGTTTAGCTACCTTAAATTTTTATATGTATGTATTATTGTACAGCCCTCTACCCAATGTTAGCTAGAAACAGTAAACTAAGCACCAACAACAAACTCCTGATATCCCTTAACGTACCGTGTTCAAAACAAAACGCTCGCTCCCATGTGGTCAATTCAGTTTACCGCTAACTTTATCTAAATATCAAGCATATGACTCGATGAATCAAAATTTAATTTATGTCATCTTGTAGGGAATTTCATTAGGAATAGATCGATATCTATAGCATACATGGATTATTTGAAAAACATATCATTATTATTTTTTTTCTGGAACCATGCGATTTCTGATATAGAATGCGACACAGCATATGAGCAACTGACACCAAGTATGAACTTGTCTCGCCCCGCCTCGCCGTGGCGCTATAATTTTACCTATGATAAAGGCACCGATGAATCAAAATTTAATTTATGTCATCTTGTAGGGAATTTCATTAGAAATAGATCGATATCTATAACATAAATGGATTATTTGAAAAACATATCATTATTAATTTTTTTCTGGAACCATGCGATTTCTGATATAGAATGCGACACAGCATATGAGCAACTGACACCAAGTATGAACTTGTCTCGCCCCGCCTCGCCGTGGCGCTATAATTTTACCTATGATAAAGGCACCGATGAATCAAAATTTAATTTATGTCATCTTGTAGGGAATTTCATTAGAAATAGATCGATATCTATAACATAAATGGATTATTTGAAAAACATATCATTATTAATTTTTTTCTGGAACCATGCGATTTCTGATATAGAATGCGACACAGCATATGAGCAACTGACACCAAGTATGAACTTGTCTCGCCCCGCCTCGCCGTGGCGCTATAATTTTACCTATGATAAAGGCACCGATGAATCAAAATTTAATTTATGTCATCTTGTAGGGAATTTCATTAGAAATAGATCGATATCTATAACATAAATGGATTATTTGAAAAACATATCATTATTAATTTTTTTCTGGAACCATGCGATTTCTGATATAGAATGCGTCACAGCATACGAGCGACTGGCACCAAGTATAAACTTGTCTCGCTCCGCCGCGCCGCGGCCGGCGGGGCGAGACTTTACGAGATTTTACGTATGATAAAGGCACCTAGGCAAAATGTATAGTACGTTCAAGACAACGAGTACGTATTCATATTTGTCCCTTTTGGTAAAGTGTTAATATTTTCACAGTTCTGATATTATTAAGTTGCGTGCTGCGTTTCCGTCCACAGTCGGTATTATTACGTACCTATGAAAAGGCCAAACATATAATTTATAATAAGTTCAAAACAGCGAGTAAGTATTTGTCACTTTTGATAAAGTTGTAAATATTAGCAAAACAAATTCTACCTTAACACGAATGAAGGTGAGGGCAGTCTTAGAAAATATTTTTTTTTGGGATGAAGGAAATAATTTTTGGCTTTTTTTTTTATTACGAAATATTGAGAACACTTCAATGGAGGATTACAATTTTTTTTATAATATTAGGGTCCATAGGTTTTAAGAAAATCAACTTTAAATTGGCAGTGGAAACTCAATTGACCACATGGCAACGCGACGGATATACAAAACGGTCATAAGGCCGATCTTCACTTACGCAGCCCCAATCTGGGGCTATGCAGCTTCGAGTCACATATGAAAACTCCAAATCCTACAAAATAAGGCTATCCGTTTATCGCTTGGTGCGCCTTCATGGTCCAGGATCACGCAACTGCACCTAGAATTAGGAAACGTTTTTACAAAGGACTCCCTTCACATCCCAACCCCACAATAAAAGACCTCTCTAATTACGACCCAAACACTTCCAGCCGCCACAAGCGCCCAAAATCGATCCACCTTCAGAGGAACACTCCGGGCCACACAAATCATCCCCCGCATAAAACAACAACCCACCAAATCACCTTCCAACAATGTTCCCATCAAACGAAAGAGGAATAGCCACATGAGTTGAACCTCTGTAAGCCAGAAGATCCAATTCCAAGTGCTCTTTTTCAATAATAATAATAACAGCTTTTGTGAGATTTATTGCAATGTTTTTAATGTAAAGTACATTACATGAGTCATTTTTGAGTTCAGAAATTGTTTCTTCATCAACTCGTCTTCATACACTGCTGGACGTAAGCCTCTCCACACAGAAATTATTTATTTTACTGTAAATCTATATTTTCTGATAATGTTTTGACCATAACCCCAGTCCTAAAGTTGACGGATTAGAGGGTTCCTAGTGTATACTTGAATTTGATCCATATATCTTCTGCCTTTCATAAAGGCTCATTGCACATCACAATTTTTGTAAACCAATGACACTCAAAATACAAAAATATAGTTTCCACATTCCATAATAGAAGTGAATGATTTTTTATAAATAATAAATGAGGGTACCATTTGCAAACCCGGCAAACTCCACCAACAAACAAAAGTGAGATATGAATTGGGTCTTACTCATAATACACTTGCACACAATTTTTATTGATTTTCAGTTTTAAATCAGGCTTCATTCTGAAGAATTTTGCTATTCAAATATAAACTCCAATTCAGCCAATCACAGCACTCTAATATCCTTGAATTTAAAATGGCCACCAAACAGTTTTGTATGCGGTTGCTGCTAAATTTGCTATACAGTTTTTCTTGTTTTTTCTAAAATACCAGAGTTCTTCCTTAAAAATAAAATTATAACTTCACAATGGACACTTTCCCCCAAGCCTGTATCACCTTCTAAGACAAGAAAAAGAAAAATTCAACCTTAAAAGTGCATTTATAAAATCCGTACTATTCATATGTTTTATGTTCATTAATTTGATTGTTTTATGTTCATTAATCTGTTAATCTAATTTAAAAATACTCTCCTTAAACATGAAACCAAGACGTGTTTTATTTAAATAATTTTTATTACTATGTTCCATGAAGAGAAAATTCTAGTTTTCACAGTAACATTTTTATTATTTGTTTGTTGCATAGCTGGCAAAATCCCACCGCGTTTGTTGCAAACATGGCATCCTCCACTTGAGTGCTGCAAAGCTGGCTAACTCATTATTTTACTTTAATTATCAATATAATGATGATTATTTCTTGGCTGATTACTTTTGAAATATAAACTGGTTGAAATGAAAAAAATAAATATTGTAAAAAAGTGCATTTTATTAGCATATCAGTTTTTTTGCGATTTTCTCAAAACATCGAATGATGGAGTTTGCCAGGTTTGCAAATAGTACCCTCAAATAGGCTTTTTATATTTCAGACTATCTTGTATATAATGTATTTCTTTTTGTTTTACAGGTCATAACTTCAGATTACTGCCACAGTAACCCTTCCATCCGCGACCCCCTCTCTCGAATAGTTTCCATCCGCATCAAATTATCCGACATGACGCTAGACAAGCACGCCAGAGACAAGTTGCTCAGGCTTGTAGGAGAACGGTACAACGAAGAAACTGACGTGCTCACCATTATCACAGACCGTTGCCCGACGCGAAAACAAAACATGGACTACGCCATGTATCTATTGACCGCGGTCTACCACGAATCGTGGACGTACGAGGACTGGGAAAGTGAAAAAACAGAAAGCGACATGGAAGAATATATCTGGGATAATAATGCGTCTAAAATTTCAGTTTTTACCTATGCGAATTTCGGTAAATCTGTGGAAATCAACGACGAGACAATCAGATCTTTCGACGAGAGGCAAGTGCCTGGTGGTAGCGAGATAAAAGAGGCTGTCGGAGAATTGATCAACGTGGGAGAAAATGACTACCAACTTAACAAGTATAAAAACGCCGCGAAGAAGTTGCTAGGGCTGTCGGAAGGAGAGGAATTAGTTATTGACGATAAGAATAAAGCCTGATTGTTGTAGTTTACCGTAGTTTTATTGATTAAGAATAAAAATATATAAATTTAATTATTGATTTTTGTATATTTTAAAAATATCTTTCTTATAAAGGAAGGAGAAGAAAAATGGACGGTAACACTTGAGCCTCAAGGAACCTTCTCCACCCGACTCTATCACATGCCTGATGCCTAACATCCCAAGTGAGGACTGCTGCTTTAACCTCGTCCTGCAGGGCTCTTCTCCAGGTGGCTCTAGGTCTCCCTCGCTTCCTCTTTCCCCCCATAGGGGACCAGTCTAGTCCGCCCTGAGCGATGCAGGCTTGGTTCCGTCTGAGAGTGTGACCGATCCACAGCCATTTGCATCTAGCGACCTGTTCTCTAATTGTTTTTTTACCTGCCATGGTCCAGAGAATGGCATTTGACACTGTTTGGGAGCAATAGATCTTGAATATTGAGCGAAGATACCTATTTATAAATATCTGGAGTTTTCCAATAACGTCCGCGGTAGACTTCCAAGTCTCACATCTGTACAGCAGTACGCTTTTAACGCTACTGCTGAAGATTTGGAGCTTGAGCTTTCTCGAAATGATTCAGGAACGCCATACAGGGCGAAGCATAGCGAAAGCTCCCCTTACCTCGTTGAGTCTGCTGGCTACATCTTCCTCCGTACCTCCCAAGCCTACTATCATACTACCGAGGTAGCAAAAGCTGGTCATGGTAACAAGGAGGACACTGTGGAACAAGATTGGGGTAGAGTCATTTGTGGACACTCGTAGGTCTACTGTCTTGGACATGTTAATTGGAGTACATATACACTTAAATAATAATTGAATAAAACAATGTACACTTCCTTCTTCAGTGTATAAATGAAAACAATAAAATGATAGAAAATCATTACTTATATACCAAATGAAAGGGGTCAGAGTTAAGTCGGGAGGTAAGAGTAATTACTATAGGATAATGGGAACATGTCAAAAATTGGACTTGAAGATATATAGTTTCTAGGTTATTTCAATGTAATTTTTATGATACGTTTTATAAAACATTGCCACTTTGCGATGAAGTCCTTCCAAGAATTTTCAATAACCAAAAATATTTTTTAGGAGGCCTTACTTTGGCCTTGGTAATAAAGTTAAGTTAGAATTGGTTTATAATTAACTGCAGAATGCTCCGTATACCGTGAACTGATAGGGTCAGTAATGCAGAGAGCCAGAGCCAATTCGTCACCTGAGAGTAAGAGGGTTCCAACTAACAAAATTTCACATTGGCTTTTTTTCGTGAAAATGGTTCTTACTAACCTTATCTATACGTACAATTAAAAAAACATGTTATAGTATCGTCATTTTGATGTTACGAAAAGATTCAGACTCCATCTGATCATTCAAAACACACGATTCACTGAAGGATTCATTTACACTTACAACTTTATTATTCCAACTGTTGCCAGACAAAATTTACATGTTTCTCGGTAAAAGAATCTCTGGAAATTGGAATAAAACCCTTTTATTCCAAGATACACACCCGAAACCAACAAAACTTTGACTTCATTTTTCTCAACTTTTTACTTTTGTCAGTTGGAACCTTCTTACTCTCAGGTGACGAATTGTCAAGTGTGAAAAAACTGTTGTCAAGTGTGAAAATTATGAAGGTCTCATATGTATTTGGATCATGTGCTATTGGGAGAAAAATACCACCTCCTTCGACTTATAATAATGGTAAAGTGGAGGGACGTCGGGGAGTTGGTAGAAGGCAGCTGTCCTGGCTGCAGAATATCAAATAGTGGACAGGAATAACAAGAGTTCAGAACCTGTTTCAAATGGCGCAGGATAGAGATGCCTTTGCTGTAGTGATCGCCAACTTTGGGGGGACCTGACACGGCACAGAAAGAAGAATAACAATTAAAAATGTAAGCATTCAGTTGGGGCAACAGAAACAAGCAATGAAATGGAATATTTTTTATTATTTAAATAAACATACAAACGATTGTTCTTATTAATATATTATTGTATAATTGCGAAGGAACTGTTCCTTCGTCACTCCTTGCCGTTTCGGGGATAACGGCATGAAATAGGCAACACGATAGTTGTTATAGTTCAGGTATTAACAGTACAGGATAATAAGAAAACTAAACATGAACAGTTTTGATATCAAACAGTCCGAATGAATGAGTACCCAGTTATAAGAACAGTTTATATTTGATAAATGCTAACAAATCATTAGTCTAACTGATTATAATATTACATATGCAGTTCCCAATGGGGTTGATATCGCCTTCCAGTGATACTATACCAGGTGTATAAGTTTTAATCTGCTGTTTTTAGTCAGAAAAACACATGTTTTTTCGTAAAATTCACTACAAATTTTCTTCTCGTTGCTCAGGTCAAAATTGCCATCTTTGAACCAACAAAACCAATCTCTGCACATTGTTTCCGATAAAGCACTGTCGCCATAGGCCATTTTCCTTATGAAAAGGGGGAGGCGAGTAAATTTTCTTTACGAAAAGGGGGCGGTAAGTAATTTTTCTTTACGAAAAGGGGGAGATGAGTAATTTTCTTTACGAAAAGGGGGAGGTGAAAATTTTTCTTTACGAAAAGGGGAAGGTGAGTAATTTTCTATACGAAAAGGGAGAAGTGGGTAATTTTCTATACGAAAAGGGGGAAGTGAGTAATTGTCTTTATGAAAAGGGGGAGGTTAGTAAGTATACTTTACGAAAAGGGGGAGGTGAGTAAATTTTCTTTATGAAAAGGGGGAGATGAGTAAATTTTCTTTACAGAAAGGGGGAGGTGAGTAAATTTACATTTGAAAAGAGGGAGATAAGTAATTTTCCTTACGAAAAAGGGGGTGATGAGTAATTTTCAGTATGAAAAGGAGGAGGTGAGTAATTTTTCTTTACGACAAAGCGGAGGTAATTAATTTATTTTCAAAGGGAGTGGGTAGGCAAAAAAGGTATTATATACGATTATAAAAAACAATAACATTTTAAAGTGGAATATGTTTATATACGTGTCGAAAATATTATACATAAATTATCAACTAAAAATACTTTTCGTTAAACTAATCTAACAAGCAAACTAACACGCACCATATCCATTGTAGGCATAGAGGATAGAGTGCCAGTATTTATCCTAATGTACATCCTTCACGACACGCTTACATTAAAATATATTAACATTATATTACAGCCCACACTTCGTAATAGTTATAAACCTTATAAATCAAAATATATTTTTAATAAAATACATTCAATAAGTCTTCTATAAGACGTGATAGGTCCGAAATAACCACCTCTCTAATTAGATATTGCAAAGTAAGAATTGAAAATGATTTTGATAATTATAACCCGTCGGAAATACCACATAAGAAAACGGATATTTCCCATTTGTTAGATTTACAAATGCACTATCTTTTGTGCTTCCGTATATCATTTCAATGCGAGTTCAAAGAGCCTTCGAAGAATATAACAATCTTCCACAAACACTCACCTTTTAGACATTGCACTGGTAATTAAAGATGGCTAACAGCACAGAAAGATGTTTATATGAAACTTAAATTATTAAAACTTTGGAATTTCACGATGAATCTTTTATTAATTAAAACACTGTCTTCTTTTTTCTCTTTGATTTTTTTTCTCGACATATTTAGAAGGTTTTATACATTTATCATAGGCAGAACGATATAATGTAACTTAAATTATTTTTAATAGAATACAAGAATATTTATTATTTCTCAAACAATGATGTAAAACTCCATATTAAATAATTAATACGAATGAAAACGTCTTCTAGAAAGAAGTTTTATTATATTTTATGGGAATGACATGTTTGGCCCTTTTAAGGCATTATCAAAAGACACATTTGGGTGAAAAAACATGTCATTCCCATAAAACTTCTAGAAAACTGACGTTTTCATTCGTATTAATTATTATCAAATGTCTTACAATGGTGAAATATGTCATTCCATCTAAAATATAATAAAACTCCTAGAAGACAGATGTTTTCATTCGTATTAATTATATAATACACGAATGTAATATGTGCAATGATCCTTAAATGTTTTGGTTAGACCAAGTGACCACCTCTCTACTGAAGTTTTGTATAGATGCTTGACACTAACCAAGTGACAACAAGTTTTTAATAGCCACTTGAGAAAAACTAACACCTAATTACATTCAAACGTAAATTAACACAAGCGTATATTAAAAACTGCAGTGTCACTTAGTTGGCATCAAGCACTCCGATGTCATTTGATTAAACCAAGAAATAATCAAGCATTGCACATCATTTGGTTATTGTATTCTGTTGTATAAAAACTTCTAAACATGTCGTAAAAATGAACTTTAAAATGGAATTCTGCACAAGATATCTATGTCAGTCTGTGCATTATATTTATTTAATAATCAATTGAATAATTACTTCTACTGGACACTTCAAAAGTATATTTTGAACTGGTGTCAGCAATTTTTAATTTACGTAACATTTTACGATTAATTTCATTTATATATACATGATAATTCATTTTAAATATATTGTAATAGCAAAAACAAGTACAGGGAATTGTATTTTCAAGCGAATACAACGCTTCAGTTGTGATTATCTCAGCGGGCTTCGGGGTGATGGGGCGGAGGGAAGCAGCGGACGTGCTCCACGGCCGCACCGGCCTGCGCCCCTCCCGCACCCTCGAGGTGGCGGTTGAGAGCCGAGAAGATCTGCGAGTTGAGAACCTGGAAGCGACGGATACGATCCACCATCCGCTTCAAATGCTGTAACGAAAATAGTTTTTTATTACAAAATTTTCACCATTGCACGTTGCCATTTTAACTTTTTTGGATAAGCTTTTGTTTGCGATGACAACTTTAAGTGGACCATTCACTTTGTTGTCTGCCCCAATGCTTCTTTCAATAACTACCTAAATATACAAACTCATCTGCTTACTCCAGATTTTCACCATTTAAGCAAATGTTGCAGACTGTCATGATTTCTTCTTTTTCAAAAATCATTACCTTAGAGCAGTGGTTCTTAACCTGGGTTGAATGGAACCCCAGGGGTTCGGTGAGTCAGTCACCCGGGTTCGGCGGAGGTCAAAACACACACCCCACTTATTGTACCATATTATAAAAAAATGATACGATATTGATTTATCCAATAGATCTAGTATATTATTTGAAAGAAATATATCAATCTAGCAATAAAAAGAATACAAGAGCTCAAACGCTAAAACAATGCACATACTCTGCATCGTACATTTTTTACTGGGATGGGACTTCAAATAAGTCATAGCAAATGTACTATGTAGATCTATTGTCATAACCAACACTCTCAACGTTTTGGTGTCAACAAATGGTAACATACCCTGTTATTTCTTAGAAAGCTCGGGAGATTTTAATACCGTTTGTAACAACAGATCTTTGCGAGCAATCCTTTGCGAGGATGCTGGACATAAAAAGGAAGAAAAGGAACAGACTTTGCTGCGAAAATGACATAAGAGTGGCACTTGCCAAGGTAAAGGCCGCGCATTTCTGAACTGGTCTCTGAAAGGCAACAGCAGAAGTCACACTGATTTGCAGTAAATAATCATTATTATGTTTTTATTTTTATATTAAAATCATGTTTTAATGGTTTTGTTCATTTTGTGCACCTGTTTTGAATTTGAAAAAATCATATTTTATTTTTCCAATTGAAGGTTCGGTGAACGCGCATACGAAACTGGTGGGGTTCAGTACCTCCAACAAGTTTTAATTGTATCTCAATAGAGACGAAGACGTAAACTGGAAACTGAACATGGATGATCAAGGTGTTTACAGGACTTATGACCTGTCATTGGTTGGGTTAAGCGCACGCTTATGTAATTACAACATTCCCCATTCCACCTTTGTTATTGTGATCATGCATGACAAATTTTTGGAAGATGTATATATACTTCAAAATCCATATTTATCTTCACGTGTCAGTTTCAGTCAGCCATTCATCACATTCATCAACATATCATTTCAGATGAATTTTGAGGAAGCGAGAGAAGTATGGCAGTCCATTCTTTTCTGCCTACCTCTTCAGAGAGAGACAGCGTGATGGTTAGTTAGTTTGGATCGAGTATTAAAAAAAACAGGACACTTACAATCCCCTTAACCGTGTCATCTTTCCCGTCCACTCTCTGGACACGGAGGATGTGGTAGCAGAAGTCCAGAGCCTCGAACCTCCTCTGCTGGCCCAGGAGGGCTATGATGGTGCACCCGGCCCAGTGGAGCCCCTCCCCAAACAGCTCCCTGGGAAACAAACATAATTACTAAACTGCAGATTTTTTTTAGGATCGGACCTTTTTCAAAACACTAAAAAACATGTAACGGGGCGATGATGGGGCAATAATATTGTGCGGACGGCTTGAAGGGCCTGGAGAACACTGGCGAGAGATTACTACGATGAGAGATCTCGGGATCATCTATGAGAGTAGGCTGACTTTTCGTGCGCATGTTGAGATGATTTGTGGCACTGCACTGAAGATGTTGGGCTTCATCGTCCGGACCGGCAGAGTTTTCAGGGATCCCAATGTGCTCAGAGTCCTATACAACGCATTGGTTCGGAGCAGATTCGAAAGTGGTTCTGTGATATGGAGTCCTCACGAGGCGAGATATTCCATTATGCTGGAGAGGGTTCAGAAAAAATTTCTGAGGTATCTCTACATGAGGGAGTATGGTAGCTATCCTTGGCTCTATCCCACGGCATTTCTTTTGGGAATGCTCGGAACCAATTCTCTACAGCTTCGAAGAGATGGACATCTAATTACCCATTTCTTTAGATTAATTAGGGGATACTTCGAGAACTCGGCCGTACTGGAGGGTGTTCGGCTTTTTGTCCCCGATAGATATCTCCGACAACGACAGCACAGATTGTTTTACCTACCGGCCGCCAGAACCAATCTGCCTCTGGTGACACCGGTGGGAAGAGCAATTAGTCTGCTGAACGCGGTCTCCTCGGAGATCGACGTCTTTCATGTTAGTGAAAGTACGTTCAGAAGGCAAATACTCTTAATTCTGGAGAGTATCCTGTCTTCCTAATGTTGAACCATCTCTTATGCGTTTCTGGTAGTATACTTTATATAATATATTATTTTACCTGTTCTCAATAGATGCCTTAAAAATAAATTTTGTAATGTCTGTTGATGAAATAAACTGATTTGATTTGATTTGAGATCGAGAGAGATGGCGTGGGGTAGAGAGGCTTGCGTCCTGCAGTGGATGAAGACAAGCTGACAAAGAAAAATGCAGTCAGAACGAAACACGTTGTGCAAAAAATGTCTTATTCTTCTACTTCTTATCCGTTTAGACCCTCGATCTTTTCGTATTGTCAGGCAAAAAATATATGATAGGATAGAAGAGTGTCTAAAGTTGGTTACTCCCCTGAAGAAATGATGGAACGGTTAGTTAGTGGGTAAAATAATAACGGAACTCACTCAACGGTGAACTGCGTTTCGGCGACGGGTATACAGTACAGGAACTGAAGGGCTGACCATAACCTACAAAAAAAAAACAATCAATTTTAGGTTTCCAAAGAAAAAAAAAATCATTTAAAAGTGCCTCTGGCAAGATACTGCATGACAGAATAAGGAACTCAATGATAAGGGAAATATGCGATGTCGAGGATGTCGCTACGATGAGGAGGCAAAGGAGAGGATACTGGTATGCACACGTGAGGAGAATGGATCCATCCAACCCCAAGGCAGACAACCCCCGGGTAGACCACCAAAGAGAAGGGTTAACTAACTAACTAACCACACGCCGTTTCTCCGAAGGGGTAGGCAGAGGATGGATCGCTACATTGTTTCTATCCTGACTCTCGCGCATCTTCTGCATTCACACATCGTGACATGCACGCTCATCGATTGTTCCTATTTCGAACATGGCCGCCTTTAGTAATTGATTAATTTGGTCAAGCCATGTCTTCCTTGGCCTTCCTCGACATCTTTTTCCATTCGAACTACTTGTATATATCTATTTAACCATTCTTCCCTCATCCATTCGTTCCATATGTCCAAACCATCTTAGTGACCCTTTCTTAATTTTATTTATCCACTTTACATTCCTTTCTTACTTCATCATTAGATATTCTATCATACATTGTTTTTCCGCACATCCTTCTTAGTGACCTCATTTCTAAGGCATTTATCCTACTTTCATCCTTCTTCTGCCAACTCCAAGCTTCACTTCCTGGCACTAGAACTCCATTGTGCACTACCATCTTTGCTTCAGTCGATATATTTCGATTTGAGGTAATGACTTTGAGTGCACCATTTATTTTGTTTCCAGCTCCAACCCTTCTTCCGATATCTTTCTCCATTTTTCCATCTCTTGTAAACATGCTTCCCAGGTAGACAGAGAGGTAAGAAAAGGGTTAAAAAGATGTAAAGGCACTCCCATAGAAGCCCAGAAGCCCGGCTTGCATAAGAAATTTTGAATAAAAACCTCTTCTGGCTTACAGAGGTTCAGCTATTGTGGCTATTCCTCTTACGTCTGATGGGAACATTGTTGGAAGGTGATTTGGTGGATTGTTGGTTTATGCGGGGGCATGATTATTTAGATTTTAATTCAAAATTTCTTACGCAAGCCGGGCTTCTGGGCTTCTATGGGAGTACCGCCACTGTGTAAAGGGTATAGCTATTACAGTAAAAGTCCGTTAATTCGAACAACGATAATTCGTAATTCGAAATTTTCATAATTTGCTCGGTCCAAAAATTTACTTTTCATAGTAAACTCTACCGTTAATTCGAAATATCGCGTGTTTCGTAATTCGTAATAATTTTCCCCAAAATGTACTTACAATTCTAATAATTCAAATGTGACATCACGTGACCAATCGCTGACCAATCACGACCGAAATAATGTGTCAAGCGCGCGTATTTTGAATATTTTCGACGTACATTGCGGAAAAAAAATGTACTAAAATATATCAGGACTGAAATAATTACGCGCAAATGGCGGGAAAACGTAAAATCCGGGTTTCACTGTATTAATTTTTATATAGGTTTTGTTTTATTTGTATGAGATGCCTGTCTTAATAGGATTCTTTTAACCAATAAAAAAGTTGATTTTGATTTCAAACCGCCATTTGACCCCCAAAAACGTCGTTATGCTATCCAAACACTTTTGTTATTATTATTATGAACACTTGACGTTATATTTATTATTTTGACAGAACGAAAAATTGGCCGCGATCTTCCAAGCCGCAGCAGTTGGCGAAATTTTTTTTTTTTAGTGATCGCGTAATTCGTTATTAGAATTTCTTTGGGAAATCCGGTCCCTTGAATTTCGAATTATCGGACTTTTACTGTATATTCATTCTCATGACATGTGATAGGTAGCTAATCTATCGCCATTTTATTATCACGTGAATTCTACACCAGACCAAATATTCCGTCATAGCCGGGAATCGAGCCTGGAATCATCGGTGTGGCAGTCGTAGCTGTTGCCACTCCGCCACGAAGGTCGTCCAATTGATTCTACTGACCTGTGGAATTGCGTGCATTCGTCGGTGTTGGGCGGGTACTGTTGTGGGGGCGGGGGCTGCCAAGCGGGGCCCGTAAGCAGTGAGCGTAGCCTCTGTAGCACCACCCCAAAGAGGGTCAGGCCGCAGCACAGTCGCTCCCGCGTCAGCAGGTCTCCCTCGCGCGCTATCTGCGCTTGCTGAGAACACAGTAACATCATCTTCAGTCAGGTAAGGCATAATATTATGAGAAATACGTTATAAAAATCTGTGGCATTTTGGTAGCATTTTATATCATAAAAGTCTGTGGCAATTTGATAGCATTTTATGTCATAAAAATCTGTGGCATTGTTAACATTTTATGTCATAAAAATCTGTGGCATTTTGGTAGCATTTTATATCATAAAAATCTGTGGCATTTTGGTATTATTTTGTGTAATAAAAATCTGTGGCATTGTTAGCATTTTATATCATAAAAATCTGTGGCATTTTGGTATTATTTTATGTAATAAAAATCTGTGGCATTTTGATATAATTTTATATTATAAATTTTGTGTAAATTAAATTAAACACTTTTTTTCCACTTTTGAGCTTATTTTTTCAATATGTTTCTAAAGTTTTACAACTTCATCATATGGAAAATGATATAAGCATAAAATTTACATATTCATTAAAACACTTTTTTTTCTTTCTTCATTTTTGAACACATAACATAATGGAATTCGATAATGACAATAATATTGGGAATTAAAAAAGTATTTAAATTCATAAGAGGATCTCTTACCTTGGCAGTTCCGAGTTTCTCAATGTTCGGCACGATCTGAAGGGTGGCGTACTTGGATTCCATCCTCTTCTGCTTCACCTCTGGCTTCTCCCCTTCTGTGCGAGAGTAAAAGAGATAACAATACCTTCATCAGCCTGCGTACAGACCATACTATTATTTCTCAACAAACAAACAAAAATTATAGTGTAAGGCATCTATTGAGAACAGGTAAAATATAATATATATAATACCAGGAACGCATGAGAGATGGTTCGACATAAGTGAGACAAGATACTCTCTAAACTCAAGAGTATTTGTCTTCTGAACGCACTTTCACTAATAATAATAATAAGCTAAATTTGAAAGCGCCGTTTTTGTGATGTAATCATGTAAAGGGCGCATTAAGACGCGTTTTTAAATATAAACATCTAGACGTGATCTGATATTCGCGATTGATTAGAAAGTATAATAAAACAAAATATAAAAGTTTTAAATTAGGTATGAAATATTAAAAATATGGATTTACAGTAGATCTGAAATCTGTCGGATCATTTATGTATCTAAGGTATGAAGGGGGATTGTTCCAAGCTGATGCGCCGGCTACTGCAAAGATTCGTTCCCTGAATTTCGTACTCGGGCAACGCATGAGGGTGTTGGTCTTTTTGTCCCCGATAGATTTCTCTGACAGCGACAGCACAGATTGTTTTACCAACCGGCCACCAGAACCAATCTGCCTCTGGTGACACCGGTGGGAAGAGCAATTAGTCTGCTGAACGCGGTCTCCTCGGAGATCGACGTCTTTTATATTAGTGAAGGTACGTTCAGGGGACAAATACTCTTGACTTTCGAAAGTATCTTGTCTTCCTAATGTCGAACCATCTCTAATGCGTTCCTGGTACTTTGTTGTATTTTTATAATATTTTACCTGTACTTAATAGATGCCTTAAACATTTTCCTGTTTGTAATGTCTTTTGAGTTAATAAACTGATTTGATTTGATTTGATCAGTTTAACTAATCTTCCTAATGATGTAAAACTCCAAATTAAATAAATAATACAAATGAAAACGTCTATTCTATTATCAAATACATATATAGATATCAAGCTTGAACAAATGTATGTAAGCGCTCGAACCTGATTCTTTATATATCACTTTATATTGAGGTCTCGTTTGAATTATTAGAAATCATAAGTACATTTTGATGAAAAACATTATGAAAAACGTGATATTTCGATTTAACGGTAGAATTTACTGTGAAAAGTAAATTATGGACGAGCAAATTATGAAAAATCGTTGTTCGAATTACCGGACTATTACTGTAATAACATTTCTAGAAAACAGATTTTTTCATTTGTATTAATTATTTTGAAAGTAATGGCTCTGGCTATAGGCATCACTAAAGGCAAGAAGATTATGCGGTGTAATGGAAGCATGGTTACCGTTGCAGTGCAGCTTGGGCAGAATGTTCTGGAAGGGGGCGGCGTGCAGCAGGTCCGCAATCTCCTCCTGCCCGAGGGCCTGCTCACACAGGAGACAGAAGAGCACCGTGTTGCCCAGCTCCCTTAAGGCGTGGAACAGCTCCGTGCGGGCGTCGGGGTACTGGACGATGTCATGCAGCTGGGCGTGGTAGTAGCCTAGCACACCTAGAAATATTACAGTACAAATGGTAACTTCAGATCAGATCATTTGGCCTGGAAACCTGTAAGGATAGCCACAATAGTGGATGGGTGCTTTACCTGGAGAGCCGTAGTCGTAGCGGGGCAGCTTGCAGACAGGTGGCATGGCTGCGGCCAGGATGCGGGAGAATTGCGCCAGGCTGCCTTGCAGCAAGCCGCGGGCCACGCCCAGCAGCTCCTCCAGCACCACGGCCACGCCCTGGTAGCCCAGCAGACGCACCAGCGCGTGCAGGTGCTGGGGACCCACGAAACCTGACAGAGGACAATCAATACAATACATCAAATTCTCTGGGAAAATACACAGTACCTGAACCATATCGTTCTACCACCGTATTCGCCTGATTTAGCACCGTGTGACTTCTGGCTGTTCAACAAAATCAAACAACCACTCTAGAGACACTGTTTCGACTCGATTGAAGAGATAAAAGCCGAATCCAAGAAATTATCGAAGACCATACTGGAAAAAGACTTCTCTGTTTCGAGAACTGGAAAAAACATTGTCGTAAGTGCATTGTATCGGACGGGGAGTATTTTGAAGACGATGAAATTGATTTGCAAGAATTAATAAAGATTTTTCGTATTTATATTCCTTGAATAATAATGTAAAACTCCATATTAAATAATTAATACGAATGAAAACATCCATCTTCTATGAGTTTTATTATATTTTAGATGGAATGATATGTTTTGCCCTTTTAAGGCATTATCAATCTATCATAGCAGACATTTGATAATGCTTTAGAAGGGTGAAACAAGTCATTCCAACTAAAATATAATATAACTCCTAAATGATGTATGAATTATTAAACATAGAGTTTTACATCATTGTTCAAGAAACAATAAATAATTTTTTAGGGTTATTTCATCAAATATTGTTGTCTCTCTATGTCTTCTTCTTTTTCTTGCTTTTTTAATAGATCTATGTATTTGTTTTTATGGCGTCGAGGTCTCCTTGGACACAGAACTCCAAATGTCTCGCCATCTCTTCGCAGGCCTTCCGGGTTGGCGAGTTCCCATTGGCACGTTGTTTGCGGCTGCTTGGGGGAGTCTATCGTCGCTCATTCGTTCTACGTGGTCACGCCAGAAGCGTCTTCTTTTCCTGCCCCATCTGACAATATCTTCGGTATCGCAGGTCTCACCGTGTTTCTGATTCTGTCCCTCAGTGTTTTGCCCAGAATAGCGCGGAGTGTCTTCATTTCGGCGGTTCGTAAGAGTGCTTTGGTTCTATTTGTGTCAGCCCTCGATTCTATACCATAAGTCATTATGGGTCTGACTCTATGTAACGATGACAATGCTCAGTACCTTGGATATCGTTATAAAGAGAGAGTATGGTACTGACCATTGTACTGGGCGTACTGCGTGGTGTAGGCCAGACTGAGCTGCTTGGAGCCCCACAGGTGGGCGTGGGCCACTTGCGGGGGCTTCTCCCGGGTCACGGGGTTCGCAAACAGGAACGCGCGGCTCTTCACGAACCTGCACAAAAAAATATACTTTCATTAGTTCATTTCGAACCTTTACATGGATTCGTTTCAATGTCAATTTGAATAATTTATTTGATAACATTTTAAAGTTCTTGCTGGAGTTGGATTATTTTAAGTGCCTAATTACAGTTAATTTTAAAATGGTGGATAGGTAGAATATAAATTAAATAAACACAAAAGTCCGGTTGGTCCAGCTGACAACATGTGCACCATCGAAAATAACATTATGTGTTATATTATATTTATAGGCCCACCCTTATGTATGGAAGCGAAGCATGGAACTGGCAGAAGAAAGATGAGAGCAGAATAAATGCGGTAGAGATGAGGTCCCTAAGACGTATGTGCGGTAGAACGATGTACGACAGAATCTCAAATGCTGATATTAGGAAGGAGTGTAGAGCGAAAGAAGGTATTATGAACAAAATTATGAAAGGTTCGCTTCGTTGGTTCGGACATATGGAGCGCATGGGTGAAGAAAGAATGGTTAAAAAAGTATACGTTAACAATGTAAATGGAGTAAAGAGTCGAGGTAGACCGAGGGAAACATGGCATGACCAGATTAATCAAATATTAAAAGTTGGTCATGTCAGAAGCCGGAAGAATCGACGTGCGTGTATGACTCGATGTATGAATGTGGAGGAAGCTAGAGAGGTGAGCCAGGATAGAGTAGTGTGGCGGTCCATTCTCTCTGCCTACCCCTGCGGGGAAACGGCGTGATGGTTTTTTTTTTTTTTTTTTTTATATTTATATTGTTATTTTATTTTAACTAACTAACCAACTAACCATCACGCCGTCTCTCCGAAGAAAGAATGGACTGCCACACTTTTCTTTCCCGACATATTTCTCTCGCTTCCTCAACATTCATACATCGTCTAATGCACGCGCGTGGATTTCTCTGACTCCTCATGTGGCCGACATTCAATATTTGATTTATTTAATTGTGCCACGTTTTCCTCGGTCTTCAGATTCTATTTCTAGTTCCATTTACATCGTTAACATATACTTTTTTTAACATTCTATTTTACTTTTTTTACCATTCTATTTTACTTTTTTTACCATTCTATTTTCATTTATTCTTTCCATTTCTCCAAACCATCTTAATGATCCTTTCATTATTTTGTTCATAACACCATCATTCGCACCTTTTATTTTATATCATGGTATTTTATATTATTTGTTTTAGATTTATTTTGTGGATGTTGGACGATCGAAATGTGCACGGGAGATGCTTAGTGGTGGCGATGAGGTCCGCAACCCATCACACCGCGTCTCCCGCAGGGGGCGAAAAGAGAAGGATGGAGTGCCGCTCGGTTAAAGTGTGATAGTCCATTCTTTCTGCCTACCCCTTCAGAGAGACGGCGTGAAGGTTAGTTAAATAGTTAGTTCATTTAATTAACATTATAATAATATTTATTGTACCGACCCTTATGTATGGAAGTGAAGCATGGAACTGGCAGAAGAAGGATGAAAAAAAAATGCGAAGAAATGAGATCTCTTAGACGAATTTGTAGATACTGTGTATAATAGAGTGTCGAATGAAAATATAATAAGTGAATGCGGTGCAAATGATGGTGTTATGAACAATATAATGAAAGGATCATTAAGATGGTTTGGACACACGGAAAGAATGAACGAACAAAGAATGGTAAAAAATGTGTATGTTAACGAAGTAAATGGAACTAGAAATAGAATCGGAAGACCGAGGAAAACGTGGCACGATCAAACAAATCAAATATTGAATGTCGGCCATGTGAGGAGTCAGAGAAATCGACGCGCGTGCATGAGACGATGTATGAATGTTGAGAAAGCAAGAGAAATATAATAAGAGAAATATAGAAATATATACATTCACAAATATTTGTTCTTCAAATATTCTGGTCAAATTCTTTGGTATATAGAATGGAATAATACTCCTGGCGGCTTCTAACAATATGTTAGGCGACAGCCTTCGCATTGTGTTAATAAGGTAGTTTGCTAAATGCCGAAAATCATTCTCCATAGATGGCTTTAGTGGGTCGGTTGTATAGGTTAATCTTGAAAAATTCACAAGTGCAACCAAATCTACATAGATGGCTGATTGAAACTGACACGTGAAGATAGATATGGATTTTGAAGTATATATACATCTTCCAAAAATTGGTCATGCATGATCATAATAACAAAGGTGGAATGGGGAATGTTGTAATTACATAAAGCGTGCGCTTAACCCAACCAATGACAGGTCATAAGTCCTGTAAACACCTTGATCATCCATATTCAGTTTGCGTCTTCGTCTCTATTGAGATACAACTAAAATTTAAAACAAGAGAAATATGTCGAGAAAGCAAAGTGTGGCAGTCCATTATTTCTGCCTACCCCTTCGGGAAGAGGCATGATAGTTAGTTATATGTACATGTTTCTCACTGGTATATATAAAAGTTTAGCAACTTAAGGGTTAAATATGATTTTTCATTACCTCCCATTTACATTTTCCCTCTTTTTTTTTCAGTTCCTTAAAAAACGTGTAATAGGGGTTTCACTATAGTTACCGGTTGGTGGCGGCATTGTAGCAGTAGTTAGGCAGGAAGTCATAGTTGAGCTCCCAGAAGACGTGAAGGGCGATACGGCCGTACGGAGCCAGCACGCTGTGGTCCGCCTCACGCAGCATTGCGTCCCACGGGTCCAGGGTCAGCCAGCGGGACAGCAGCCGGTGGCACAGGCGGTTCACCGCCAGCAGCCCTTCCAGTTCCTGAAGGAGTGAGGTTATGTCAAATTGTGTCTTTATTGGGTATTCAGTTTTGATAAGAGATTTAAAAAATATATTTATTATGAAATTATCTGGTGAGATTGGGTCAGACAAGGACAGAATCTAGTAAGGTCTGTCAATATCTGATAAGGTTGGGTCAGGTTAAGGCAATATCTGGTAAGGTCTGGTTAGATTATGACAATATCTGGGAAGGTTGGATCAGATATGGGCAATATCTTGTGAGTTCTGGTTAGATTATGACAATATTTGATAAGGTTGAATCAAGTTTGGGCAATATCTGGTAAGGTTGAATCAATTTAGGGCAATATCTAGTAAGGTTGGATCAAGTCAAGGCAATATCTCAAATCAAATCAGTTTATTTCATCAACAGACATTACAAAATTTATTTTTAAGGCATCTATTGAGAACAGGTAAAATAATATATTATATATAGTATACTACCAGAAACGCATAAGAGATGGTTCAACGTTAGGAAGACAGGATACTCTCCAGAATTAAGAGTATTTGCCTTCTGAACGTACTTTCACTAACATGAAAGACATCGATCTCCGAGGAGACCGCGTTCAGATTGTATCAGGTTAGATTGTATCTGGTTAGATTGTATCAGTCTAGGGCAAAATCTGGTAAAGTTGGATCTTGCTACGGCAATATCTGGTATGGTCTGGTTATTTAATGACAATATCTGGTAAGGTTGAATCAAGTCAAGGCAATATCTGGTTAGATTGTATCAGTTTGGGCAATATTTGGTAAAGTTGGATCTAGTTAGGGTAATATCTGGTAAGGTTGGGTGAGTTTAGAGATAAATTGGATAAGGTTGGGTTAGGTTAGGGCAATATCCGGTAAGGTTGAATCAGGTTAGGGCAATATCACTAAGTTAGGTGACTCACCACCACGCCGGTGATGTCTCCCGCCTCAAACTTGGCTATGGCGCAGGACAGGGAGCGGTGCATGTCAGCGTCCAGCCTCTGCGCCAGCAGGCGTGCCAGGTCCACGCAGCGCCCCAGCAGCGCCACGTGCCTCTGCCGCAGCAGGGCGGAATAGCGCGAGGCGGCAGGCTGGGCCAGACTCCAGGCGCCCCGCGACACGCACTCCCCGCGGTATCGCTTGTCCAGGAGGATGCTGAAATATTAACAAAAGACTGTCAGAAACACTGTCAGCAAACAGGCAAACTCATTGGCTGTCCCTCGTGTTCGAGGAAGTGATTTAAAAAAAAACATTAATGTTTTTTTTCAATATCCCCCATTTACGTTTTTGTTCACAAAATAATTAATCCAAAATGAAACCGATGTAAAAAGAAAGAAAATATTGTAATTAACTTAACGAAAAAAAAAAAATGTAAAAATTGTTTGTAAATGACGATCGCGATGAATGTCAAAAATAACTAAGTGTTACAATTCAACCAAAAACCGAATGACAGAAGGACAGATGTTAATCGGCGAAAATTGAAAAATGTCCGCCAATCACCATGTTGCGTGCCATATGCTGACCAATCACAGCGTCGTTCGCTGACCAATCACAACGTCGTTCGCCGACTCATTGTCAAGTGCGCATAACTCGCATATTTTAAAAAGTATGTACTAAAATATATCGGGACTGAAATAATAAAATGCAATTGGCGGGAAAACGTTAAATACAGGGACGTAAAATCCGGGTTTCACTGTATACCACAAAATATAAACAACTAATAAGACCCGGTATCAGACGCGGCTCCTATGACTAAATAAAACTGTCAAAGCGTCCTAGCTCATGTATCTACGATGAGAGATCTCAGGATCATCTATGAGAGTAGGCTGACTTTTCGTGCACATATCGAGAGGATTTGTGGCACTGCACTGAGGATGTTGGGCTTCATCGTCCGGACCGGCAGAGTTTTCAGGGATCCCAATGTGCTCAGAGTCCTATACAACGCATTGGTTCGGAGCAGACTTGAAAGTGGTTCTGTGATATGGAGTCCTCACGAAGCGAGATATTCCATTATGCTGGAGAGGGTTCAGAATTTTTTTTTGAGGGACTTTTTTTTACATGAGGGAGTATGGTAGCTATCCGTGGCTCTATCCCACGGCATTTCTTTTGGGAATGCTCGGAACTAATTCTCTACAGCTTCGAAGAGATGGACATCTAATTACCCATTTCTTTAGATTAATTAGGGGATACTTCGAGAACTCGGCCGTACTGGAGGGTGTTCGGCTTTTTGTCTCCGATAGATATCTCCGACAGCACAGATTGTTTTACCTACCGGCCGCCAGAACCAATCTGCCTCTGGTGACACTGGTGGGAAGAGCAATTAGTCTGCTGAACGCGGTCTCCTAGGAGATCGACGTCTTTCATTTTAGTGAAAGTACGTTCAGAAGGCAAATACTCATTCTGGAGAGTATCCTGTCTTCCTAATGTTGAACCATCTCTCATGCGTTTCTGGTAGTATACTATACACAATATATTATTTTACCTGTTCTCAATAGATGCCTGAAAAATAAATTTTGTAATGTCTGTTGATGAAATAAACTGATTTGATTTGATTTGATTTAAGGTGAGTTATTCACGAAAACGACGCTATAAAAATTTGCCTATTTATAATTATCACCAGAGGCTGGTTGATTCTGAATGGTTGGGAGATAAAAAGATGATCAGGCTTACCTGGCAGCGAGCTGCTTGTAGTGGGCGAAGATCTGCTCCGACAGCTTGTAGACGAACTGATCGAAGCACAGGTTCACCTCGGCCTCCACCTCATCGTACAAGAACTGCTTCTTGAACACGGCCAGGGCGTACTGGGCCGAGTCATTGTACAAGTCCAGGGGGTAGAGAACGTACCTGGACACAAAAGGTGCAGACGGTTAATGGAATAACCAACAGTTGAGAAAAAATTATACCATCACCACGCATTAATTATTTACATATACAACAACAACAAACCATCACGCCGTTTCCCCGTAGGCGTAGGCAGAGAGAATAGACCGCCACACTACCCTATCCTGGCACACCTCTCTAGCTTCCTCCACATTTATACATCGTGTCATGCACGCGCGTCGATTTCTCTGACTCCTCACCAGTGGCGGTACTCCCATAGAAGCCCGGCTTGCATAAGAAATTTTGAATCAAAACCCCCATCTCTAAGCAATCATGCCCCCGCATATAAACCACTGTTTTATCTCCCAACATGCAGAACCAACCTGCCTCTGGTGATGCCGGTGGGGAGAGCAATCAAACTGCTGAACATGATCGCTTCGGATATCGATGTCTTTCATATTCGTGAAAGTACATTCAGAAAACAAATACTCTTGGAGAGTATCTTGTATTCCTAATGTCGAACCATCTCTCATGCGTTCCTGGTATTATATATTTATTATGTTTTACCTGTTCTCAATAGATGCCTTAAACTATAAAAAAAAATTGTAATGTCTTTTGAGAAAATAAACTGATTTGATTTGATTTGAAACCCACCAAATCACCTTCCAAAAATGTTACCATCACACGTAAGAGGAATGGCCACAAGAGCTTAAACTCTGTAAGCCAGAAGAGGTTTTGATTCAAAATTTCTTACGCAAGCCAGGCTTCTGGGCTCCTATGGGTGTACCGCCACTGCTCCCCACGTGGCCGACATTCAATATTTGATTAATTTGGTCATGCCATGTTTTCCTCGGTCTGCCTCGACTCCGTACTCCATTTACATCATTAACGTATACTTTCTTAACCATTCTTTCTCCATCAATGCGCTCCATATGTCCGAACCAGCGCAGCGATCCTTTCATAATTTTTTTCCTTTTATATTTACATACATATTTTTATTTAACACTAACTGACTAATCAACCATCACGTCATCTCTCTGAAGGGGTAGGCAGAAAGAATGGACTGCCACACCTTTCTTTCTTGACATATTTATCTCGCTTCCTTAACATTCATACATTGCGTCATGCACGCGCGTCGATTTCTCCGACTCCTCGGGTGGCCGACATTCAATATTTGATTTATTTGATCGTGCCACGTTTTCCTCGGTCTTCCGATTCTATTTCTAGTTCCATTTACATCGTTAACATATAATTTTTTTACCATTCTTTCTTCATTCATTCTTTACATGTGTCCAAACCATGTTAATGATCCATTCATTATTTTGTTCATAACACCATCATTCGCACCACATTCACTTCTTATATTTTAATTCAACATTCTATCATACATAGAATATCCACATATTCGTCTAAGAGATCTCAATTGTTCAAATTCCTGGCTGCCGCAGCCAGGAATTCGTGGCTGCCTAGTGTGCGGGCTCCCATGTTGGACTGGCTGCCTAGTTTGCGGTAGGCCTTAGTTAGCTATTTAAAAACATGAAAATTATTTAACATGGAGGTTTGTAAACCTAAGCCAAGTGGAATTGGGCCGACAAACCACAAGACCACAAGCAAGATGGTCTGATGACATCAAGAGAGTAGCAGGAGGCCAATAGCACAGAGTGGCGAATAGAGAGTTGTGAAAGTCGGGAAGGGTGGCCTATGTCCAACACTGGACAACTTATCAAATAATATTTAAGAACATAATGAAAGAAGGATAAAATCTTACTCCATCATGCTGGGCTCCTTGGTCTTGAGGATGTGGTCAGTTAGAATCCAAGGCATAGACATCTCGATGGGGAACTGGATCCTCTTCTCCATGGTGATCAAGTCGCTGCATTCCTCGTTGTGGTGGTGACGGACCGTGCATTTCTGTGATGGAAACAAAATGATTTACTTATTTTTTTGGCTTATTTTTATAAACTAATTGCAACCCGTGAAATATTCACGGAAGTAAATATTATCTACCCTTTAAACAGGCTGGCTTCCGAAGTGGCCGGTCTTGCGTTGAGCACATAAATACACTCCGCATCATAATTGAAGACGCCTCTGAATGGCAGTACAGCATGTACCTAACGTTCGTCGACTTTGAAAAGGCCTTCGATACATTATCGTGGACTTCAATCTGGTCAACTCTCAATCGCAAAGGAGTCCCACGGAAGATTGTGAATGTCATCAGGGCAATGTATGACGGTTGTTCTTGTCGTGTAGTGCACCAGGGCAAACTCTCCGAGGCCATCAAACTGAGTGCGGGAGTGCGACAGGGATGTCTACTATCACCCCTGCTCTTCATAATGGTTCTGGAGGATGTGTTGCGCCGTTCTTTCGACGGTCCTCGTGGCATTCCATGGATACGTGATACCCAGTTGGAGGATCTGGATTATGCTGATGACCCCTGTTTGCTTTCGGTAAACCGGGTGGATACGGAGCGGAAACTTTGTAGACTTCACGAGGAAGCGGCAAAAGTGGGTCTCAAGATTAACATGTCCAAGACAGTAGACCTACGAGTGTCCACAAATGACTCCACCCCAATCTTGCTCCACGGTGTCCCCCTTGTGACCACGACCAGCTTCTGCTACCTCGGTAGTATGATAGCAGGCTCAGGAGGTACGGAGGAGGATGTAGCCAGCAGACTTAACAAGGCAAGGGGAGCTTTCGCTATGCTTCGCCCTGTATGGCGCTCCGGTATCATTTCGAGAAAGCTCAAGCTCCAAATATTCAGCAGTAGCGTTAAAAGCGTACTGCTGTACGGATGTGAGACTTGGAAATCTACCGCAGACGTTATTGGTAAACTCCAGGTGTTTATAAATAGGTGCCTTCGCTCAATATTCAAAATCTATTGGCCCCAAACAGTGTCAAATGCCGTTCTCTGGACCATAGCAGGTGAAAAGCCAATTAGAGAACAAGTCGCTAGGCGCAAATGGCAGTGGATCGGTCACACTCTGAGACGGAACCCAGCCTGCATCGCTCAGGGCGCACTAGACTGGTCCCCTATGGGGGGAAAGAGAAAGCGAGGCAGACCTAGAGCCACCTGGAGAAGAACCCTGCAGGACGAGGTTAAGGCAGCAGGTCTCACTTGGGACGATGTTAAGCATCAGGCATGCGATAGAGTCGGGTGGAGAAGATTCCTTGAGGCCCTATGCACCACAGAGGTGTGACAGGACAAAAAGAAGAAAGAAGAAACTTGGTTCACTGCACAATCGTGTCTTTCTCATAAAATATAACAAAACTTCTAGAAAAAAGACGTCTACATTTGTAACAACCTTGGAATTGAAAAACAACGTCCAATTTTACATATCTTTATACAACAAAAATATCATCCATGACATGTTTCGGAGGTGACCTCTATCCTAAGGTGTAAATATATAACTATTTGTTTTAATTATTCAATATTAACACATCATGGTTCAAGAAACACTTCATAAAATGAGATCAAATATATTTAGAAAACTCACGTGGATCTTCTTGCCCATGGTCATTTCGAGGTAGAATTCCCGGTACCACAGCTGCGACAGGTCACAGCACTTCTGAAGAGACTCTGGAAGAAGCAATCACTTCACGTCATTAAATAATCCAACATAAACTCTTTAACCCATCGGCTTACTGGATTTTGTTATATTTATTCCTACTTCAAAGTAGAATAAATGCAGTAGAAATGAGATCTCTTAGACGAATGTGTGGATATTCCGTGTATGATAGAGTGTCGAATGAAAATATAAGAAGTGAATGCGGTGCGAATGATGGTGTCATGAACAAAATAATGAAAGGATCATTAAGATGGTTTGACATATGGAAAGAATGAATGAAGAAAGAATGGTAAAAAAATTATATGTTAATGATGTAAATGGTACCAGAAATAGAGGAAGACCAAGGAAAACGTGGCACGATCAAATAAATCAAATATTGAATGTCGGCCATGTGAGGAGTCAGAGAAATTGACGCGCGTGCATGACACGATGTATGAATGTTGAGGAAGCGAGAGAAATATGTCAGGAAAGAAAGGTGTGACAGTCCATTCTTTCTGCCTACCGCTTCGGGGAGACGGCGTGATGGTTAGTTAGTTAGTTAGTTTTTTATTCCTACTTAGTATTGAAACCAACCCTTATGTATGGAAGCGAAGCTTGGAGCTGGCAGAAGGAGGATGAAAGTAGGATAAATGCCGTAGAAATGAGATCAATGTGAAAATGAGACAATAGAAAACTAAACAACGAAATAAAGAAGGAATGTAAGGCATAAAGAATTAATTTTGTAATTTGAAAATTAATGGTAGAAGATCATTCTAGAGGTGGGTCAAATGAATCATCTCTTCGACCTTCGTGACAGAGTGGTAAGAGCTCTGACTTCCATACCAAAGGTCCCGGGTTCGAATCTCAGCAATGGCAGTGTGATTGTTACACTGTCTTTGGTCTGATGTAGAATTCATGTGATAATAAATGGCGATAGATTAGCTACCTATCACATGTCATGAGAATCAATATAATAGCACAAATAAATTGTATACAGTAATTGGGTTCAAACAACCTGTTGCATACAAGAAAAAAAAAACAAAAAAAAAAAAATGTCGGGGAATGAGTCGACTCTTTTTCATAACTCACATCTCCTTATTTTTTGCATTGTTGTTTTCATAAAAATGAGTCTCGGGGAATCGTGACACCTTTTTATTTATAAGGAAGTAATTCGTTAGTGACCTTTATTTTTTGGTCATTCGTGAAAATCAGAAATTCCATTATTCCAAATGAAAAAGGTTGATGACGACAATATTAAAAAATATGCCCCAAGGAGTCTCCCGAGCTGATTCACAAAAGAGTCGACTCTTTTGCGATCCACGACTTCCGATTCAACCAGCGGATCATTGAGCTACCGCTCTTTTTTTGGGAGTCATCGCTCACTCGCTCACCAAAATGAGGCGACTCTTTGAGTTAACTCGTGAGCGGATCGACCACCACTAGTCAGTAAAACTTATGTCCTGCCATGTTTGCTTCAGTTAATGTTAGTTTGTGTCTCACCAGAGAAGGAGAGCAGGTAGTTCCAGAAGAAGCTGGCCCGGTGGAAGGTATCTATCTGCTGCAGCGTGGTGGCGTCCAGGTCTCTGCGAAGCGTACGTTTGCCTCCAGATTTGTCTGCAATCAACGCTTCAAGCTGTGTACGCACCATGTACAGCTGCGTAGATGATGGACCTACGTCACAATACAGCGATTTGAAAAACATTTTTTTTTAATCATATATACACACTTTTTTTAATGAATTAAAACACTGTTTTTTCTTCTATATTCGCCTACACTTTGTGTTGTGGATTCAGATTTGAATAAATATAAAAAAACACTACATTCTTCGCATCACACTTTATTTTTCAATAAATAACTAAGAGAGGATAGATCGCATTATCGCTCTGTCCTGACATACCTCTCTAGCTTCCTCCACATTAATACTTTCTCATTCTCACTTTATATTGATGTCACGTTTGAATTACGAGGTATGTTCAAAAAGTATCGCGAATTTTGAATTTCCGCCGGTTACGTATATTCGATTTTTGATTTTTTTGTGGCGTTATGTTGGTACTCATGTCTCTCACTTATGCCGATAAGTTCGGCCAGTTTGAATGTTCAGTTAATTTTTGAGAGCCACTTTGCTTGCACGTGTTTTGGCTCGTCTTCGATTTTTGCCCACTCCAAAAAAAATGGATCAAAGAATCTGTATCAAATTTTGAGTGAAAAACAAAATTAAGTCCCCGGACGCATTCCGAATGTTGACTGTGGCATATGGTGAAGCTATCTTGGACCAAAGCAACGTTTATAGGTGGTACAAAATGTTCTCAGAGGACCGAGAAGATGTGAACGAAAAAGAGCCTGTGGACGCCCGAGCACGTCAACAACAGACGAAAACATTGATGAAGTGAATAACATAGTATTGGCCAATCGTCGAATCACCGCTAGAGAAGTTGCTGAGGACTTAAACATATCGCTTGGCTCGTGCCATTCGATTTTTACCAATGATTTGGGCATGAGATCGGCCGCCGCGAAATTCGTACCAAAATTGCTCAATTTCGCATCTGCTTGTGCGCGAATTTTTGGCCAAAACAACACACCAATAATGCCGCAGCCACCGTATTCCCCAGATCTGACCCCCTGTGACTTTTTATTGTTCCCGAAACTGAAGAGGCCCATGAAAGGACGACGCTAGGCTACGATTGAGGAGATAAAGACGGCATCGAAGGAGGAGCTGAACAAGATCACAAAAAATGATTTTTTTAAGTGCTTCAAGGATTGGAAAAAACGTTGGCACAAGTGTATAATATCTGGTTGGGATTACTTTGAAGGGAACAAAATAGAAATTCATGAATATACAAATAATTTTTGAAAAAACACAAAATTCGCGATACTTTTTGAACGGACCTCGTATTAGAAATCGTAAGTACATTTTGATGAAAAACATTATGAATACGCGATAGTTCGATTTAACGGTAGAATTTACTATTTACTAAAAGCCAAGATGGCAGTGCACAATGGTGTTCTTGTGCCGACCCTTATGTATCGAAGTGAAGCATGGAACTGGCAAAAGAAGGATGAAAGTAGAATAAATGCAGTAGAAATGAGATCTCTAAGACGAATGTGTGGCAAATCTGTATATGATAGAGTGTCAAATGCAAGTATAAGAAGTGAATGTGGTGCGAATGAAAGTGTTATGAACAAAATAAGGAAAGGGTCATTAAGATGGTTTGGACACATGGAAAGGATGAGTAAAGACAGAATGGTAAAGAAGGTATATGTAAACGGCGTGAACGGAGCTAGAAATAGAGGAAGGCCGAGGAAAACGTGGCACGATCAAATCAATCAAATATTGAATGTCGGACACGTGAGGAGTCGGAGAAATCGACGTGCGTGCATGACAAGATGTATGAATGTAGAGGAAGCGAGAGAAGTATGTCAGAACAGAACAGTGTGGCGTTCCATTCTTTCTGCCTACCCCTCCGGGGAGACGGTGTGATGGTTAGTTAGTTAGTTTATTTACTATGAAAAGTCAATTTTTGGACCGAGGAAATTATGAAAATATTGAATTACGAAATATCGTTGTTCGAATTAACGGACTTTTACTCTATGCAGTTTTACATAATTTGTTTGAGAAACGATAACGATGAGACTCACCGACATTCCTGTTGGGTATTCGGATGTTGTACTCTTTGTCGGGAGCATCCTTCTTGCCGCGGAGTGCCGGATCTGCTTCGGGGTCTATTCCGTGGGCCCAATCGCCGCAAGTCTCCCGCACTGACACCATTATACTGAAAACATATAAACCATACAGGTTTATAATATTAGGCGGACCAGGAAAAACTGCCCTAGTTTGATATCACAAAGTGTGTAGAAATGAGATCTCTTAGACGAATGTGTGTATACTCTGTGTATGATAGAGTGTCTATGAAAATATAAGAAGTGAATGCGGTGCGAATGACGGTGTTATGAACAAAAAAATGAAAGGATCATTAAGATGGTTTGGATGTAAACGGAACTAGAAATAGAGGAAGACAGATAAAAATGTGGGACAGTCAATTAAATTAAATATTGAATGTCAGTCACGTGAGAGATATCGACGTGCGTGCACGACACGATGTATGAATGTTGAGGAGCGAGGGAAATAATGAAGCGAGGGCTTATAAAATGTATGATAGCGAAAATGGCAGTTCAAAATGGAGTTCTGGTCCCAACCCTAAAGTATGGAACTGGTAGAAGAAGGATGAGGGCAGAATAAATGCAGTAGAGATGAAGTCCTTAAGACGTATGTGTGGTAGAACGATATACGACACAATCTCAAATGCTGATATTAGAAAGGAATGTAGAGCGAAAGAAGGTATTATGAAAAATCGCTGTGTTGGTTCGGACATATGGAACGCATGGGTGAAGAAATAATTGTTAAAAAAGTATACGTTGTGAATGGAGTACGGATTAGAGGTAGACCGAGGAAAACATGGCATGACCAAATTAATAAAATTTTAAATGTTGGTCATGCTAGAAGCCGGAAGAATCGACGTGCGTGTATGACTTGCTGTATGAATGCGGAGGAATCTAGAGAGGTGTGTCAGGATAGAGTAGTGTGGCGGTCCATTCTCTCTGCCTACCCCTTCGGAGAAATGGCGTGATGGTTTGTTGTTGTTGTTGATTGTGCCACAATCAAATAAATAAAATATTGAATGTCGGTCACGTGAAGAGTAGGAGAAATCAGTGTTGTGGTCCATTCTCCCTATCCACCCCTCCGGAGAAACAACGTGAAGGTTGGTCAGTTAGTTATTATGATCATCACCTCCGAATGAGATCCCTCTTGTTCTTGATGGCCTTGCGCAGTGGCTCACGCAGCGTCTGCTGCACGAACCTCTGCAGCGAGGCGTGCACACTCCGGCGGGCTGCGTCAGCGAAGACACCCTCCATACGAGCCAGTAGCGCCTGTAGCCCCTTCACCGTGGCGATCACCTCCACCAGAGCTAGTTTCTCCTCTGATGTGTAATTGTAACGCGTTGCCTGAAAACGAATAAAAAAAACATATTGATTTTTTTTAAGATAAAAACTAACTAACTAACAATCACGCCGTCTCCCCGGAGGGGTAAGCAGAAAGAATGGACTGCCATACTTTCTTTCCTGGCGTATTTCTCTCGCTTCAGGAGGTTTAAAGGTTTTACCGTCTAAAATAATTTGTAGAGATGGAACAAATAATAATCAGAAGGTGCCGGATCTGGAGAATATGTTGGGTGTGACAGTACATCCCATCTAAGCTGTAAAATCTGTGAGAAGTTCTGTGTCAGCTTCAAAAACAAATGTATAGTTTTAGATGAATGTGTAAAAAAAAATATTAGAAAAGCAAGGGGTCTACACAAATAAAAAAAAAAAAAAAAAAGTTTGGGAATTTATGGTTTAGACTCACCCTTTCGTATTCTTCGGCCTCCAGCGGACAAGCGGGGTTGCGGTGGTGATCCGTGGGGTGCAGCAGCTTCCAGGAGCAGTGCTCCGTGAGCACAGAGGCCCAGCCCGACAGCAGCTGCAAACCGCGGAGAGCGAGCTCTGCGGTTGCAGCGTTCTCCTCCTCGGATCCCGACTCCTTATACGTGGTTGTCACCTGCAAGATCAGCCAATACTTTAATGCTATTCCGATATACCACATTATTAACCTTTAAGACGCCCAGTGGTCCCGTATGGGACCGCGGATTTGCATTGTTCGGTGATTTTGGTGCATTTCGCTATCGGATTACACTGATTTATGACAATAGTATTCAAAATATTATAAATATTAGCTTACCTAAATAATGTCTTTGAGATATCGATCCATAGTTTTATTTTCAGTTATGATAAATATTTTGGTCATGATGCGTAATATTAGTGTTTATACCTGCGTTACAAGGTCGACTCTTGGGATATGCTTTGTTTTATTACAGTCTGCCTAATAAAACACACTATAGGTCTATGCATAGACAAATGTTTTAAAATAATCAAATTATTTAACTGAAATCTCTTGACGGAAGTTCATTTTAAATAATAATTAAATAAAACAATGTTTTTTAACTACTTCCACTTTTGTCTTTATTTCAACATTGACCGGTTTCGTCGACCAATCTGTCGATGCCAGCGAGCCTGCCAAAACCGGTCACTGTCGAAATAAAGACAAAAGTGAAAATGATTTAAAATTTGACGTACGAAAAAAACTGTTTAAATTTAATATTTTTATTTTTTTATGTTTGTATTCTTTAATATAAAATGTGAATAATTACAAATAAAGCTTTTGTAAATTATTGATAATGCTTTTTATTTTATCTAAATAGGATGACATATTTTAGAGATATAATTACTTTTGTAACGCGTAGGTCGCAAGTCGCACGAATATTTCACAAAAAATTATCGGACAGTGGGATACCTTTTGTAAGATGACAGTGAGAAGAAATGCAATAGAAATCAAATCTCTTAGACAAAATCTGCATATGATAGTATCAAATGCAAATACATATAATGCAGTTGAAAATGTTATGAACAAAATAATACATAATAACAAAATAATAGTTCATTAAAATGGTTTGGACACATGAAAATAATGAATGGAGAAACAACGGTAAACGTGGTTAGTTTTTTTTTTTTTTTAATTGAATGTCAAATTAACTTTGGCATTTAAAACAATTTATGAAATGCACGTACGAACCTCATTACTGTATCGGGCCAACTCGGCAATGTATTTTTGGTGGTCCTCTCTTATTCTCGGTAGATGGACCATCAGATCGGCCTGGGGGCTGGCCGGGATCGCCGAGGAAGACAGCGGCCACCTACGGTCATCACGAAAACAGTATAAATATGCATATACAGAAGTCTCTCTTTATAATGATTCTCTTTATAGCGATGAAATGAACGAGGGTTTATTTACATTTAATAAAATTAAATCACTCTTCGGCAATGATAACATTAATTTAAAACTCCGCCTGAGAATGATCAAATGCTATGTGTGGTCTGTTTTATTGTATGGATGTGAAACGTGGACCTTAAAATTCAACTCAATGAACAGACTGTAAGTATTTGAAATGTGGTTCTATCGCCGAATGCTCAGAATTCCCTGGACAGACATGGTTACCAATACCGAAGTCCTGAAGCGAGCTAGAGTTGACAGTGAGCTGTTGTCAATTATCAAGGTTCGGAAGATTTCACATTTGGGTTATGTACTGCGTGGGGAAAAGTACCACCTTCTCCAACTGATATTGGAGGGGAAAATTGAGGGATGCCGAGGGCCCGGCATCCGCAGTGTGGAGGAGCTGTTCCGAGCGGCGCAGGACAGGGACAGGTTCGTCAAGGTGACCGCCGATGATGGGGGGACCCAACAGGACACTTGAAGAGGAAAAAATGTCCCGGGCGCCAGCACTACCTAAGGTAGGTTATTGCCCATCATGTTTTGTTTACCGCTTAACGAATGTCTGCAACCCCCACCTCAATGTTATTATTGCCTATAAATAAATATATATTTATATGTACTACATACGTAAAAAAAAAAAGATTTTTTTCATATTGGATGTAAGTAATATTATTGAAAGTAGATATTTACATTAACATAATAAATATTGTAAAAATACTTGCACTAATGTAATGTTTGTTTTATGAATTAATGGTATTGCATACTTAATTTTTTAACTTTATTTCATCAAATATTCTTTTCTCTCTATAAAACGAAATCTCTCTACAACGATGACAATGCCCAGTCCCTTGGATATTGTTATAAGGAGAGAATACTAACTAACTAACTAACCATTACGCCGTTTCTCCGGAGGGGTAGGCAGAAAGGATGGACCGCCATACCATTCTGTCCTGACATTCCTCTCGCTTCCTCTACATTCATACATCGTAACACGCATGCTTGTCCAATTTTCTGACTTTGAATGTTTCAGTATTTGATTAATTTGGTCATGCCATGCTTTCCTTGGTATTCCACAGCTTCTCTTTCCACTCACACTGTCTGTATAAAACATTTTGACCATTCTTCTCTCGTCCATTCGCTCCATTTGTCCAAACCATCTCAGGGATCCGTTTTTAATTTTACTTATTATTATTATTATTATTTTGTTGAATCGCTCTTTACATCATGACAGCATGAGCCAAATCGATGTAAAGGGTATTATAGCTATCATAGTGATTCTCGTGACATGTGATAGGTAGCTAATCTATAGCTATTTTATTGTCACGTGAATTCTACACCAGACCAAAGACAGTGTGACAATCACACTGCCCTCGCCGGGAATCGAACCCGGAACCTTCGGGGTGGCAGTCATTGCACTTACCACTCGGCCACGAAGGTCGTACTTATGATACAATCATCTGTCTTACATTTCTTCCTTATTTCGTTGTTCCGTATTCTATCATATACTTTCATACTTTTTGTACTAACTTCAAACTTCACTTCCATACATAAGGAGAGAATACTGTATTTATATATTTTTTGTAAGAATCACAAGAGTGGCAGAAGGTCAATGGCACAGTGTCGTGGAAGTTGAGAAGGGAGACCTATGTTCAAACCTGGAGGACTAAAGGCTGATGAGGAGAGGGTTAACGCCTAAGCCTATAAAAATACACATTTTAGAATATAGGGATGAGAATAAGACAGGTTATCTTACTTGCTGGGGTCGTAGTGCTTGGATCGCTTGATGTAATTGAAGGGGGCTATCTGCATATCTCCAAACAGGGGTACCACTTCCAAATTCTTTAATAATAATTAAAAAAAAACATTAGTTACCGACTTCACATTGTTTTCACATCCCACAGGTGTGTTTTAACTCTTACCACTCCATTATTTTTTGATATTGTTTGTCAGCCAACTCTAATTTAAATAATGTCAAAATATTTTTATTAATAGGCAGTTACAAAAAAAATATCGTTAAAAATTAATTTGTAATGATTTATTCTTCAAATAAAAAACAATTTACAAAAAACATTATGGACTACTTATAGTTTTGCATAGTATGGTACTTTTTAAAACAATCTCCAGGATGGAGACCAGGTTTTCTGGAACAGGTTTCACAAAACCACACTGTTTCCCGTCTTCCCCATGAAATCTTTCTGCTACTGCACACAGTACAGTCTTTAGAACCTTTGTCCAGTTTCGCAATGAAGTGGGGCTTGTACTCTAATCGCTCCTCTCCATGACGTATCACGCCAAGTTCCCGCTATTTAAGGTTATGTGAATTTGCAATTATTTTATAGTAAAATAAAAACGGAAAACAGTCAAAATCTTATTAAAACGCCAAATTAAATGTTTTTTTAACGAATAATCACAAGAAACAATGACAAGTGTCAAGTTTTGCGCGTGAAAATACACCGCGCGCGCAAGTCTAATCTTGTCAGCCGCCAGCCGACAACTGAGTTGTAGCGTACATATAGCCATGTCGGCTGGCATTCCACAAAGGAGTGGTAAGGGTTAAGAATTTTCGCAACATCTTAGCAACTTAGATGGGTTTCTCATAACCTATTTCTTAAGATTAATCAGGGGATATTTCAAGATCTTCAGTGCTCGAGGGTGTTGGGCTTTTGTTCCGACAAGTATATTCCTGACAGCCCTAGCATTGATTGTTTTGCCTACCTCTAGTGACACTGGGAAGAAGAGGAATCAGTCTGCTGAAGATGATCTCCTCGGATATCCACGTCTTTCATTTTAGTGAAAATACATCAAGGATTTAAATCAATGGTATTAGAATTTAATGTACAATCTCCAATGTGACCCAAAAATAGCTTATTATTATGAAGAAAGAATCGGGTCAGATCTAAGCTTGAACCCATGTCCCCGGATCAGGAGCCAACCGTTTTACTCCCTAGACCACCACCCAATCACCGGCTGACAGACATCTTGATATTGGAGAGTATCTTGTTTGCCTAAAGTCGAACCATCCTCAACCTCATGTATTCCTGGTATTATATATTATATTTAGCCTTTGATTGCTGTTAAAGAGAAGAAAGATGCTTGGTTGAATATGTTGTCGATAAATAAGAATGACAGAGTTAAGTATGAAAGAGCAAAAGATTTGTATAAGGTATGCAAGAAGAGAGTGAAGTCGGTAGTGAAAGCGCGGAAAGAAAAGCTGAAGGAGGAAGAAGGGCTCAAAATGACAAACAACTTCCAAGCAAATTTAAAAATGTTTTGGAAAGAAGTTAAAAAAGCCCGAAATCCTCCTGATAGTGGATGTGTGAAAGCAATTTTAGACAACGAGGGAAGAATGTTAACGGAGAGTAAGATCATACAAGAAAGATGGATGGAATATTTTAAGGAGATGTATGGTGGTGATACAAGCGTGATCGAAAATATGACAGCTAGTGCGAGTGCGGGACCTATGAATGATAATATTGAAAAAATAAGTACGAATGAGATGAAAAGATCCGTGAGTGCAATGAAAAGTGGAAAAGCTGTTGGGTTTGATTGTATTGCCATAGACTTTATTAAAAGCGGTGGCGAAGTGGTTTCTACATGGTTATGTAAGTTATTTAACCAGTGCTTGGAGGAGGGATATACGCCGCTAGACTGGAGGAGAGCAGTAATTATGCCCCTGTACAAAGGAAAAGGATCGCGTATGGAATGTGGAAACCACAGAGCTATTAGTCTTTTGAGTGTCGTTGGTAAAGTCTATGGCAGAATTTTAATAGAAAGAGTAAGAAAATTGACGAGTGACAAAGTTTGGGATGTGCAAGGTGCCTTTATGAATGGCAGAGGATGTATGGATCAAATTTTTGGACTTCGTACATTGACAGAGAAGTTTCTGGCCAAAAATCGCAAACTTTTCTGTGCATTTGTCGACTTACAAAAAGCATATGATTACGTTAATAGAGAAAAGTTGTGGAAAATATTGTCTGAATATGGAATAAGTACAAAACTGATCACGGCCATTAAGTCGCTATACACAGAAAGCACTGCTAGTGTCAGAGTAAATGGAGATCTTACAGCCTGGTTTGATATCAATAAAGGTGTCAAACAAGGTTGCGTAATGTCCCCGTGGTTATTTAATCTGTATATGGACAATTGTATGAGAGAGCTGAAAGGGTTGGATGTAGGTGCCAAAATGAGCGGAGTGTCAGTAAGCTGTCTCTTGTATGCGGATGACGCTGTCCTACTTGCTGACAACGAGCATGAACTACAAGTCCTGGTGAATTGTATGTATGAGGTATGCATGCGAAATGATCTGATGATGAATGTTAATAAGTCCAAGGTAATGATTTTTGAAAAGGAAGAAACCACGACAGTCTGTAACATTAGCGTGAATGGTGAAAACTTGGAGCAAGTAGTTGAGTTTGTGTATTTAGGTAGTATGTTTACAAGAGATGGGAGAGTGGAGAGGGATATTGAAAGAAGGGTTGGGGCAGGCAACAAAGTGAATGGTGCACTTAAAGTTGTCATCGCAAACAAAAACCTATCCAAAAAAGCTAGAATGGCAGTGCACAATGGTGTTCTTCTACCGACCCTTATGTATGGAAGCGAAGCATGGAACTGGCAAAGAAGGATGAAAGTAGAATAAATGCAGTAGAAATGAGATCTCTTAGACGAATGTGTGGATATTCTGTGTATGATAGAGTGTCGAATGAAAATATAAGAAGTGAATGCGGTGCGAATGATGGTGTCATGAACAAAATAATGAAAGGATCATTAAGATGGTTTGGACATATGGAAAGAATGAATGAAGAAAGAATGGTAAAAATTATATGTTAATGATGTAAATGGTACCAGAAATAGAGGAAGACCGAGGAAAACGTGGCACGATCAAATAAATCAAATATTGAATGTCGGCCATGTGAGGAGTCAGAGAAATCGACGCGCGTGCATGACACGATGTAGGAATGTTGAGGAAGCGAGAGAAATATGTCAGGAAAGAAAGGTGTGGCAGTCCATTCTTTCTGCTTACCCCTTCGGGGAGACGGCGTGATGGTTAGTTAGTTAGTTAGTTATTTAGCCTATTCTCAATAGATGCCTTAAACCTAAATTTGTTATGCTTATTGAAAAATAAACTTAATTTGAACATAATGTAAAGTTACCTTAAAGATTCTGTCAATCTTATCGAGACGCAAGCGCTTCTTCTGGTCGAGGCGGTTGATGTTGCAGCCTTCCGAGTCCATGAGGAACAGGCCGAAGCCCATGACCTTCACCAGCATGTGCTTCTCCGAGGGTGTGAGGTACATCTTGGTTTCGTACATCTGAACGCAGATGTTCACAACGTCGCACATCAACTCCTCGTAACCTGTCGATAATAAAACACCTCTTAATATTGGAGAGTATCTTGTCTTCCTAAAGTCGAACCATCTCTCATGTATTCCTGATAATATACAATTTATTTTACCTGTTCTCAATAGATACCTAAAACATTAATTTTGAGAAAATAAACTGATTTGATTAATTGATTGATTATTATAAAGATTAAAAACCGTCCAGCATAGTGTAAACTAGATTCTTTCAGGACATTTGAGGCTTATTGAAACAACATAAAATTCATGGACCAACCTGGAATCTTTTCCAAGACATCTTTGACCGTGTCTCGGATCTTGTTCTGCGTGGCCAGGAACATGGAGAGATTCTGGGACTCTTGGAGTGTCTGGCTGTCAGACATCACCTTGAGGAACTGTGCCGCCCTGAAACAAACATCAAACATAACCAATCAAATGGGTCATATACGTTTGGATGGCCAGCGCTAGTCGTGAATTTAGTTTAAGTTTGTTTGATGCCATCCATTTAGATATGGCATCAATGCAGTTGACAGTTATTGACGTAAGATATTTGGTGTCATCAGGGTTCCAGAAAGAATAAAGTTGTTGGTCATCAGCATAGCAATGTGAGAGGAGGCCAATTAATTCTATTATTTTGGCAACGTCATTCATAAACATGATAAATAAAAGGGGTCCTAGTACAGAGCCTTGTGGCACACCAAACTGGATGCGGATTTTTGTGGACAACGTCCATAAAATAAATCTAAAACAAATAATATAAAATAAAATAACAAAATATAAATAATATAATACATAATGTTCTTTTAGATGGTGCACGTGTTGTAGGCTGAACGATCCGGACATTTGTGTTTAATTAATTTATATTCCGGGTATCCACTGTTCTTTTAAATAACTGTAATAAGGCACTTAAAACAATCCAACTCTAGCAAGAACTTCAAAATATTATCAAATTTTGAATTTAATAACATGTATCCACCGTTTAACTGTAATTAGGCACTTAAAATAATCCAACTCTAGCAAGAACTTAAAAATATTATTGAAGAAATTATTCAAATTTCACATCTTATATTATATTCTATATGTTAAGAAATCTAGCATGGATTAGACACGTATGCTGAGCCGTATATACCAGAACAATCGAGACCCTGTACACATCTAGACAGACGGGAATAAGACCTCTAGGAAGGCCTAGACAGCGCCTAATGGATAATGTTCTGGCTGATCTGGCAACGTTGGGCGAATCGGACTGCTAGGAGCGAAAGGCGCAGAATCGAGGAGCTTGGAATAAAATCATCATGGAGGTTAAAACTCTTCAAGAGTTGTATGGCCATAGGAAGTAAGTATGTTAATAAATAAAAAATTGTATTGCTCACCTTCTGTACGTGGAATAGTCGTTCTTCACGGAAGACTTCATGTTCTTGAGCTCGTCGAGGACGGCAAACATGTTGACAAAGCGACCGAGGGTCAGCAAATAGGCCTCGGAGACAAAATCTCTACGCTTCTCAGCGTGACACAGCCTGCGAACCTCGGCAGAAAACCGTTCAATGGCTTTTCTCTGTGAATGAAAAAAAATATATATAATATTAATAATGAAAATAAAAATATACTGCCGTGATGAAGCTTGGGTCCAAGCAAAACTAGTTGGCATCAATTATAAGTGTTTTATTATTTTATATCTTCTTCTTTGCGTGCCGTATCAGGTCCCCCTGACGTTGGCAATCACTCCGGCGAAGGCTTCTCTATCTTGCGCAACCCGGAACAGCTCCCCCACATGTCTCATCCCGGTCCAGTCTCTTATGTTGCACAGCCAAGACGTTTACCTTCTACCAGGACCACACTGCCCCTCAATTTTTCCCATCAGTATTAGTTGGAGCAAACTGTATTTATCTCCCCGCAGAATGTGACCCAGATATGAAATCTTGCGGACCTTAACCTCTCCGCTAGTGAGTTTTTTTCTACTAAACTGTATCTGGGGAGTAAGTTTTTTTTACTATTAAAATTTTTTTTTTTAATACAATATCATATATTAACCAAAAATAAACTCTCCTTATGAATAAAAATGTAACTTTGATCATTCTACGAGATAAAATTGAGGCAGTTTTTGGTGATCGCCAACCATCGGTTTTGCCAAACAAATGAGTTTTTTTTTTAAGAAAGTCTCTTACCGTCTCCGTTTAGGAGCGGACGGAGTACACATAAAGTGACATCTATCGACGTAAAATATAAGTTTCACCACTTTCAGTAATAATTATATTTCACCACTTTAAGTGAAATTTATTAGTTATAATATCATTGCCCCTTAGTTTTATTTACTGTGTGATAAAAAATATATTAAGACACTTTAATTACCTTATTCTGGTCGTACACATTTGATTCACAACACATTTTTTTTAAATGAACCTCTTAGAATTGCGAAACATGTCATTCCCATGAAATAAAATAAAATAAAATAAAACTTCAGAGAACAACAAGGAAGAAGATGAAGAAACTTTGATGTAGGTAACAGAAGAGCTTTACAAGTCAGCATATTATTATTATTAACCCTTAACGTACCGTATTCAAAACAAAACGCTCGCTCCCATGTGGTCAATTCAGTTTAGCGCTAACTTTATCTATAAATATCAAGCATATGACTCGATGAATCAAATTTTAATTTATGTCATCTTGTAGGGAATTTCATTAGGAATAGATCGATATCTATAACATACATGGATTATTTGAAAAACATATCATTATTAATTTTTTTCTGGAACCATGCGATTTCTGATATAGAATGCCGAGACAGCATATGAACAACTGACACCAAGTATGAACTTGTCTCGCCCCGCCGCGCCGTGGCGCTATAATTTTACGTATGATAAAGGCACCTAGGCAAAATGTATAGTACGTTCAAGACAACAGGTACGTATTCATATTTGTCCCTTTTGGTAAAGTGTTAATATTTTCACAGTTCTGATATTATTAAGTTGCGTGCTGCGTTTCCCTCCACAATCGGTATTATTACGTATGAGAAAAGGCCAAACATATAATTTATAATACGTTCAAAACAGCGAGTAAGTATTTGTCACTTTTGATAAAGTTGTAAATATTAGCAAAACAAATTCTACCTTAACACGAATGAAGGTGAGGGCAGTCTTAAAAAATATTTTTTTTTGGGATGAAGGAAGTAATTTTTTGCTTTTTTTTTATTACGAAATATTGAGAACACTTCAATGGAGGATTACAATTTTTTTTTATAATATTAGGGTCCATAGGTTTTAAGAAAATCATCTTTAAATTGGCAGTGGAAACTCAATTGACCACATGGCAACGCGACGGTTAATAGATTGGTAATCTCACCTGGAAGTACATGAAGGCCAGCAGCTTCCTGACCTCGGGCGCCAGAACCTCCACGGTCTTCTCGTAGATTTCCACGCGGTTGGGCTGCTCGTTGCTCCTCGGCTGCGGGATGGCCCGCGAGCAGCAGCGCCACGTGTACAGCATCACCGCCATGCTGTTTCCCTCCTCCAGCAGCTGGTTCTGTATGCCAATATCCACATTATAACATTTTAACATCTTATACAAAAAAAAAATATACATAATTATTAATAAAATGGCGATAGATTAGCTACCTATCACATGTCACGAAAATCACTATGATAGCTATAATACCCTTTACATCGATTTGGCTCATGCTGTCATGATGTAAAGATCCGGTCACATGTTGGACTGGAAAATTACCATCACTTTGTTTCTTTTCTGCTGTTATTTTTTTTCTCTCTATCTCATGTACGTAATTTCTAATTTCTATCACATTATGTTCTTTTCTATCTCATGTTCGTAAGTTCTAATTTCTATTAAGTTATGTTCTTTTCTATCTCATGTTTGTAAGTTCTAATTTATATCATGTTATGTACTTTTCTATCTCATGTTCGTAAGTTCTAATTTCTATTATGTTATGTTCTTTTCCATCTCATGTTCGTAATTTCAAATTTCTATCATGTTATGTTCTTTTCTATCCTATGTACGTAAATTCTAATTTATATTTTGTTATGTTCTTTTCTATCTCATGTACGTATGTTGTCCTTATTCTCATTTATGTGTTTTGCCGTTATATGTCAGTGTTCTGTTTATTTGTGCAAATTTTAATTACATTTGTAATTAATATTTGCACAAATAATTTTGTTGTAAAAGCCCTTGCGGCGTTTATGTCAAAATAAATAAATCATTTGAATATACACATTATGTGAGTGCTTTGTGAAGCCTGTGAGATGAAGAATACAGAGGAAAAATACTTTTGACTTTAGATAGTATCTTGTATTCCCAAAATCGAACCATCTCTCATGCGTTCCTGGTAGTATATATTATATTTTACCTGTTCTCAATAGATGCCTTAAACCTTAATTTTGTTTGTAATATCTTTTGAGAAAATAAACTAATTAGATTGATTGATTGAATACGAGAGATAGGGTGAGAAACACTACTATTAAATCAAATCAGTTTATTATCTGAACAGACATTACAAACAATTTTAATTACTGAGTACAGGTAAAATATAAAATACCAGGAACTCATGAGAGAAGGTTTGACATTAGGAAGACAAGATACTCTCTAAAGTCAAGAGTATTTGTCTTCTGAACATACTTTCACTAATATGAAAGACGTCGATCTCCGAGGAGACTGTGTACAGCTGACTTATTGCTCTTTCCACCAGTATCACCAGAGACAGATTGGTTCTGACAGCCGGTAGGTAAAACAATCTATGTTGTCACTGACGGAGATATCTATCAGGGACAAAAAGACTATCATTTTTCAGCATGGCCGAGTTCTCGAAATATCCCCTGATTAATAAAGAAATGGGTTATGATTTGCCTCTTTGAAGCTGCAAAGATGGTCCTCAACATTCCCTAAAGAAATGCCGTGGGAGAGAGTCACAGATAGCGGCCATATTCCCTCATGTAGAGATACCTCAGAATTTTTTTCTAAACCTTCTCTAGCATAACATAATATCTCGCCTCGTGAGGACTCCATATCACAGAATTACTTTTGAGACTGCTCTGAACCAATGCGTTGTATAGATGATGAAGCCCAACATCCTCAGTGCAATGTAAAAATCCTCTATATATGTGCATGTTCATCGGTGCTAGGTTGACTTACCAAGTTTGCGTGAACAGTGGCTTCTTCAATGTACTTGGCGATACCGGTGACAAAGCCATTTCGATCTTCAAAGTTTGTGTCGAAGTTGGCTTGGTACAAGATGGAGATGGGCTGTGCCTCAATGCAGGGTTGCTCGTCTAGAAAGAAAAACATCATAAATTAATCATCACATATCGGTCATGAGTGGAAGTTTTGGAAACATTAAATCAATTAAAACAAAAATGGCCGTTCACAATGGAGTTCTGGTTCAATAACTTAACTAACTAACTAACTAACCATCACGCCGTCTCCCCGAAGGGGTAGGCAGAAAGAATGGACTGCCACACCTTTCTTTCCTGACATATTTCTCTCGCTTCCTCAACATTCATACATCGTGTCATGCACGCGCGTCTATTTCTCTGACTCCTCACATGGCCGACATTCAATATTTGATTTATTTGATCGTGCCACGTTTTCCTTGGTCTTGCTCTATTTCTGGTACCATTTACATCATTAATATATAATTTTTTTACCATTCTTTCTTCATTCATTCTTTCCAAACCATCTTAATGATCCTTTCATTATTTTGTTCATGACACCACCGCATTCACTTCTTATATTTTCATTCGACACTCTATCATACACATAATATCCACACATTCGTCTAAGAGATCTCATTTCTACTGCATTTATTCTACTTTCATCCTTACTTTGCCAGTTCCATGCTTCGCTTCCATACATAAGGGTCGGTAGAAGAACACCATTGTGCACTGCCATTCTAGCTTTTTTGGATAGGTTTTTGTTTGCGATGACAACTTTAAGTGCACCATTCACTTTGTTGCCTGCCCCAACCCTTCTTTCAATATCCCTCTCCACTCTCCCATCTCTTGTAAACATACTACCTAAATACACAAACTCAACTACTTGCTCCAAGTTTTCACCATTCACGCTAATGTTGCAGACTGTCATAGTTTCTTCCTTTTCAAAAATCATTACCTTGGACTTATTAACATTCATCATCAGATCATTTCCCATGCATACCTCATACATACAATTCACCAGGACTTAGTTCAAATTATGTAGATTTGATTATACTAGTGAATCTTTTGAAGATTAACCTATACAATCCACCCACTAACGCCATCTATGGAGAGTGATTTTTAGCATTTTAGCAAACTACTTTACATAGATGGCCAATTAAAACTGACACGTGAAGATAGGTATGGATTTGGAGTGTATATACAACTTCCAAAATTTATCATACATGATCATAATAACAAAGGTGGAATGGGGAATGTTGTAATTACATAAAGCGTGCGCTTAACCCAACCAATGACAGGTCATAAGTCCTGTAAACACCTTGATCATCCATATTCAGTTTGCGTCTTCGTCTCTATTGAGATACAATTAAATTTAATATAATGTCATTTAGTATTCCCTGACTATGTAATCATTGTCATAAAATTTCTAAACGAGTTCCAAGAAACACTTTCCAGTATTTCTGAGCCTACCCAAATGATTATTTGTTAAAATACATAGTTGCATTAATTTTCTTTAATTACCATATTCTGCTCCATTTACTAGTGTATGGGTGTTTTTCAAATAAAATGTTTACTCGAAAATTACATGTCCTATGACTTTGGAGGTCATTCTGCAGGCTATTGATTTTAAAACTGTTTTTTTTATATCTCAAAACAACAGAATAACTCACAAATTGATTATTCACGTATCCAAAAGTACTTATATCTGTTTATTTTGCTTAATTATTGGGAATATACGATAGAAAAGTGGTGATTTTTCTAGTGTCCCACGCTCCTTTTGCACTTTATAAACGAAAAATATTCATTGATAAGCTACTTCTTGTCCAAGAGTTTTATGTTATTTGGAAGGATTATATGATCCAATAATATTCCTAGATAACAGCGTATTAGAGTTCAAAATAATATAAAATACTGCTTTTATTTAGTCACTCAAAACGACGTTGGTGGAAAATTCCGTATACGCTACGTCGATATACTGATTTAAACGAAAAATTTACTATAAACTAAGTATATATTTGATTGATGGCAACATTTTATAGCTCGTCAACGGTCGCCATGTTCGTAAATTGACACCAGTCGCATTATGTTATGTGAAATAGTGGTCGGGCGTCACGACGTGCTGTTTTTATTTTCCACTACGAACGTGATTCTATAATGTAAGTATTGATTGTTTGACTTACAGCTTTTCATGGGTAAAAATGACCGACATCTAGAATCTGAATTCAATGTAATATTTAGTAAAATCATATTCATAAACCTGCATTTTGGAGTTTGTTTCAATACTGGCATCATACGTCACATCCACTACGCGACGTGATGTATTAGTGGAACGCCAAATGTGACGTAGTGGAATTATTACGCAACGAGCAAACTTTTTGAAAAACACCCGTATACAAACAGTAACTAGCTTAAAATTTTGTCACATTTGATAATGCCTTAGAAGGTCATTGTGTCACACATGTCATTCCCATAAAATATAATAAAACTTCTAAAAAACTGACATTTTCATTCGTATTAATTATTTAATATGGAGTTTTTCGTGATTGTTCGAAAAACAATAAATAATATTAAAAAGTTGGTTATCGAAGTACCTGGAAGAGTCAATTCATCCAAGACATCCACGTTGCTGAGAGCATCGGATAAAGATACTTTCTCGCTCACCGCCATCTCGGCTATATCTTCTCAATCAGGTCTAAAACACAAAAATAAAATATTACATTGTAAATAAAGAAAAAGTATTTAATGGAAACAAGAAATCAATGAAAACGAAAATATCCATTCACAATGGAGTTCTGGTTCAAACTCTTATGTACGGAAGCGTAACATGGAAATGGTAGAAGAAGGATGTGAGCAGAATAAATGTGGTAGAGACGAGATCTATACATAAATGTTTATTTTTAACTTGTTCATAAAATGGAGCATTACCTGTAGCACAATTAAGATGAATAATTTTTTTTTAAATGTCACTATATAAATCTTAACTAACTAACTTACCATCACACTGTCTCTCCGAAGGGGTAGGCCGATAGAATTTATCAGTTTATTTATATATTTATTCACTCAAAAAATATTACAAACATAATCACAGTGAGCCGCCACATTCTTACGTGACATACTTCATATACATACACTCTGGTGATGCCGGTGGGGAGAGCAATCAAACTGCTGAACATGATCGCTTCGGAGATCGATGTCTTTCATATTCGTGAAAGTACATTCAGAAGACAAATACTCTTGACTTTGGAGAGTATCTTGTATTCCTAATGTCGAACCATCTCTCATGCGTTCCTGGTATTATATATTTATTATGTTTTAACTGTTCTCAATAGATACCTTAAACTATAAAAAATGTTTGTAATGTCTTTTGAGAAAATAAACTGATTTGATTTGATTTGATTTGATTAGATTGTGCCACATTTTCTTCGGTCTTCCTCGATATCTAGTTATATTTATATCATTTACATCTATTTTCATTACCATTCCTCTTCATTCATTCTAATAGAGGAGTCCAAATCATCATTAGCAGACTCGAAAGTGGTTCTGTGATATGGAGTCCTCACAAGATGTGATATTCCGTTATGCTGGAGAGGGTACATAAAATAATTCTGAGGTATCTCTACATGATGTAGTATGGTAGTTATTCATGGCTCTATCCCACGGCAATTCTTTTGGGAATGCTCGGAACCAATTCTCTACAGCTTCGAAGATATGGGCATCTCATTACCTATTTCTTTAGATTAATCAGGGCATATTTTGAGAACTCCGCCATGCAGGAGGGTGTTGGTCTTTTTGTCCCTGATAGATATCTCCAACAGCGCAGATTGTTTAACCTACCGGCTGCCAGAAACAATCTGCTTCTGGTGACACTGGTGGTAAGAGTAATTAGTCTGCTGAACGCGGTCTCCTCGGAGATCGACGTCTTTCATATTAGTGAAGGTACGTTCAGGGGACAAATACTCTTGACTTTGGTAAGTATTTTGTCTTCCTAATGTCGAACCATCTCTAATGCGTTCCTGGTATTATGTTGTATGTTATGTGTATAATATTTTACCTGTACTCAATAGATGCCTTAAACGTTTATGCTGTTTGTAATGTCTTTTGAGTAAATAAACTGATTTGATTTGATTTAAATAATATATTATAAATCTGAATAACTTTTTGGAAACATTGAATTATCACGACACTTCCTCGCACCTTTCACAAACATGTTTCGGGACACAAACTTCCCTTCTTCAGTGTATGAAGTTAAAATTCATAAACTCAAGAAGGGAAGTTTGGGTCCCGAAAATGTTTGTGAAAGGTGCAAGGAATGTTATGATAATACAATGTTTCCAAAAAGTTATTCAAATGTGAATCCACAACGCAAAGTGATGGCGAATATAGAAGAAAATACAAATCTTCCAATTCATAAATAATAATTAATGAATAAATAAATAAATAAATTCATAAATAAAAATTACGTTAATAAGTCTACGCCACGAGGGATCTCGGACTCCCTCTCGCGCCGACCTACGAAGCCACGCTACTACATCATTCCTTCTTGCGACTTCTAACCGACACGAGTCTACGCCGTCAAGTCTACGTACAAAGAACCCCCGACTCTCCCACCGAGCTACGCTACTGTCTACACTGCTACGCCACGTAGCTTCCGACGAGTCTTCGCTCCAGCCGACTGACGCTCCTGCCCAGCGACCCATCAGCCTCGCTGCTACCGACATCCAGCCACGCTCCATCACGAGTACATAATACTGTTAACGTATGATTACTTGTGATCTGCAATAAACGCTGAAACCTCTACTGCTTTTAACTCTCACCACATCCCCCAAATTGTTATTATTAAAGCAAAATGTAAAGAATCTTTCAATTGGAACGAAGAAGACAATATAAAATGATGAATATTTGTATCACATTCAACGAATTGTGCAATTTTAGATTAATAAAACAATTAATGTGTGCATGTCTGATTCATAGACCGATCAGTTGTTTCAATGGATGAATATTACTAATGGAAATGCATTATGGTCAATGCACATGACCTAGATCAAAGCATCGGCAAATCATTCCTATTACAAATGAACTCGGATAAAATGTTTACAATAATAAATTAATATTTACGCGTTACAGAACAAAATAAGTCCATTTTTATAATACGTAAACAAATATGACATTTCCCATAAAATTCCTTTTTTACACAATTATTTTAAATAATCTATATTTTAAAAAAATTACATGCATTCAATGTATTCATATTCGTAATAACGTTAGCTTAATAGATGTACTATGACGTATTTAAACGTACTGATGATCAAATGAACGATTTGTGCAAGGGAAATGAGCGACGGATGTAAACTAATTAATCAATAAAAACTCTGATGTTACACAAGTTAAAGCTATTATTATTAGAAAAAACAATTCAATTTTGAACGTTGCAATAAACGAAGCGAATAATTTATATAAATATGTTGTACTTACAGAAAAATGTATTAAATGATTCACTCGAAACGAAATGTCAAACACGCCCAGACATTTTGTTTCCATTTGTTGATACGGTGTTAAGGCTATCGAATTTGTCAGTTTATGACCAATCGTATACAAGTAGGTACCAAAGAAAAAAATAAAATAACCTTCAGAATTTATATGATTTGTTTAATTATTTGTATAAATACAGTTTTGCGTTCATATTCCAATTGATTGTTACTAATACTACGACGTTTGTGTAAAAATAAAGTAGGATCCGCTGAAAAACAATTACATACCTACATTAAATCATCTATCTCAAATTATCGCACCAAGAAAAAGTCATGTACAACATTGCAAATGTTGTATTAATTCATATTATTAATATTTACTCAATATCGCTGCAGTTTGAAAAGGTTCAGGGAAGCTTTTTATCTCATTTTATAACACTACGATTTAACTAGTGAATTTGGAATGTTTGAGTACTTTGTTGTCATTTTTTGTACAAATTGAAATGATTTTTTCAATAGATGACTCCTCCATTTATTAATTAATTTTAAACGAGCATAACTATTATTATTGAAATAACCCACACCACAAGACTAGTGGCTGTACTGCCATAGAAGCCCAGAAGCCCGGCTTGCGTAAGAAATTATGAATCAAAATCTTTTCTGGCTTACAGAAGTTCAGTTCTTGTGGCTATTGCTCGTACGTCTGATAGGAACATTGTTGGAAGGTGATCTAGTGGGTTGTTGGTTTATGCGGGGGCACGATTTCTTAGAATTGGAGGTTTTGATTCAAAATTTCTTACGCAAGCCGGGCTTCTGGGCTTTTATGGTAATACCGCCACTGCACAAGACATAAATATAACTAAATACCATGAAAATGACATTTAAATTTTGTTTTTCTCTCTCATGTGTAAGCATGTAATTTAATGTATGCTTGTAATTTTATTTATCACGGATTGTTCATTAGTTTAAGCATACTTAATAAATATTTTTCGTCTGAATCAAGTTCTATTTAAAAAAATTGTGCGCCGTCAGCAGCATTAACCAATCAGTAAAATGGAATCGTGTGACACAATATTTTGTATTTACATTACCGATTTATGTACTTCTGATGATTAAGGGTTACTGGTATCTCGAAAACATCAGTTACAAATAATGCATTGGACACCAAAAATATATATAATATATTGTCAAAAATAAATTTATTAACTATCCCCGTTTTTTTTTAAAGTAATATATCTATGGATTAAAAGAAAAGCGTACATAGATAAAAGCGATAGATACAATTTTCAAATTGAAAATTTTCTCTCGTTCTTCGTTCCTGCACGTCGAATTTTCCTGGCTCGTGAAAATCCGTAAGTTTTCTTGATTTAAGCGGTATTTTCATATTTTGCGAACATAAAACGATTGCGATTATCTTACATGATTTGAGTACAGTAATTTGAAATATGGCAGCTTATGCGAAATGCAATATTTTATACGACGTATTGAAAATATTGAAAATGATCGAATTGTGAAGAAGCCGATGGATTATGGCGGTCGTCGTCTGGCTACCCCATGGAGATTTAAACATATTTGTTTTTATTTTTTGTATATTACAGATACATGGGTCAAATAACGATAATTCACCTGATAATAGTTTCATTAAAATTCTCGTTTTGGGATTAAATAAGAGTTTAATTAATATTTTATCCTTTGTGCCCTAATACACGCCCATATGCGTATGGAAATTAAGTTTAATTTCTTATTAATTTCTGTGTTAATCATTTTCGTATCAATATTTATTGTTTTTTATTTGTTTTTGTGGTTTGGAATACAAGTAAGGTGTCGAAAGTTTATTTGTTTCAAAATTTGTTGTTTTAAGGAGTGGCGTCGCATTGTGGCGTCGTCCATTTTGTGGCGTGGGCAGTTCGAAGGCGTCATCATTCGATGACACGACCCCGAGTGAAAATTCGAAATTCGAATCAAGACAGATGTAAAAGTCTGTTAAATACCTGTTGCTTCAAAACATTACATTGTAAACGGCTTCGAACTGTTTACATCGAGAAAAATAATATCCTTACACGAATCCAATTAGAATTTACATTTAATACTTTATAAAAAAATTCACGTCATCTCCGATATTTAAAATTTTAATCATATTTTAAAATTAATAGAATTTTTTTTTTTTAAATTGCTTAATTATCGCCAACTAACTACTTAACCATCACGCCGTCTCTCCGAAGGGGTAGGTAGAATAAATGGACGGCCACACTTTAACCGATGCGGCACTCCATCCTTATCTTTTCGCCTCCGCGGGAGACGCTGTGTGATGGGTTGCGAACCTCATCGCCACCAATATGCATCTTTGCGCACAGTTAATAAAACGTGGAAAAATCTAAAATGAAAAACAATTATATGAAATAAACTAACTAACTAACTAACCATCACGTCGTCTCTCCGAAGGGATAGGCAGAAAGAATGGACTGCCACACTTTTCTTTGATTTATTCGTTTTACTTACGTTTTCCTCGGTCTACCTCTATTTTTGGTTCCATTTACATCGTTAACATATTTTTTTTTTACCATTCTTTCTTCATTCATTCTTTCCATCTGTCCAAAGCATCTTAATGATCCTTTCATTATTTTGTTCATAACACCATCATTCACACCGCATTCACTTCTTATATTTTTATTCGATACTCTATCATGCACTGAGTATCCACACATTCGTCTAACAGATCTAATTTCTACTGCATTTATTCTTCTTTCATCCTTCTTTTGCCAGTTCCATGCTTCGCTTCCATACACTATCAAATTTATTTATTTTAATTCGTTGTACAGTCAACTCCCGCTAATCCGGCATTCGACAGTTCGGCACTTTCAATAATCCGGCTCGCCTGCATGTTGAAGCTAGAAGATAAAGTCAGATTAGAAAAATATTACATATAGGAGATTTAAACAGCACAGATTGTTTTATTTGCCACGCTGCAGAACCAACCTGCCAATGGTTATGCCTGTGGGTAGGGCAATCTTATTGCTTAATCGGATCACCTCGGAGGTCTACATATTTCGTGATAGTGTGAGTTGCCTCAGGGATGCAATATCAATGTTATGATTATTTCTAATTCTTAAACTTTTTTTTATTATTTATATGTTCTTATGCTTCTCTTTTAAATTCTCATAATGTAATTGCAAACGATCTGGAAATATGTCTGTAATGTTTGTAATTTTTATTAAAATAAATAAATGAAAATAAATTAATAAATTAAATAAAAAGATAATTTTACACAAAAAAATTTGAATCGAGAGAAGTATTTCTAGAAGGGTGTAGCGGTCTTCAATCGAGGAGATGGCTTGATTATTAATGAATTAATTAGTTAGTTAATAAATTTCTTTCTTTCAATTCGTTGTACAGTAAACTCTTATCAGAACTAGAAATAGAGGAAGATCGAGGAAAACGTGGCACGATCAAATAAATCAAATATTGAATGTCGGCCACGTGAGGAGTCAGAGAAATCGACGCGCGTACATGTCACGATGTATGAATGTTGAGGAATCGAGAGAAATATGTCAGGAAAGAAAAGTTTGGCAGTCCATTATTTCTGTCTATCCCTTCGTGGAGACGGCGTGATGGTAAGTTAGTTAGTTTTTATAATACATTGTTTTTTAATATGATAAAGGCAAACAATCAATCAAAACCTAACAAATACATTTTTTTAAATAAGCTAACAGTACGTACTTAAAGCTTACCAAATAAATACTCGTAGCGTCGTTTATGACGTCATTTAACCTTTTATATGCCGGGAGGTATTAATTTGGCCGGACTCCGAGGGCCGGTATTTTTTTCTGAATCAAAACCTATTAAATACATCATTTTTGGAAATATCTTAAAAATACGTAATAAAGTCATACCATATAAATGATCCGTGGTTCGTTTATGCCTTCATTATTCGAACAAAATAAAACTTCAATTCTCACAAGACGACAGGGTTGGCACATAACTTATCGTTATAAATTAAATCAAACACCTCAAATATGAATACCCGACGAAATAAGGAAGAAATGTAAGGCAGATGATTGCATCATAAGTAAAATAATAAAAGGATATCTTAGATGGTTTGAACATAATATGGAACGAATGGACGAGAGAAGAATGTTTAAAATGTTGTATACAAGCAGTGTGAGTGGAAAGAGAAGTCGTGGAAGACCAAGGAAAGCATGGCATGACCAAATTAATCAAATACTGAAGGCGGCCAAATTCGAAGTCGGAAAAACCGACGAACGTGCATGTTATGATGTATGAATGTGGAGGAAGCAAAAGAGGTATGTCGGGAAAGACGGTATAGCGATTCATCCTCTCTGCCTACCCCTACAGAGAAACGGCGTGATGGTTAATTGGTTATGGTTAGTTTAAAAAAAAATATATATCTAGAGCGCAAGTGTATGATTAGTGTCAACTCATTTTGCGACGCATTTTGGTTGACCAACGAAGCTTTTTTAAAGTCAATGTCTTCTTCTTCTTCCTTGTTGTAGACCTATGTGGTATGTTCTTCAAAGTGTTGCTCCTCGTATGATGTAGACTCCCAGCTGTCCTTCCATCTTTTAGGAGGTCTTCCACGAGGATGAGTCCCATGAGGCTGATTATACAATTCAATATAGGGGAATCTGTTGGTGTCCATTCTTTGAACGTGACCGTACCAGTCCCTTTTTCGCTGTCTGCTCATATTATAATACTCTCAACCTCACATATCTCTCTTATTCTGGTGTTCCTCACGCGATCTCTCAGTGTCTTCATTTCGAAAGTCCTCAAAACTTGTTTGATCCTTACTGTGTCTGCCCTTGCTTCGACGCCATATGTTATTATTGGTTTTACGTATGCTTTATAGATTCTCTTCTTACTCATAATGACCATCTCTTTGTTTTTCCATATTGTGGATTTTAGAGCGCCAGAGATGGCAGCTGCCTTGTTTACTTGGGCTTGTATTTCATCCTGCAGATCAGCTCCCCCCACCAGGTCTATGCCTAGATATTTGAATGTCCTGACCTGTTCTATGGTTTGATTTTCTATAACCAGGTTACATGTTTCGGAAAAGGTCATACATTTTGTTTTTTTCGATAGAGATCGTCATGATGTATTTCTTACAGGCGTATTGTAGTCTGTGTAGAATTTTTTGTTAGTCATTATTGTTTTCAGCTATTATTATAGCATCGTCTGTATAACGGACCACATTGACAATTTGCTCTCCCATCCTATATCCCAGTTGTAGTGATTGGGTCTCCTCTGTAAGTTCGTCCATTATCAGATTGATCAGAAAAGGGCTTAGGCTGTCTCCTTGTCGTATACCTGTCAGTACGGGGATAGTTTTACTAAGTTCATAATCGCATCTAATTCTGGTTTTGCCTCTCATATTTAAATCTCTGAATGAAAAATCAATGTAATATCGGTAATTCTTGACAATATATTGCATCTTATTATTTCAACATGGTAGCATGAAATGTAACTATGCATTTAAAATATTAGATTGTTTAAAACAGTCAAACTTATTAAATTGTTAAATTGTTAAACTACCGCGTCTATAGGCGTCAATTTTGTACGGCCGGCCTTCCGTCTGCGGGATTAGGTGTAGACCGTCTATAGACGGTCGCGGCATAGAACCAGTTTTGTATATTAACGTCAGAGTGAGTAATGTATAATATTATAATTCATTTTATTACATTAATATGTAAAAAATAATTATATATGAAAGTTATAACTAACTAACTGACTAACTATCACGCCGTCTCGACGAAGGGGCAGGCAGAAATAATTCTTTCCAGACACACTTCTCTCGATTTCTCAACATTCGTTTTCCTCAGTCTCCCTCTATTTCTAATTCCGTTTCCATTGTTAATATGCACGTTCTTGATCATTATTTCTTCATTCATTAATTCCATGTGTCCAAACCATCTTAATGAAACATATACCATTAAAAATACATAATAACTAATTGATAACTAATCATAACTAACTAACTAACCATCACGCTGTCTCCCCGAAAGGGTAGGCAGAAAGAATGGACTGTCACACTTTTACTGATGCGGCACTCCATCCTTCTCTTTTCGCCGGATCGTCCATGTCAACATGTGCAACATCGAAAAAAACATTATGTGTTATTACATTATGTGCTAAATTAAAAAAACGGTGGATACGTGGAACATGAAATAAATAGACAATATGTGCACCATCTAAAAAGAACATTTTGTGTTAAATTATTTTTATTTTGTTATTTTATTTTATATCATTGTATTTTATATTATTTGTTTTAGATTTATTTTGTGGGTGTCGGACGATCGAAGTGTGCGTGGGAGATGCCTATTGGTGGCGATGAGGTTCGCAACCCATCACACCGCGTCTCCCGCGGGGCGAAAAGAGAAGGATGAAGTGCCGCATCAGTAAAAGTGTGGCAGTTCACTATTTCTGCCTACCCTTTCGGGGAGACAGCGTGATGGTTAGTTAGTTAGTTAGTTATAACTAATCAGATTTCAAAAAAATAATGAAAAAACATCAGTAGTATTTTGGTTGCAGAATGAAGCTCTTTTTAAAAAAACAAATTATTGTGGATCTTGATAATATTATATATGGCGTCTTAATATTTCACTATGATTCCAAAAGATGTCACTGTGCGTTTAAAATATTAGATTATTTAAAACATATATAGCGTGTTTACGCGCTTATTTTCTAAGGCCGTCTTGCCGCGCACGTACTTTTAGAGCGCGTATACGCGCTGATAGTTTAGAACCGGTTAAATAAATTTATTGAATACGAATGATAACGTCATTTTTCCACAAGTTTTTTTTTATTTAAAATTATTTAATATAGAGTTTTATCTCATTTTTCGAGATACAATAAATCGTATTAATTCAATATGATTTTTGAAAATAAATCACAATTTTAGCAAATATTGATATGATTTCTAAAATAAAGAATTCGTGAATATCCCTACGAAAAGAGAAACAAAGAAATAACTGGAATTTCTATTCACATGGTTCTATGTATATGTCCTTTGAGATTATTTCCCCCCACCCTTCACATGGATTTGGCTCGCGCTGTAATGTTGTAAAAGGCTATTCGGGAAAATAATAACGCACAGCCGATTTCTGCGCATGCCCGTCGAAGGGCTTTGACTTCTTAATTTTTTACAATTTTTAATATTCACATTTAATCATTTAAACAATCATATATTTAATTGAAAATTGTCACAAAAATAATAAACGAGCATATTTTTCTATGTATAAATTATTTTTTAAAGCCCACTCTATTTTTTTGTAAATCACCCAGTAAAATATTAATTTAAAAAAACATTATAAAATCGCTAAACTATATAACAATTTACAATAAAAAATAAATATAAAATTATTTTAAATAACCCCCAACCCAGACCCATCACCCCCTTAAAATGTTTTTTTTTTTAAATAATCCTGCTCTATAATATAATTTATTTTTTTATATCTTCCCCTAAAATATAATATTGTTTAAAATAAAATCCCTACCTAAAAATTATGTTTTTTTTAATCCCACAAAATTATTATATTACTTTTTAAATATCTTCAAAATATAATATTATTAAAATAAAGCAATAAATAAAACGTAATATATAACATATATGTATATATATATAATATAACAATTTGAATAGATCATTTACCATTTGCACATTGTATAGCATTACTTTATTTCAGTCTTTTTCTTCTAAGTTGTGTCAATGGCGAGATTTGTAGCGGTAGCCCTAAAAAGAGCAATATTTCTCTTCTTTTTACACTGTGGCGGAAAGTTTAGCTAACTTTGTGTTGTTTTCAGAGGAACCTGGTGTTACAGTAACACAGTCCTTGACTCCTTTTCAGTGAAGATATTTGATTTGGCATGGTTCTCAATATATCCGAAAACTGTTTCTAATTCACAATTGTATCCTCCTTTCTAGATCTCAGAATGATGAAAAGGATTTATGCAGAAGAAGAATGTGATCCCGCAAAACGCTTATCCGTCAACATACTGGAATTGCTCCTCAACAACCAGAACAACATCTTCTCGCTCAACAATAATGGATCGTTGCACATGAACTTCCCTCTCGTTGGGCTCAACGCTATTCCCAGAAGTCCGATCCGCACGATGCTGGATTCAGGGGATGAAAGAGTAATCCACGACCAAATGGAAGTCACCGACAATCCCAATGAGCCGCAGTGCGACAGCACGACGACCGTCGAGAATCGAAGACCAAAAATTAAGAAGGCCAAGCTGAGGAAGTTGAGACGCGTAATGAGCCCGGCCTCGCCCATCCTCAGAGAGAGAACCTCCACGAACTACAATCTGAGGAACATCGCCAAAGTGGACTACAGTCAGGCGCAGGCCAAAGCCAACGTTGACAACTATGTCACTGTGAGGAAGCCGAAGCACTCGCGGCGAACCAGGCGTTCGCAATCCACTCAAACACAGCCCGCTACGCCCATGTCCCAAGCGGATGCCGGGGCCACCAACACAGGCAGTGACACTGGAGACGAATACGACACTAAAATGCTTGATCTGTCAATCGAGGACCGGGCTGGCTGCGACATGGAGGTCGTCGACGTCCAAGCCGAACCGAACTGCGATCCCAATTTCTAAATTCAAGCCCGTGAAAAGTCTGCCAACAATTATAAACATGCGATTCCAAATGGAATAACAGTAAACTGAACTATATTCTGTTAACAGATTTTAAAATGTGACTTTTAGAATATAATTTTAGAATTAATTGTATCTCAATAGAGACGAAGATGCAAATTGGAAACAGAATATGGTTGATCAAGGTGTTTACAGGACTTATGACCTGTCATTGGTTGGGTTAAGCGCACGCTTTATGTAATACAACATTTCCCAATCCACCTTCCTTCTTATGATCACCATGTCTGTCAAACTTTTTGGAAGTTGTATATGTGTTTAAGTTTAAGACTACTCTTTACGTGGAAGTTTATACAATCTACATACTACCGCCATCTATGAAGATTTGTGTTTATTATAGATTTGTATTATTGAGATACAATTAATTCTGGAATTGATAACCCGCAATGGGTGAAATCCAGTATTCGTGTACAAGTATTTGTATACATCCAAAAAAATGTTGTAAACAGAAAATTTGATAGATCGATTTGATATTGGCAGTTCTTTCGAGTGGGAGATTTAGCAAAAGTGTATTAACACACAATACATTTCCCCTACCCACCGCTCACGTGGTCATTCCGGAAATATTTTGATCAAAACGAATCAAGCGAAAACAATTATTGATAATGGTAGCACAGCTCCATGGCAACTCCCTTGTAACATGGCAACTCCCTTGTAACATGGCAACCCCCTCACTTTCATCATCCCTCCAAGTTTCCCTTTTGTCCTGCTTGTTGATGTCTAGTACAACCCTATCTAGATTTATTCAAAGGTCTAAGCCAAGCGAATAAACGCCTCCCACGGAGCTTGATTTGTGTTATAGACAGAACTCACTTACTATTTTATGCTTTTGATGTGGTTTTTATTCTTACTAAACTTATATTGATGTCTATTTAATAGTGTAACCAAAGTTTTAAATGTAACAATGAATGTATATCGTAATTATTACAATGTTTATTATGAATGTAGCACGTTCAACTTATAAGTGTTTCAAGTTGTATTTGTAAATATATTTTATCCAGTTTTCAAATGAAAATCATGGAATTTACCCATAGTTTTACAGAATATTAAGTATTGCATAATCTGCGTGTATTTCCATACGTATTCTATGAATGTCTGATCTTATATAATAAGTATTATATACGGATATACATTTGTTTAGAAATAAGCCACCATTTAAATGAAAAAGACTTTAAAACTCTCTCTTGAGATTGTTAGTACATAATTCTAAGGAAATATTATACTCACTTTAGTATTAAGAAAGACGTTGAGTGAGCAAGTGAAGTGAAGTGAAAAAAAAAACTGTTGAAGACTGTGCAGTCAATTAAAGTGATTTATAACCACCTCCGGGGAAGATGTTCATACATGTTGTACCAAATTAGTAGTACTCCCCATATTTCAAGACAACACTACACTTTGATACTTTCAATTACTCATATTCCTGGGTATATTAGCTGGAGTTAATCTTCCGTCTATATGAGAAACACTAGTCGGATGATCAGTTCTATCTGTAACTAAGTGACTGACTGTTGTAAATTAAGCATCTTTAACCAAATCCACAGTTTGTTACCAGTCCACTGACAGTCAACCGTCTCTTACCAGTCGACCGACTGTTGTAAATCAAACAACTTTTACTAAATCCACAGCTTGTTACCAGTCAACTGTCTCTTACCAGTCGACCGACTGTTGTAAATCAACCATATTTTACCAAATCCACAGTTTGTTACCAGTCAACCGTCGCTTACCAGTCAACTGACTGTTGTAAATCAAGAATCTTTAATCAAATCCACAGTTTGTTACCAGTCAACCGTCTCTTACCAGTCGACCGACTGTTGTAAATCAAGCATCTTTTACCAAAGCCACAGTTTGTTACCAGTCAACTGTCTCATACCAGTTGACCGACTGTTGTAAATCAATCATCTTTTACCAAAGCCACAGTTTGTTACCAGTCAACCAACTGTTGTGAATCAAGCAAAAAATGACCATTTGAACTTTTACTAAATCCACAGTTTGTTACCAGTCAACTGTCTCTTACCAGTCGACTGACTAATGCAAGTTGACTGTCTGTTATCAGTCAACCATCTAAGAGATCTTACAGATCTCAAAAATCGTCTTTAACCTGTCAATAGTTTGTCACCAGTGAACTGTTTCATAATTACCGGTCAACCATCTGTTACTGAAACTTCAATAACTCTTCCCTTTATACAATGTAAAAACATATAATACAAATATAAATAATCTATTCCATATACTACATATGATTTTGAAAGTATATACTTAAGAATCTGCAAAGATTATTTTTGAATAGACTTACATTACTTACTTATAAGTACACCCAATGCCATCCACTGCTTGACATAGGCTGTTCCCATACTTCTCCACACACCTATCTTGGTGCCTTGTGCATTCAATCGCAAGTAATTTTCATTATATCATCAGACCATCGTCTCATCGGGTCTCCACTCCACTGCCTTTCTGGTCCATCTTTGGTCTCCTAGTCTGACAACGTGTCCCGTAAATGACCATTTGAGCTTCATCAATTGAAGATATCCGATAATCCAAACCTTCTACGCATCTCTGTGTTTCTTATTCAGTCTGAGTGTTTTATATGTAGCATGACTATTTAATGTTTTCTCTGTTTAGAATAAAGCAACCAAACAAACCATAATGTTTGCCTTGTAAACATTTAAATTAGAAAAAAATCAGAGTGTAATTTTGTCATAGAAATGATCGTAACCACTCTTTTTACGATACACAATTATTGTGGGAAATACTATTAAATGGAGTGTGGATTTTCAGAGCTTGTAATACAGGAATTTTTCATGAATGTCACTCCACCGAACCAATTGAGATACTAATTAAGCTGTTCTTATTAAAATGGGTCACACATAAATCAATGTGAACTGTAGAAAATAAAGTTTAAAAAATAGATACACAAAATTGTCTCTAGTATAAATTGCTTCTATTCAATTAAATTGGTATATAAATATAATAAACACCGGATTAAGAATTTTGGTAGTCCTCCATTATATACTCGTATTTCTTCTTCAGTAGTTTTAATCCAAAACGTAACAATTAACTGGTTTCATGGGATCCAACTGATGCTCATCTGTTGCCACCCTGTCTAGCCAAGTGTCCAGCCCATTGCCATTTCAATTTTGCCACTCGGTCCATGACGTCAGCAACCCTGGTGCGGCGTCTGATTTCTTCATTCCTTATGCAAGCTCACACCAAGTATCTGTCTTTCCACGGACCTCTGTGTACACTTGAGCCTGTGGACACTTTTTGCTGTAAGAGTTGTCGTCTCTAGTCCGTATGTCATCATGGGCAGTATACACATGTCGTAGACCTTTCTTTTGAGACAAACCGGTATTTCATCATTTTCAAAGGCATGTCTCAGTTTACCAAAGGTGGCCCAACCCAGTCCAACTCTTCGTGGTAGCTCTGCAGTTTGATTCTCTTTTCCGAGTCTGATTTTTTGACCAAGATACACATTTTTTTATATATCATACGTATTTTAAAACTTGTATATTTTGTTCTAATATACTCTCTAACCGATCGCGGATATCGGATTCATATTTAGATTTTTATATTTGAAACACGTCTTAATGTGTCTTTGAGGTGATTACATCACAAAAACTCATATCTCATAGTCTAAGATCTCGTATTGGCTCGGTGGTGCTGAATGTCTTTGCCAGGATGACGTATTAAACACATCATGTGTTCACCACAGTTAGTCCATGTGTTCTCTCCGTGTGTAGTCTAGTCTAGTCTAGTGTGGATAATATAATATTAGATGTTCTTTATTTATTATTTATTATTTTTAAAAAAAATTCGTAGCCTGGATCAATACAGGGTGATCAAAATAGAAAAGTAGAATGAAATGAAGTAGTTTCCTTGGCGACGGTCACACGACCCCTCGGTAGAGTCATAATCTTAACTTACCCAACTTTTCTGGGATAGACAATAACATATTACTATATTTTCCCATCTAAATGTTATTTACACACCCTCTAGATCAGGGATACTCAACCTTTCTTCTTCGGGCCCACATGCATAAGTTTGCTAAATTATTATTTTGTTGAATCGCTTCTTACGTCATTACGAGAGCCAAATCGATGTAAAGGGTATTGCTATCATATTGATTCTCGTGATGTGTAATAGGTAGGTAATCTATCGCCATTTTATTGTCACGTAAATTCTATACCAAAGACAGTGCGACAATAACACGGCTATCGGCGGGAATTAAACCTGGGACCTTTGGTGTGGTAGCCGTCGTGAAGGTCATCAACATTACATTGATATGATAAAAAATATATATTTGTTGTTTTTTTTAGAGGTATACAATACATATTCAAAATGAAAAAAAAAACATTAAAATAATGTTAATGTCTGTGATATTGGCTTTATTTAATAGATAATTTTATGCCATTATTATTTAAATATGATTTCGGGCATATGAGCGCCACGGCTAGCTCCAATGAAGCGCAATCGTGAAGTTCACTTTTCGACAATTGTCGTCTTTGTGGTTGTGTATTATCCACTAGAGTGTACGTGGTGCGAAAACGATCCATGGTCTTCCGAATAACTTGCTCGGATGGACGGTTGTAAAATGGATGTAGTGCACGATAAGTTTGGCGTACCAAATCATGATTTTCAAAATAAATTTGCACAATTTGCAAGCGCTGTTCTGACGTCAGTCTATTCATGGTAAAATGGCGAAACGTTCCGACTACAAATCAAGTGTCAACTGTCAAATTGACAGTTTAAAAACCAAACCTCTACAAAAAACAACCTATATAATATATAGGGAAAAATAATTAATAATATTGGTAGAAACCCTAAGAGTACAATACTGAAATAAGCACAAGGCCCAGTAGAGGTAGAAGGTGCCGTCAGTGTCTGTTCGCACCGAGAAATGATTGTTTTTGTCATATTATAAGATATTTAAAACTTGGATTGACTTAACTTATGTATGGAAGTGAAGTATGAAACTGGCAAAAGAAGGATGAATGTAGAATAAATGCAGTGGAAAAGAGATCTCTTAGAGGAATGTGAGATAAATCTGTATATGATAGCATCAAATAATGAAAATAAAAATAAATTGTGAAAATGTCTTTTTTAAATGTTAAAATTTAAAACACTGTTGTAATATCACAATTTCATTTTATTGACTGAGAGTGTCGCGACAGCTGTTTCGCCAACCGATATTGGCATCATCAGGTGTTACAATTTTTTTTTGTTTATTGTAACACCTGATGATGCCAACATCGGTTGGGGAAACAGCTGTCGCGACACTCTCAGTGAATAAAAAGTAATTAAGATATTATAAGTGTTTTAAATTTTAACAGCAATAATGTTGGAGTACCATAATGTTTCGGCCAAAACAATGGACTATTTAATGTATATTTAGTTAAAATCCACTAATGTTTGTATCTTTAATCGGTTTAGGCAGCTCGCTGCCATCTTCTGGATACCACCAGGATACCTGGACACCAGAAGATGGCAGCGAGCTACCGAAACCGGTCAAAGATACAAACATTAGTGGATTTTAACTAAATATACATTTTAAAAAGGTATTAGACAAAAAAAATACAATGAACTTGATATTCCAAATAACAACATTTTTTTTTGAAAATATAAAAATTAAAGAACAAATTAAAGAAAAATTAAAATTAATTAACCGACCCTTATGTATGGAAGCGAAGCATGGAACTGGCAAAGGAAGGATGAAAGTAGAATAAATGCAGTAGAAATGAGATCTCTTAGACGAATGTGTGGATATTCTGTGTATGATAGAGTGTCGAATGAAAATATAAGAAGTGAATGCGGTGCGAATGATGGTGTCATGAACAAAATAATGAAAGGATCATTAAGATGGTTTGGACATATGGAAAGAATGAATGAAGAAAGAATGGTAAAAATTATATGTTAATGATGTAAATGGTACCAGAAATAGAGGAAGACCGAGGAAAACGTGGCACGATCAAATAAATCAAATATTGAATATCGGCCATGTGAGGAGTCAGAAAAATCGACGCGCGTGCATGACACGATGTATGAATGTTGAGGAAGCGAGAGAAATATGTCAGGAAAGAAAGGTGTGGCAGTCCATTCTTTCTGCCTACCCCTTCGGGGAGACGGCGTGATGGTTAGTTAGTTAGTTAGTTTAAAAATTAAATGCAGTGCGAATGAAAGTATTACAAAAAAGATTTTAAAAAAGGTCATTAAGATGGTTTGGATAGATGGAAAGAATGAATGGTGAAGAAAGTATATGTAAACAATGAAAATGGAACTAAAAACAGAGGACGACAGAGTAAAACATGACATAGTCAAATATGAAATGTCGGCCACATGAAGAATCAGAGAAATTGACGTGCGTGCATGACACAAATAAAGTGGCGGTACTCCCGGCTTGTGTAAGAAATTTTGAATCAAAACCCCCAAATCTAAGTAATCATGCCCCCGCATAAACCAACAACCCACCAAATCACCTTCCAACAACGTTCCCATCAGACGTAAGAGGAATAGCCACAAGAGCTGAACCTCTGTAAGCCAGAAGAGGTTTGGATTCAAAATTTCTTACGCAAGCCGGGCTTCTAGGCTTCTATGGGAGTACTGCCACTGGATGTATGAATGTTCAGGGAGATGGCATGATAGTTTTGATTTTTTGCAATCGCAATCCTGATAATAAATATTCTTTGGGCCGCACAATAGCTTGAGGGACCATAGGTTGAGTATCGCTGCTCTAGATATATTTAAAGATGTAAAAAAAAAACATTTTTATTGATTTTAAAAGTAAGGCAAAAAACTTTATTTTGTAAAAGCTTTACCCAATTTATTTTATATAAAATGTTTCGCCTTATAAAGGCATTTTCGAATGTATATTTATTTACAATTAAAATTATCTTGTTTCTATTTTTGATAATTTTGAAAAATTCACAAATTATCATAATATTTCACGGTCTATTTTGTATAATGTTTTTTGACATTAATTATTTTTATACACCACCATCCGGTTTTAATGCCGACTTCATCTGATGAAGCCTCGAAGATGTCAGCTGATCAAGCAACTGTCCTGTGAAGTGGCAGAGTTGTAATCGGATCAAGAAAAAATGTTAAATAACATAAACTGTAGTTCTATGAATCTATCTGTCGATCTCATTATCTTATATTTATGTATCTCAACAATTGGACTTAAGTTTTAAATATAATGAATGTGTACTTTACTGTGTAGCATGATTGTACTTTTTAAAATATATACTTGTTAGGTTATTTATAATGGTGTATAACGTATGAAAGAAATCAAAAACCATGACATTCTCAAAAGAGCCCTTAGGATGTAAGTTATCCATAAATGACAGAAAGCTGGAACATGTTACGAAATTTAGATATCAGGTTGTCTCGAGTTGACCATATGGAAGAACAAGTATATGAGAACTGACAGTAAGGTCAGAATATACAAAGCCTGTGTAAGGCCTATAATGACATTTAGCATTGAGACCAGAGCGGATACCACTAGAAAAAAGGCTAAAATGCGGGTGGCAGAGATGCGGATGCTGAGGACAATAGCAAGAAGAAAGACTCTTCGAGATAGGGTGAGGAACACGGCTATCTGCGAAATCTGCAAAATGGAAGATATCGTAAAATGGGGCAGACAACGCAGAAGATACTGGAATGTGCATGTGCAAGGGATGGATCCCTCCAGAATCTCGTTGAGTGAGAATCTCTCTCCCTCCGGGAAGACCACCAAAGAGATGAAGGGATAACTGGGAGTCCAGCCTAACAACAAAAACAGACCAAAGATATAAAAGAAGAAGAAGAAAAATAAGTGTATAACGTTATATGCATCGTCTTAGATGGTTGGGACACTTCCAGAGAATGGAAGACCAAAACCGAGGTGGATGGATGGTGTTGAGGGGGACTTCAAGACAATTGGTGTTACAAACTGGAGAATATGGGCAATGGACTGGGAAGAACGGCAAAGAACTCTGGAGGAGGCCGGATCTCATGGTGGGTTGTACCGCCATTGTTGATTGATTGATTGATTGACAACGTAATATGCAGTTGACGAGAATTGGGTTTCTTTGGTCACATAACCCTTTCGAAACACCGAATATTTTATGGAGCCCTAAAACAAGCAAAACCTGATTGTATGTTCATTGTTCAATTCTTCTTCGTGGTTACAATCTAGCGGATTGGTCTGCAACAAGCCTCACTCGTTCCCTCCACTCAGTTCTGTCTCCAGTCAGTCTTTTCATCTCTGTGAAGCTGCCACATCACCTGGTCCATATAGACGTTCCTTGGGCATCCTCTGCAATTTCTGCCCTCAACCATTCCATGTGCGATAGTAATAAGCAGGCCCGGATGCCTAATGTTATGGCCTATCCAGTTTGCTCGTCGCTGGGCAATCCTTTTGTACATTTGACTTGTTTCTCCGATGATCATAGCATTATTGTCGTAGATTTATTATGCTACTTGTTGCCCCAGGGATCCGCAGAGCACACTTTAGGAACCGCTGGTGTATAAAACTCTAAACTGAACAAATTATTAACCCTTTCATCGCTGATGCCATGGAAAGCATGTTGGCTATTGCGTGATCGATCGTGTACACCACACTAAGCACGTTGGATCACAATCGATACGGACCTATCTAAAACAAATGGAGGACTGTGTTTTTAAATTGATTTTAGCCTTTGCATCTATCACTCATGTATACGAGAGTAATTTACTCCATTAAGGATTCATAAAAGGGTCTTCTTTCATATCTATTTCTCAGTTATTTGGGATCAGCGCTCCTAATTGAACAATGATAGACTTCCCGGTCTAGGGCCATCCCATTGTCAATTTGCAGTAATTTCACGTTGTTTTAAACAATTAACAAGCAAATTGCCGGAAGCCAATGCAGTTTTTTCCTTCGCACGTTCAGTTGTAGAGATTTTTAGATAATCTTCTTCTTCCTCAGCATATTCCCGTCCACTCCTGGACAAAGGCCTCCTCCATTCGCTTCCATGTCACTCTGTCTTGTGCAGACTGCATCCAGGATATCCCGACGTGTCGCCCTGCACTTCTCTTTGCCGTCCATGGTCTCCAAGTCAGCAGTCTTCTTGTCCATTTTTCATCTGGGCTTCTGGCTTCGTGACCCGCCCATTGCCATTTAAGAGTCGGCCACCCCATGGATGATGTCAGTGACCTTTGTTTTTTCTCTCACCGTATCATTTTTGACTGTCTCTTAGGCTTATTCCTAACATGGCTCTTTGGGTCACTCGTAGTTTCTCGGCACTTTGTTTGGACGATGTTACAGTTTCAAGACCGTAAGTACCAACTGGCAGAATGCAGGCTTCATAGACTTTTCGTTTCAGGTTGATCGGTATTTTCCGGTTTTTAAGGATGTAACGCATGTTTCCGAAAGCTGCCCAGCTTAGTCCAATTCTTCTCTTGAGCTCTGCGGTTTGGTTATCTCTCGTTAGATAATATTGTCTTCTTATTGAGTAATGTTTCAATATATTTCAAGAAAGAGACATGCTTCACCCGCTAGGGCAAGTAGATAAATCTACGACAAGTGTATTTTTCACAATATTAAATGAGTTGATGGAATTTTACACCATTTTTATGCAACAATCCATGAATAATTATCATTTTCCAAATAAATATTCCAAATATTAACCTTTTACTATATATGAATGTGATTTGTAATCGTAGATTCTAAATTCTTGAGATACTGATGTTTCTCCGTTTTAATAATTAAGAGACTCGATGTTTATTCTATACTCGTTTTTGAATCTCGATGTTATCATGGGGTTAAGGAAGACCATACACATTGGCACCCCCGCTATATAATCCCTAGTATTAATCAAAACCGTATCTTGATGTCTACATGTGAGTAGAAATATGTGTATTTTTAATAATATATTAATGAGATATTCAAAATAAACTCTTAACCCCCCTTCACTGTATTTTATTACTTCCTTAATCTTCACAAGCATTAACTTAACCTTCATGGCAGAATGGCAACTGTGACACCGAAGGTTCGATCCCGGTGATGGCAGTGTGACTGCCACACTGTCTGTGGTAACTAACTAACTAACCATCGTCGAAATAAAGACAAAAGTGTAAATAGTTATTAAAAAACAATGTTTTATTTAATAATTATCATTATTATTTCCTTATCACACATTAGCTTATGCTTAATTAAGCTTGGCTTATCATAATAAAATGTGGCACGATCAAAAAAATCTAAAATTGAATGTCGGTCACGTGAAGAGTCAGAGAAATTGACGTGCGTGAACGACACGATGTATAAATGTTGAGAAAGCGAGAGAAGTATGTTAGGAAAGAAATTGTAGCAGTTCTTTCTGCCTACTCAGGGAGAGGGCGTGATGGTTAGTTAGCTGGTTAAGAAGAAGATTATTAGGAAATAAATAACACGACAATAATTTTCAACATTTATTATAAAGGACTTTGCATAACAATTACATTACAACAATATTATAAAGAATATCATTTTTTTCAGTATAACAGTCATATAACTATGGTAGCCTAATTACTAACAATTGAAAATGCCCTATCTATTGAATATTCAATATAAATATACATTTTAAAGAAAACACTTTTTTTTATTATATTAGCTGATTATGCAGAAGGATCTGTGTCGTATATGATTGAATCGGTGTCTCCTGAAAAACAGGGCGAGCATTCTAACCACTACCAACCACTCTATCATCAATCAAATTCATTTTCACATTCAAATAGTTTTAATTTTTAAATATTCTTCAGTGTAAAATATTTTATCATTTTAAAATAAATAAAGTAGCAACATTAATAAAAAATCTAGCTTAATACGTAATATAAATACAGGTCAAAATCTATTATAAATTTTGAAGGGTCAAAGAAATCATTAAATACGAATGAAAACATCCGTTTTCTAGAAGTTTTATTATAATTTATGGAAATGACATACTTTGTCTATGGCATTATCACATGTGACATTTGAATTATGCTTTAGAAAAGCAAAACATGTAATTCACATAAATTATAATAAAACTCATTTAAATTCTTTCAGATTAATCATTTTATATGGAGTTTTACATTATTAAATTTGCATATGAAGCACTCACTTTGTGGTTAGACATTTTAAACTTATAGATATAAAATAATAAAACACTTTGTATTGGTACGGTCATCACGAAAACAATATAAATATGCGTATACAGAGAACAAGTCCCTCGGTTACAGCCTGCATCGCTCAGGATGCACTAGACTGGTCCCCTATGGGAGAAAGAGGAAGCGAGTCAGACCTAGAGCCACCTGGAGAAGAGCCCTGCAGGACGAGGTTAAAGCAGCAGGCCTCACTTGGGATGATGTTAGCATCAGGCATCAGGCATGCGATAGAGTCGGGTGGAGAAGGTTACTTGAGGCCCTATGCACCTCGGAGGTGTGACAGGACAAGAAAAAGATATCTACAAGATTTCAGCAATTTTTTTCTTCATATCGCTCAAAAATACTGTTATTTTAAATATTTTGACCTGTATTCAATTATAATTACAGCAGAACGTCGCTTATCCGGACTAATTCGGACTGGAGGTGTTCCGGATAATCAAACAAACACTAATTCTATTAGCAAAATAAGGTGTAAATGGATTTTTTTCCTTGGCTCATTTATTGATTATGAAATTAAAAAATTTACTGCAAAACCAAGTATGTATGTAGTACATGTACATAAAAAGGCTAACAATACTCTACAGTACTGGAAAAATGATCAGACATTTTTTTTTAACAAGATTTCCTTCAGTGGCGGTACTCCCATAAAAGCCCAGAAGCCCGGCTTGCGTAAGAAATTTTGAATCAAAACCCCCAAATCTAAGTAATCATGCCCCCACATAAACCAACAACCCACCAAATCACCTTCCAACAATGTTCCCATCAGACGTAAGAGGAATAGCCACAAGAGCTGAACCTCTGTAAGCCAGAAGAGGTTTTAATTCAAAATTTCTTACGCAAGCCGGGCTTCTGGGCTTATATGAAAGTACTGGAAATGTAAACGGACAGCCTAAATATAAGGAAATCCACACTTCGCTCGGCGAACTCCTCGGCAATAGGAAGATTAGTTGAGCCGAAGCGTTGCCCCAGTACAAATTTCGGGGATCGAGCGTTCGCGGTAGCCGGTCCAGCTTGGAACAATCTCCCTTCACACCTCAGATGCATAAATGATCCGACAGATTTCAGATCTAAACTGAAAACCCATATTTTTCACATTTCATACCCAATTTAAACATTTATACTTTGTTCTACTATACTTTCTAACCGATCGCGAAAATCAGATGCAGCGTTCACATTTAAAACACGTCTTAATGCGCCCTTGAGGTGATTGAGGCGCACTAGACTGGTCCCCTATGGGGGGAAAGAGAAAGCGAGGCAGACCTAGAGCCACCTGGAGAAGAACCCTGCAGGACGAGGTTAAGGCAGCAGGCCTCACTTGGGATGATGTTAGGCATCAGGCATGCGATAGAGTCGGGTGAAGATTCCTTGAGGCCCTATGCACCACGGAGGTGTGACAGGACAAAAAGAAGAAGAAAGAAGAAGAGGTGATTACATCATAAAAACAGCGCTTTAAAAGTTGGGTAATTATTATTACCGTCACTGATTTCCTTGTCTTTTTTTTGCAGTTAAATCATTTTTTGATCATCTGTCCGGATAATTGACGGTTTACTGACGTCTTGATAAACGATGTTCTACTGCACATACATTTGTTATATCATTGATTCGATAATTTAATGTTTTACAAACGTGTATATAAAATTGATGCACAATTGTTACAATATAATGTTCTTGATTATTTATCAACTAGGTTGAATACATTTGAAGCACCCTTCCTTATTTTCCATATTGCACAGCACTTGGTTACAATTAGGATAAGAAATACATGTTTAATACATAAAAATGTGAGTTTTTTTTATAAGCCTATATGTAATACTTTTAAAAAGTTAATTTGTTTTTAACAATATCTTTCCTCTGCAACAAGACATGCCGAAAATGAAATAAATTCAAATGCCTATATATTTACTTAATACAAAAAAATATCGCCTGCTGCATTTAATTTTAAAGGGAAAAATAGAGGGCCGCATGGGGGCAGGGAGAAGGCAGATCTCTTGGCTGCGCAATGTGAGGGAATGGATGGGAATCGGAACTGTGGAGGAGCTATTCCGGACAGCGCAGGATAGGGAAGAGTTTACCAGAGTGATCGCCAACGTCGGGGGACCTGACAGGGCACTTTAAGAAGAAGAATATATTTACTTGGGAAAAACAGAGTTTCGAAGAGGCGTTGGGAGAAGGCGTATCACCTAGTTTTGCAATTTAATGGACTGGAGTGGCTCTAGGAGCTGTTTCGAGCAGCCAGGGACAGAGACACCTACTCTAAGGTGATAGTCAACGTCAGAAAGACCTGACGTGACACCGGAAGAAGATATATTTTCTTCTACATTCGCCTTCACTTGTGAATTCATATTTGAATAAATTTTAAGAATAGTTTTGACAGGTATTAAAATTATTATTTTATTCTACTGACCTGGATAATTAGATCCTGGTTAATTGGCAAAACACTATGATTGGCAGAAAAGTTCCGGTCTCACCCCCTTGGAGCACTAAAACCTCTTTAATTGGAAAAAAGAAACCTGTTTAATTGAATTCGACATTCTGGCCCTAAACCTCTGTAATTGGAGAGCACTGCCTTCTCGATCTCTGTAAACTGAGAACTCCTCAGTACTTGTTCTATACTCATCGAAGGTGGTCCATTTTAAATCGCAATGTTTCACAAACGTAAATATAACGGCCTTGATTTGAGCTCGAAACTAAAACTAGTCCAAGAATTAGACGCCGGTAAATCTCGCGAAGAGTTGTTCCACATTTTTAGCGTGTGAAACAGGCCCATATAACTTATTTTTTCAAGCCACAATAATTAAATGTATTGTTTGTATGTGTATGCACGTATGTACTATTACAATTTACTTATTAAACTTTTATTAATTGTTATATGCATCAATCCATGAATTGTTTTTATTGCTTTTCTGTTTATGTGGTTACAAAACCTGGTTAAAAAACCAAAGCACAATCTGGACCTGGATACTTGAAAAGCTGGATAATTGGAAAACCTGGTTAATTGAACATCGTAGGCCTGGTCCCTTGGAATGACAATCATCCAGGTTCCACTGTATATACAAAAAACTAACAAAACACTGATGAAGGGCCCCTGTGTCTAAAACATATTTGAATTTTAATTATTTTAATAAATTTAGCGTTGTTTACATTGTTCAAAATAAAGTGATTTTAATTTATTTTGAAATATGTCATATGACAACTTAAGCGCTTTATAGGAGGTTTAAATTATTGTCAATCACACCATATTTTCTTTAGTTTTAAATTAATTTATCATCGGACCATTTCTCCGAAAAGGAAAAAACAGATGGATAGCATTTCTCTGACTAGGCATAATTCATATAATTTTTAGATTTTCCAGACTTTTCTGATGGAATTAGATTCCTTCACGTCATCCCATTCATCCATTGATTCATTACATACATAAACATATAATTGATTCTTTCTTCATTCCTTCAACATTTTTATTAAACAAAGACACATTTCATAAGTTTTTAAACTTTTCAAGATCTAATTTTATAACTAACCAACTAATAATCACGAAGTCTCTCCGAAGGAGTTGGACCCCCACACTGTTCTTTTCTGACATACTTCTCTCGCTACCTCAACATTTATACATCGTGTCATGCACGCTATACACACAATATTCGATTAATTTGATCGTGCCACGTTTTCCTCAGTCTTCCTCTATTTCTAGTTCCATTTACATCGTTAACATATACTTTTTGTAACCATTCTTTCTTCATTCATTCTTTCCATGTGACCAAACCATCTTAATAATCCTTTCATTATTTTGTTCATAACACCATCATTCGCACCGCATTCACTTTTTATATTTTCATTCGACACTCTATCATACACAGTGTATCACACATTCATCTAAGGGATCTTATTTCTACTGCATTTATTTTACTTTCATTTTAATGCCAGTTTCATGCTTTGCTTCCATACATAAGGGTCGGTACAAGAACACCATTGTGCAATGCCACTTTAGCTTTTTTGGATAGGTTTTTGTTTGCGATGACAACTTTAAGTGCACCATTCACTTTGTTGCCTGCCCCAACCCTTCTTTCAATATCCCTCTCCACTGTAAACATACTCCCTCTTCGGGAAGACGGCATGATGGTTAGTTAGTTAGTTTTTGAATAGGCTTTCATTTGCAATGACAACTTTAAGTGCACCTTTCGCTTTATTGTCTGCCCAACCCTTCAATATCCTTCTTCATTCCTTTGTAAACATGCTTCCAAAATATACAAATTCATACATTTGTTCTGGAATCAAATTATAATGAACAAATAAAGGAAATATATCATTTCTCGCTTGTATTTTGAAAACACATTGTATGGGGGTTTAAATAAACTAATACTATTAAAATAATTTACTATATAGACAACAATTTAGAATTATTTTAAATCTATAAACGTACGTATAAAATATTTGGCTAAGAAAGGCATAATTTTGACATAGATCACATCAACACCGTAAGGCCAATTTAATTATCCATCGGACTCAATCAAACATCTTCACATTAAAAAAAATACTCAAACGAAAGTTTATGTTTACAGTACACTCCCGATTTTCCGGGGCCGGGTAAACCGGGAAGCGGATTATCCGGGACACTTGAGCTATTGAAAATATATTATATAAAAACCAAAATATGTCACAATAGTACTTATAATGCAAACAAAAACTCAAATCTGTCGCAATGACATGGGCGTTTAATTCCCATTTTCGCCACCGCCAATATACTACGAGATGATTTGGAATAATATTACTAACACGTCCTAAATTGGTTATAGATCGCTATCTGATTGGTTTCTTGGCTCTTAGTAAGCAGGGTGTACAGCATTAGCTTCTAAAATTCATGGCGGTGATTAGAAAATTACCATCTCGAAATTAGGAAAATTAATTAATTTTAACGGCAGAAGGACATGTTTGTGAAGAAAATAGGAATTTCCAGACACCATTATTCAGGACACCAGATATTTGAAATAATTAAATAAAGAAAATTAATCCTTTAAACTTTAACATTGTACAGTATCATTTCAGACACTGTCTGAACACACCCAGTGTCTGTCTGAACACACCCAGTGTCTGAAACGCAAAATTTATGATCAATGCGTACTTCCAGTACCGACATATGGAACAGAAACGCTAACCCTCACCAAGTCGACCATGAAGAGACTCCGTGTAGCACAGAGGAAACACGAAAGAGCCATGCTACATGTAAGACTCTCAGACCGGATAAGAAATACTGAAATACGTAGAAGGTCGGGAGTAACACGTGTCGTTGCAAGGGTTGCGAAGCTTAAATGGTCATTTGCGGGACATGTTGCCAGATTGGCAGACGATAGATGGACCAGAAGGGTGGTAGAATGGAGACCCCGTGAATACAAACGAAACAGAGGGAGACCCCCCACACGATGATCCGATGACATTAGAAGAATTGCTGGCGATTGAATGCAAAAGGCACAAAACAGGGATACGTGGAGAAGTATGGGAGAGGCCTATGTAGGAATGGACGACAACGGCTGTCTAAGCTGTCTAAAGCAGTATCATGATGAATATTATTCAAATAATTAATTGTAAACTGTTAAATTAAATAGCTTTATTTTATGTATCACAATTGTATTTTATTTTACGGTACCTAACTCAACTCCAGCAAGAACTACAAAATTATATCAAAGGAATTATTCAAATTGACACAGGAACAAATACACATACAGATTCGAAGAATCACGAAAATTTGACATTTGATATATTATTGTAACACCTGATGATGTCAACATAGGTTGACGAAACAGCTGTCGCGTAAAATAAAATACAATTGTGATACATAAAACAAAGTTATTTAATTTAACAGTTTAAAATGTTAAGGTATCATAGTTTTTCGGCCAAAACAATGGACTATTTAAATAATTAATTGTTAATAAATAAAAGATAAAAACAAAAATAGCGAACTGTGACTCACACTATTGCGAACAACTTCCCTGAAATTAACAGACTCTACAAACAAAGATTTTTAGTTAATTTAGTTAGGGTTGGTTTATTTAGATGGGTCAGAAGGATAGTGGAATGGATACCACGTGAAGAAAGAAGAGACAGAGGGAGACGCCCGTGACGGTCACAAACATTCAAAGTTTTTAGCAATGTAACTATAACACTGACGGAGTAATTCTCATTTTAAATATTCCGTGACATCATCACTTTCCTGTTGCTTGTCAACCTTTTTAATATCAGGCTTTGATTTATGTGTAATTTAACATTAACCCATTGCACCACAAGATGACAATTTTTTATTACAATAACACTAAATTACACACAAAATAAAAATGGTAAAACATAAAAGCATAATTTTTTTTTTTTCGTAAGCTAGATCATTATGGCTCATCCCCAGGTAGTTTGGGAAGTGATGTTCTATGGAACTGTCACTTGACACATCACTTTCACTATTTGAACGCTCCAAAACATTGTTCGAAGGCGTAAAATCACTAGAATCACTAGAATATTCATCAACTTCTCAAATTCTCAAAAGGATTCGCTGTATTTCATCCTCATTTGATGAAATATTACAAGCGCGACGAGTTTGTTTACGAGTGCGTTGGGCCATTTTGGAGGTATTGACAGATGTTAAAATATCGTAATATTTTATAATAAATAATGTGAAATAAATTGTGATTATTACATTTTATTATGAAATCAGTAACCGAAATATACTTATTTATGTCATTTTTATGAATAAAGTCATTGTCATTCAGTTTTAATGTAAAAAAAATCACTTCAAAGACAACCCGCGATTCGCCGGCTTTGTGCTGCAATGGGTTAAAAATAAATTTCGATAATTTTATGTGAAAAGATAACGAAGATCGATATTTCTGATTTATCTTGACCGATGGCTGATTATTTACGAAAAATATTATTTTCCCTCGTAATTGCTTAAAATAGTTTTTTAGTGGTTCTCAAGTAAAAATATATTGTAATTTTGTGTTCTATGATTTGGCATCGAATTCTTTTTATTTCGTTGACAGGTCAATCATAATTTATCATTCATCGTGTTCTAATTCTAGACTCATTCAACGTGGACCGCAGTTTCGATGGGACAGCCGATTCTCGCGGCATCAGCACGCCGAGAGATCGTTCAATATCTTCGACCCTAACTAAGAACGGCCGCAATAAGGCGTTTAACGATACAAAGCTAAACTAGAATACGTGTAAATTGACGAGTGTGGTTGGCGCGCGTGACTACGGCTCGTTGTAGGCGTGGCAGAGCTCGCGCAGGGAGTGGCGTATGCTGTCGTTGGACGCAAAACTTATGCCTACGGCCACCGGACCCTTGATCCAGTTCATGCTTAGTCCTTTGAAGAAACCACCCTTGACGCCTTCCTCCCTGGAATTAAAATAAACAATGTTTAAAAATATACTTAGGAAATTGAAAAAAACTTTGTTTAATCCACAAAATATTTTTTGCAAGCAAGCAGGATGAATGCCGTAGAAATAAGATCACTACAAAAAATGTGCGGGAAAACGTTGTATGATAGAATACCGAACAATGAAATAAGAAAGAAATGTAAAGCAGATGGGCATGAACTACAAGTCCTGGTGAATAGTATGTATGAGGTATGCATGCGAAATGATCTGATGATGAATGTTAATAAGTCCAAGGTAATGATTTTTGAAAAGGAAGAAACCACGACAGTCTGCAACATTAGCGTGAATGGTGAAAATTTGGGGCAAGTAGTTGAGTTCGTGTATTAAGGTAGATGTTTACAAGAGATGGGCGAGTGGAGAGGGATATTGAAAGAAGGGTTGGAGCAGGCAACAAAGTGAATGGTGCACTTAAAGTTGTCATCGCAAACAAAAACCTATCCAAAAAAGCTAGAATGGCAGTGCACAATGGTGTTCTTCTACCGAACCTTATGTATGGAAGCGAAGCATGGAACTGGCAATAGAAGGATGAAAGTAGAATAAATGCAGTAGAAATGAGATCTCTTAGACGAATGTGTGGATACTCTGTGTATGATAGAGTGTCGAATGAAAATATAAGAAGTGATTGCGGTGCGAATGATGGTGTCATGAACAAAATAATGAAAGGATCATTAAGATGGTTTGGACATATGGAAAGAATGAATGAAGAAAGAATGGTAAAAAAAATTGTATGTTAATGATGTAAATGGAACCAGAAATAGAGGAAGACCGAGGTAAACGTAGTACGATCAAATAAATCAAATATTGAATGTTGGCCATGTGAGGAGTCAGAGAAATCGACGCGCGTGCATGACACGATGTATGAATGTTGAGGATGCGAGAGAAATATGTCAGTAATGAAAAGTGTGGCAGTTCATTCTTTCTGCCTACCCCTTCGGGGAGACGGCGTGATGGTTAGTTAGTTAGTTAGTTATAAGGCAGATGACTGCATCATGGATAAAATTAATAAAAGGATCCCTGAGATGGTTTGGACATATGGAACGAATGAATGAGAGTTTACACTAATGTTGCAGACTGTCATGTTTGGTGAAACATTTTCGATAATAATGGAGCATATTTGGTTTAAATAAATTCATATCACCACCATAAAAAAAACTGTTGAAATTTACTAAAAAAAAATGGCACGAACATTTCTACAAACCCAATACTTTTTTCCGCTCAACATTCCTTTTTTATATTATATCATTTACATTTGAAATTCTGTCGTACATCATTTTACGAGACATGCGTCTAAAGGATCTCATCTCTACCGCATTTATTTTGCTCTCATCTTTCTTGTGCCAGTTACATGCTTAAGGGTTTTTTTTTACGTCCGATTTTGCTTTCACTCACCTGTATATAGTCTTTAGAGTTCCCATGATGGTGGTATAAGCGTATTTCCCCTCTTTGTCTCTTCGAGCTGTCTGCATTCTTCGCCTTTAAATGGTAAACAAAACACAATATTAAAATAATAAAACAAATTGTCATTTTATCATCAATACAATACAAAAAGTTAAAGCATTATTTTTCTCCCGTCATATCCTCATAGACCTACTAATGGCTTGAGTGAAGGTGATACTCAGAACCGTGAGAGGTACAGTCTGAGATCGAGAAGAGGCGACGCCAACAGTCAACACAGACAATGAGTTGGGATAGCCCCAGGAAGAATAAGATATCCTCGTAGAACTGCGTGAAGTTGCTCATGCATCGCGCTGTTTCACCGGAGGGATACGCAGAGAAGATAAACTGCTACACTGCGCTATCCTGACATACCTCTTAAGCTTTCTATATATTCATATTCTTCTTCTCAATCGTATTCCTCATGATTGAGGGTCATGTCTAGTGGCGGTACTCCCATAGAATCCCAGAAGCCCGTAAGAAATTTTGAATCAAAACCTCTTCTGGCTTACAGAGGTTCTGCTCTTGTGGCTATTCCTCTTACGTCCGATAGGAACATTGTTTGGAAGGTGATTTGGTGGGTTGTTGGTTTATGCGGGGGCAGATTTGGGGGTTTTGATTCAAAATGTCTTACGCAAGCCGGGCTTCTCGATTTCTATGGGAGTACCGCCACTGGTCATGCCATCCTCATTTGATGGATTTCGAAGGAGGAATAGTGCAGTGGTTTCCCCTTGAATTCTGCACTGCAGCGTTTTCTGTAGTCGGATTGGTTGATTTATTCCCGGACCCCTTTTTCCTGTCAGCTTGCCAATCTGAGTTTACAAAAGGGAATGGTTACCACAATCTTGGCTCAGATTGCTCGACGAAATAGGGTTTAAAAATACGAAATAGGGTTTTAAATAATAAAGTCAAATAATATAGACCTAAAACTGAGAATACTCCTCATCAAGACCTATGTATGGAGTGTCTTGATGTACGGCTGCGAGACATAGTGCCTATCCGAAAGGGATAAGCGGAGACTAGAGGCTTTTGAGATGTGGTCCTATAGAAGACTCTTTGGAATTTCCTGGAGAGACCACATCACGAATGAGGAAGTTTTTCAAGGAATCGAAGGAGGAAGGCACCTCCTCAGGACCTTGTCCGAAAGGCGTGCAAGATGGATCGGCCATGTAATACGTCAAGAAGGTCTCTTGCATGCCATAATGGAGGGTATGATCGAGGGGACAAACTCTAGGGGACGCCCAAGCCGAGAGTACCTGGAGGACCTGTTGGTGGACGTGCGCTGCTCATCATATGCAGATCTCAAAAGAGCCACACAAGACAGGGAAAAGTGGAAGAGAATAATGGAGGAAATTGCTGCAAACCAATCCCAGGATTGAAACCAGAGAAGAAAAAGGTGGGAGAGGAGTTTGTGAGGAGAGGCTATGTGATTGATCTTGTAGTGCAATCCTGTATTGCACTACACCCACCCATAAGAAACCCATACATTCATATTTATATATGGTAGTCTCTCTTTATAACGATTCTGCCTATAGCGATGAAATGAACAAGGCTGCCAAGCCAAGCTGCGCTGAATGAGTAAGGCCGATTGCTGGAATAATTTTTTTTTTAATTGCATTTACATAATTGTCTTGCCTGCGAGGTTTAAGTGATTAGGTAATTATTTCCATTTCATGTCAGACTGACTTATGCCCGTTGAGGGCTAACACAGAAAATAACAAGTCAAAAGGCCTTTACAAAGAAGAAGAAATGTATAGAAATTAATGAAAATAAGACTAAAAACTGATAGATCATATCAAAGGTACTAGCCTCACGATGTCCAGAGGATAACTAGAAGACTGGCCAAGCATGCCAGCTATCCCGCCGAATATGAAGTTCACAAATCCGGGATGCTTCTCTCCGTAGTAATCTGGAAAATTCAAACATATGATTGTCACACTGTCTTTGGTCTGGTGTAGAATTCACGTGACAATAAAATGGGGATAGATTAGCTACCATATAATGATTGGGTTCAAATAGTTCAAATGAAAACATCTGTCTTCTAAGAGTTTTATTATATTTTAAATGTAATGACATGTTTCGCCCTTCTAAGGCATTAACAAATGTCAAATGACATTTGATAATGCCTTGGAAGAGTGAAACATGTCATTCCATCTAAAACAGTATCAAATCAAATCAAATCAGTTTATTAACTCAAAAGACATTACAAACAGGAAAATGTTTAAGGCATCTATTGAGTACAGATAGAATATTATAAATATACAACATAGTACCAGGAACGCATTAGAGATGGTTCGACATTAGGAAGATAAAATACTTTCTAAAGTCAAGAGTTTTTGTCTCCTGAACGTACCTTCACTAATATGAAAGACAGTTTAATTGCTCTTGCCACCGGTGTCACCAGAGGCAGATTGGTTCTGGTGGCCGGTAGGTAAAACAATCTGTGCTGTTGCTGTCAGCACGGCCGAGTTCTCGAAATATCCCCTGATTAATTTAAAGAAATGGGTAATGTGATGCCCATCTCTTCGAAGCTGTAAAGAATTGGTTCTGAGCATTCCTAAAAGAAATGCCGTGGGATAGAGCCACGGATAACTACCATACTCCCTCATGTAGAGATACCTCAGAATTTTTTTCTGATCCCTCTCCAGCATAACGGAATATCTCGCCTCGTGAGGACTCCATATCACAGAACCACTTTCGAGTCTGCTCCGAACCAACGCGTTGTATAGGACTCTGAGCACATTGGGATCTCTGAAAACTCTGTTACAGGACTCACCATAATAGGCCCTCTTCAGGGAATCGTAGGTGAAGAAGGAGACACCAGCATAAGGCACCACGCCCAGCAGGGTGGGCACGTAGCCTCGCACCAGCGCCCGCGGCCCCTCCTGCTCCATGATCTTGCTGAACACCTGCCAGATAGTCCTGGAGACACAGATGCAAATAATCCAAACAACTCCAATCTGCGTTCAATGCATCAGCAAAATTCATTAAAGGTATTCCCAAAAAGTCCCACATAACACAACATACCAAAGAACTTCACTGACTTAAATGTCTCATAATAATCCAGTATAAACTCTGCTGGACAATCTTTAACTCTTTGCCCGCTATGACTGAGTTTAGGTAGATAAATAAGTTATGCGCATCAGGATATCGAGTATGTGTTTATTGATCCTTTGATATTTGAGGAGATATCGATGAAACAGGCAAGCAGAAAACAGGAATTTTGAAGAACTGAGAAAACAGGCAATTTGAAAGACTGAGAAAACAGGCATTTAGAAAACTCTCATTTTGAAGGATCAAGAAAATAGATTAGATGATTTCAATACTGACTTATATTCGAGGTGAGTTGTCGCAGCCATCCTTGCCCTAGCCAGGTCCAGCGGATACGTGAGGGTCTGCGAAGTCACGCCGGCCAGAGAACCGGCGAGGAACAGCATCTGCGGAGATGGTCTGAAATAGAATACATTTATAAATATATTTTTACAAACACATCAAAGTTGAAATACGAATAATCAATGAAACACTTACGAATACTAAAATGTTTCTTTCTGCCTACCCCTTCGGGGAGACGGCGTGATGGTTAGTTAGTTAGTTACTTTCTTATAGTTTTTTTGGATGATTCATAAAAACTTAGCTTTATAAGTCATGCGATTTATAATTATGATATTATAAGAAACAATGAACCTAAAATATCTAAGTAAACTAAGATAACCTTGGAATTTAAATAACAAAGCTGTTTATGTTCCACTTTAATTTATGAAATATATTTATACAATATAAATATCAACCACAACATGTTTCGGAGGTGACCTCCATCCTCAGATGTAAATATATAACTAAACTCTAAACAAAGAAAGACTTATAATATAAAATATTATGTCTAATCCTTAAAAGTACCAATTGGAGTGGAGAAAACACACGTTTACATACAGTAGAACGTCGTTTATCCAGACTAATTGAGACCGGAAGTGTTCCGGCTACCGATGCTGCCATGAGCCACTCAACAGTATTCGAGGGACATAAACTGTTCTGGGAGGGACGGGAACTCGTTGAAGACGACCAGCGCCCCGATCGCCTGTCAACTTCAAGGATTGATGAAAATGTGGCCAAAGTAAAGGCGCTCAAGAACTCTGAGCGGCGCACAAACATTCTGGTGATTGTTGATGCGTTAGAGATATCGTACGGTAGCATCCATAAAATTAATAATAATAGAGGAAGTCCAAAGGGCCGTGGTGGCATCTCTGAAGAGCATTCCGGAATGCGAGTTCCAGAAGGCGTACGCTTAGTGGGAATCGCGTTATACGTGTTGTGTCGAAGCACAAGGGTGCTATTTCGAGGACTACAAGATACTCTCCAAAGTCAAGAGTATTTGTCTTCTGAACGTACTTTCACGAATATGAAAGACGTCGATCTCCGAAGCCATCATGTTCAGCAGTTTGATTGCTCTCCCCACCGGCAATACCAAAGGCAGGTTGGTTCTGCATGCTGGGATATAAAACAGTTTGCGCTGACGCTGTCAAAGATAACCATCCGGAACTTAAAGATGGATAGTCTCCAAGATGACAGAGTTTTCAAAGAATCTCCTGATAAGTCTGAAGAAATGGATAAGTGTGCACCCATCCCTCCTTATCTGCTAACTATTGGTCTCCAGCATGTCCAAGAGGAATGCAGTGGGATAAAGCCACGGATAGCTACCAAACTTCCCTATGTAAAGACTTATTATTATTGATAAAACTTATTATTGATTACGATTGTAGAGTGAACCAAGTATTTAAAAGGTAAATATTTACTTCAGTGAGTATTTCACGGGTTGCAACTAGTAATAAGTATTATTAGTCAGTAAAAGAATTGACATACCTCCCCGGAGTGGAATCAGCTACGCCGAGTATCCTCTTCCACTGCTCGTGAGCTGTGAACTGTATAGCGGCGTACGGTAATATCCTGGCCATGGTCGCTGAGTTTCCCCTCCACAAAGCGCGGATCCCAGAGGCCTTCATGGTCTGTGTCAAAAATCCCCAAGCTGCTCTGAAGGAGTAAGGCCGATTGCTAGAAAAAAATATCGCATTTACATAATTGTCTTGCCTGCGAGGTTAAGTCACAAGGTAATTATTTCCATTTTCTTCTTTTTCTTCCTTAGCCATCTCTCCACTACTGGATGTAGACCTCTTCAAAAGTTCTCCATTTTTCTCTATCCTGTGCTAGTTTTTTTTTTGCAAGGAAAGTTTTTCAAGTAATGGATCTTAGGACCTTAATCTCAGAAGTGAATATTTCTTGTTTCAATTTTAAAATAGTTTCTTTAAAATAAGAACTGATTGATCGGGTGGTAGTCTAGGGGACAGAACGCTTGGCTCCTGATCCAGGGGACATGGGTTCGAGCCTGGACACGACCCGATTCCTTCTTCATTATATGAGCAATTTTATGCTCATATTGAAGATTGCATAATAAATTCTAATACCATTGATTTAAATCCTTGGGGTTACCAGTGGCGGTACTCCCATAGAAACCCGGCTTGCGTAAGAAATTTTGAATCAAAACCCCCAAATCTAAGTAATCATGCCCCCGCATAAACCAACAACCCAACAGATCACTTTCCAACAATGTTCCCATCAGACATACGAGAAATAGCCACAAGAGCTGAACCTCTGTAAGCCAGAAGAGGTTTTGATTCAAAATTTCTTACGCAGGCCAGGCTTCTGGGCTTCTATGGGGGTACCGCCACGGGGGATTACTCTTAAAAAAAAAAAAAAGTAGTGATTATATGTCGATGCTGTGTGCTACCTGCCGTGTTCTTCGGTATCGAAACGTGGACCTTGACAAAAACCATCATGAAAAAGCTGGATGCCTTTGAAAATAGGATATTTATAATATGGACAGAAAGAAGTACAACAACAAACAACAACAATAAACCATCAAGCCGTTTCCTCTTAGGGGTAGGCAGAGAGAATGGACAGCCACACTACTCTATCCTGACACACCTCTCTAGCTTCCTCCACATTCATACAGCGACATCGATTCTTCCGACTTCTAACATGACAAACCTTTTATGATGACTGTAACAAACTTTTATCGAAATCATCGCACATCTCATTCAACTTCCCTTCCATACCTCTTCTAATATTCTAAGTACCAGTGCGGCACTCCACTCTCCTCTGTTCGCCCCCGGGGGAAAAGCGACGTGGTGGGTGGCGGACCTTATCGCCCTTCCTAGGCATTAACCTGCACAACTCAAATCTACATTAAAAACATATTTATTTCTAACATTTTTACAATTCAATTAGATTAATTTGGTCAAGCGTTGTTTTCCCCGGTATCATGCCACGAAGAACAACCAACAAAGAAGTACTGCAGTGTAAAAGAAATTATCGTGACGATAAAGCGCAGGAAACTGGAATAAATCGGGTACATTATGAGAAACGATAAATATAAAGTGCTGCAACTGGTATCCAACTGGTTAAGAAGAAATCCTGGCTAGGAAACCATATGTTTATAACTGATGTATAAAAAGCAAAAATATGGTATTGCCATGGTATTGCCCAAACACCGATAAGAGAGGAAGAAGAATAAAATGACCTTGACATTGTTCTTACTTCTTCAATGAGTAAAGTGCATTAACATGCATTTAAGTGTGTGTAGGTGTTTGTGTTTGTATATGATAAGGTATGTATGTGTATGTGAATATCCTCTCAGATTATGTGGTGTTCCTTACACGATCACGCAGAGGCTTCCCAATTCCTACGAATTTGTCATTTTTAATTTGATATATGTACCTAATTTGAAAATTGATCTTGGTGTAGTCTAGAGGCGCGATGGCTGATTTGGCCATGGCTCCAGCCATCGCCCCCGCCGCCAGCGAAGTCATGATCACCTGCGGGGCACTCAGTCCGGCCGTTTGGTCGGGCTCTGGAAGAAAAATAACATTTTTATTAATTTATTTTATTTCATTTACCATAAAAATAATATCGGATGACCCCAACGAAAATTCCCAAGATTGTGATGCACGAGACTTCAGAAGGACCATGACCACCAGGACGACCAAAAAGAGATGGAGAGAAAGCTGGACATCATCACAAGACTCAATTTCACATCTAAATAAAACTTCTAGAAAACTTATATTTTCATCGATCCATATCGATCGTATTTATTTACCTATGTTATTGAAGGAATAAATTCCATTACATTTTTTGTTGATTCAGATAATTAAAATAAATCTAACATTTTAATACAGTAACAATAAAAATTAAACCTAAGACAATATTAAAGTTAAGAATATTTAGATCATAAGAAGGAAGGATTAATAAATAAATAAAAGTATTGATGGTTGAGGAATTAGTTTTCCAAAACTCCATTATTAATTTATAAAAGTAAACACGAATGTTTAGTGGTTTTACTTGGATTTAATTTATATAAATTATATTTGCGGGAGATGCCTATTGGTGGCGATGAGGTTCGCAGCCCATCACACCGCGTCTCCCGCGGGGCGAAAAGAGAAGGATAGAGTGCCGCATCAGTAAAAGTGTGACAGTCCATTCTTTCTGCCTACCCTTTCGGGGAGACGGCGTGATGGTTAGTTAGTTAGTTAGTTAAATTATATAAATTGCGACAAATTTGTTTCGCCTTGCGAGGGCATTTTCAAACTGAGTTCAGTTTCAAGAAGTTTTATTTTATTTTATGAAAGCTACATGTTTCACCTTGCTAAAGTATTTGATTAAAAAACAAACGAACATGCCATCACACCATTGACCACACAAGATTCAGGCAGAAAGGTTTGTCTGCCATATTGTACTTTCTCTCATGTCATGCATGCACATACCTAGTTTCTCCAATTTCTTATTTGGCTTACATTAAAAATTTCACTGACGAGCCGCATTTTCTTCGGTGTACCTCTATTTCGTACACCATTCACATTGTTAACATATACATTCTTCAGTCATTCGTTCATTCAATGAGTCTTGCTGTATGAACCTTTAATTATTTTGTTTGTGAAACTTCTAGAAAGCAGATGTTTCATGAATATTTAATATGGAGTTTCATATCATTGTTCAAGAAACCATAAATAAGTACTTTATTATTTTCTTGCCTTAAACAATATCAAGGACATATTGTTTTACTCTATTACATAAAGTTGATATTGTCTATGGAAGAAAAAAAACAAAAGTTTGGGGCTGTGATATGTAGTTTATTTCTCTTATATTATAATAATTATGAAAAGATAACAAATAAGCTGCATCACTACCAAGTCTCTCTTTGGCTGTAAGAAATATGTAAAGACACATAATTAACGTGCAAGCAATACACACTGCATGAAGGAAGATAATATCAGGACAGAAATGTGTGGCAATTATTCATCTCTAAAATACCACACAATACACACCACCACAATATAGAGTTACCTTGCGCGATGGTTAGTGAGTTTAATAGAAATATTATTGTCAACCATTTTGTTTGTCCTAGAGACCATATTTTGTGTATAAATCAAAGAGTCACAGGTTCAATACTTGAATGATCTGTACATAATAACCATTATGGTCTACTGGACAAATAAACTTTAATCTGATGTTTATTAGCACAAAGAGGAAGTCTATCTTTTCTGCACAATCCTTTTAAGACAGCGTCATGGTTAGTCACAAATATAATAGAACGTAAAGTAGAGAAAAAATGTAGTTTTATCTGTGAAAGCTCTGTAAAAACCAAATAATACTTAGTTTGGTGCTTCAAAATTAAATCATTTGGTAGTAAACTTCATATTTCATCATAAAAGTCAGACATTATTATCCGCATACAGGCATAATTTAGAAACATGTAAATGAAATATTATAAAAAAGATTTACTAAAAACATAAATTTGACATCGACTTAAAACACGATAAGGGCTGACAAAAGTTTATGGAAACGTTAATTTTAAACATAAATTGTTTTCAGGAATTGGCGCTTTCACAAATAGATTACAATCCTTCCCCACAACAAGCAATATTGCACCCAAACTCCAAAGTGACGGCACAAACAAATGAATGAAACACAAAATGTTATTGACAAAAATTGAATTTCAAGCACGAAAATGACAGCGGCGGGAAACCAACGATCAGTCAAACAGCCAATGGGGGGACGAGACAAAACTTGCGGCAAGCTGTGATTGGCCGAACCTTTCGCGCAGTCTGGCTGGGAGCCTGCGCGCGCGGGCACGGACATCGCGCATTCGTCAACGCCGACCAATCGGGAGACAATGTGACTGAAAGGAATATGATTTTTTAAATAATCACAGGTACCACCTGTATACAAAAATGAATCAAAAATACAGTTGTTTCTTTAACATAAATTGTATTATTATATTGAGGACAACGTGTTTAAATATTTTTCTAGAATAAAGAATTGCTACATGTGTTATTTATTTCATTTTAACGTTTTTCTATGTAATTTAAAAATATATTTCATGTTTAAATCGTAGAAAGGGAGAAAAGTACTGCTGGATAACCGCTTACTATTATTAAAGTCAGAAACCAATATGAAGGAATTACTTCGCACAACTGAGGGTTTGTTTCTCCTAAATGATAGTCATCGTCGAGTGGTTCTAACAGAAAACAGGAAGAAGAATACGGATCATAAAATAAAATTTCTTAAAATATATAATGTAGGAACGCCCCTTCAGGAATTCGTGCGACCTGTAAAACAAATCAATTTTCTTTTTTCATTTCGCGGTGCCAAAAAAAATATCAGACTTCACGAGGCCAGTAGGTATGTGTCGGGTTTGGTGTATCCGCGTTTTCCGCTAATACCCGACGTAATAAAATCAAATATGACTTGTCCGAAAATAGCTGGAGTATCAAGTAGAACACGTGAAATACACTGTGTAATAAGTACCTACTTATCGTCTTGGTCGGTAAATATGATCACAAATAGACATTATTAACACTCGCTTTACGATGATAAATTCATTCCCTGTGGTACTGGACTCTCCATTTTAAATTAAAAAAAATTCTTCCTCTTAGCTTAGGTCGTATGACCTGTTTGTGACGGTGGGCTGTCCTGGGAAGATGATGTCCAGCCATCTCTCCATCTCTTCGGCAGCCTTCCTGGTAATCTCTTGCTGCTTGGGTTTTCATCTTTAACAATTTTCGAAATTCTTGTATTCTCCATGCGGTCCACGTGGTCTCTCCAAAAGTGCCTTCTGCTTCTTCCCCATATCACTATGTCTTCAACACCACAGACATACCTAATCGTTTCATTTCTGATCCGATCTCTGAGGATTTTGCCTGCGATGGAGCGTAGGGTTCGCATTTCTGCTACTCTAAGAAGGTTCTTAGTTCTATTGGTATCGGCTCTGACCTCTATTCCATATGTCATGATGGGGCGAACGCATGCCTTGTATATCTTGACTTTACTTTCGGTTAGCATGCGTTTGTTCCTCCATATGGTGTCGCGCAAGCAGCCAGCCACGACTGTCTCTTTGTTGGTTTGTGCTCGCACCTCGTCATATAGGTCACTGTAGCTACCGATCTCTATGCCTAGGTAAGTGAATCGCATGACTTGCTCAATAGGTGTGTTATCGATGATCAGTTTACACCTGAGAGGCTCTTTTGATATTGTTAAGCATTTCGTTTTGCTAATAGAAATCGTCATGTTATATTTTTTGGATGTGAGGTGGAATTCGTAGAGCATTCTCTGAAGGTCATCTTTGCTTCAGGGAGTTTCAAATACTGATATATATGAAAGTATTGTGAAAGGATCACGGCGTTGATTTGGTCACATGGAACGCATAGATGAAGAAATAATGGTTAGGTTATGTTAGGTTAGGTTAGGTTGTATGTACATATGTACGTCAACGATGTTAATGGAGTACAGAGTCAATAAAGACCGAGGAAAACATGGCGGGACTAAATCAATCAAATTTTAAAGGTCGGCCATGTTAGAAGTCGAAAGAATCGACTTGCGTGTATGACTCGCTGTATAAATGTGGAGGAAGCTAAAGAGGTTTGTCACGACAGGATAGAATTGTGTAGCGATTCCCTCTGCCTACCCTTTTGGGGAAACGGCGTGATGGTTTGTTGTTGTTAAATATGCACCTAAGACGAATAACAAAGAGTGATTAACAAAAATGTATTATTTCAATTTGTATCAGTATTGAATAACGCCACGGAGATATAACATAATGGGTATATCGTAGATAAAACAAAAATAGAAATTTTCGTGTTTTCTCATGGTCAAGCGCCTCTAGAAATACACAACTGATTTATCTATCACAACGTGTCGAGCAGATGATTCGGGCGGCCTATGGGGAGTTTTAGAACCCACACTTAAATAATAACTGTACTTTGTGGGAGATACTTAAAAAAAACTAACTAAAAACTGACATCATCCACCGGGTAACTCTAAAGTGGCAATGGGCAGGTCACGTAGCCAGAAGCTAGGACGAAAAATGAACAAGACTGCTGACTTGGATACCGTGGACGGCAAAGAGAAGTGCAGGGCGACGCAAGGATGACCTGAACAGACATGTCGGAATAACCTGGATGCAGTCTGCACAAGACAGAGTGGCGTGGAACCAAATGGATGCCTTTTTCCAGGAGTGGACGGGAATAGGCTGAAGAAAAACTAACTAACCATCACTCCGTCTCCTCAGAGGCGAAGGGGTAGGCAGAATGAATAGACCGCCACACTGTTATTACCTGACGTACTTCTCTCGCTTCCTCAAAATTTATACATCGTGTCATGCACGCACGCCGATTTCTCCAACTCCTTACGTGGCCGACACTCAATATTTTATTTATTTGATCTTGCCACGTTTTCAGTGACCTCATTTCTACGGCATTTATCCTACTTTCATTCTTCTTCTGCCTACTCCAAGCTTCACTTACATACATAAGGATCGGGACTAAAACTCCATTGTGCACTGCCATCTTTGCTTCAGTCGATATATTTCTATTTGCGGTAATGACTTTGAGTGCACCATTTATTTTGTTTCCAGCTCCAACCCTTCTTCCGATATCTTTCTCCATTCATCCGTCATGTAAACATGCTTCCTAGACAAACAAATCAATTATGCAGTAGATGCAATAGATGCAATTATGCAACAGTGGAAAAAACAGAGTTTTTAGTAAACTAAAAGGAGGAAGGAAGAGAGCAGAATAAATGCGGAAGAGATGAGATCTCTAAGATGTATGTGTGTTAAAATGATGTAGGTACGACAGAGTTTCAAATGCTGACATTAGAAAGGAATGTAGAGCGGAAGAAAGTATTATGAAAGGATCACTGCGTTGGTTTAGTCACATGGAACTCATGGATGAAGAAAGAACGGTTAAAAAGTAAACGTTAACGGTGTGACTGGAATACGGAGTCGTGGAAGACCGAGGGAAACTTGGCATGACCAGATTAATCAAATGTTAAAGGTCGGCCATGTTAGAAGTCGGAAGAATCGACGGGCGTAAATGACTCGCTGAATCAATGTGGAGGAAGGTAGAGAGGTATGTCAAGATCGAGTAGTGTGGCAGTCCATTTTCTCTGCCTACCCCTTCGTTAAAACGGCGTGATGGTTTGTTATTGTTGTTGTTGTCTAACAAAAACTCCTAACCGAATCTAACTAGAATCTGTCAATACGTTCACTAGCTAACAAAGTGTATTTTTAACTTATTTATTATGATAACAACAACAACAAACCATCACGCCGTTTCTCCGCAGGGGTAGGCAGAGAGAATGGACCGCCACACTACTCTATCCTGGCAACCTCTCTAGCTTCCACCACATTCATACAGCGAGTCATACACGAAACATCGATTCTTCCAATTTCTAACATGACCAACCTTTAAAATTTGATTAATTTGGTCATGCCATGTTTTCCTCGGTCTGCATCGACTCCGTACTCTATTTACATCATTAACGTATTATTATTATTATTATTATTATTATTATTTTGTTGAAAAAACTCCTTACATCATTACAGCGCAAGCCAAATCGATGTAAAGGGTGAAATAAAAGAATATCAAAGGAAATATACATAGAACCATATGAATAGGAAAAGCCAGTTATCTGCTTGCTGCCTTTATCATAAGGGCATTTACGAATTCGCCATAATTGCATCCAAAGAGGTCTATCTCTTTTGCAACCTCATTTAAGAGACGAATCGCCTTCAATACAGGAGAACTTCGAAGGGCCTCTGTGCGGCAATTTGGGGCATAAAATAATATATGCCCCCTTGCTCTGCTATAACTATGGGGAACGTACAGATTTAGCTCTCTCAGCACTCCTGGATTGAAAACACCTCCGGATAACAGTTTAAAAAAATGCTTTCCCAGAAAGATCATTCTACGAGCTTCAAGAGTGTTGAAACCCAACACTCCTGAGAGAAACAGTGAGGGGTACATAAAAGGATAACAGTTATACTCCCTGAGGTATAAATACCTTAAAAATCGTTTCTGGATCCTTTCCAGCTCCAAGATGACTGTTCTTTCTCTGGGGTCCCAAATGATAGAGCAGTACTCCAAGTTACTGCGAACCAGCGCTTCATACAGTCGACGGATCGCCGTTGTGTTTGAAAAAGATCTTGCGTTCCGTAAAACAAAACCAAGCATTTTGTTGGCTCGCATGATAATGTTAGATAGATGTATTTTAAATGTGAAGTTGGACTCAAACGTGATACCCAGATCCTTAATATGATCAACACGCTGTAAATAGGTATTGTTCATCTGGTATGGGAATAATTGAGTATTTCCAGATCGAGTATATGTAATTACAGAGCACTTTGGTATACTAAATGGCAAGTTGTTGTCATCCGACCACTTTAACAACCTATTAATATCATTTTGTAGGAGAAATGAATCATTAGAATTTTCTATAGCTCTAAATAGCTTCAGATCGTCGGCAAAAGAAGATAATTAGATGATTCAATGTAATTATCAATGTCATTGATATACAGAAGAAACAAAAGCGGCCCCAAATTTGAACCCTGGGGGATTCCTGAATTTGCTATGAAACTATCTGAATTATGATGATTATACACTACATATTGTTTTCGATTAAATAGGTAGGATGCCATTAATCCCAAAAGATTGTAGGCAAATCCATAATTGTTAAGTTTTTTTAATAAAATGGCGTGATCGACCTTATCGAATGCCTTTTCAAAATCCGTGTAAATGACATCGACGGGAATAAATTTTTCTAGTGAATTGTTAACAAACGACGAAAGATTAAGTAGGTTGGTTACGGGCGATCTAGTCGGTCTGAATCCGTGCTGGTTTTCACTGAGCTGATTCTCGCATTGTCTGTATATGTAGGAATGGAGATATATATATAATTACGTATACTTTCTTAACCATTCTTTCTCCATCCATGTGCTCAATATGTCCGAACCAACGCAGCAATCCTTTCATAATTTTGTTCATAATACCTTCTTCCGCTCTATATTCCTTTCTTATATCAGCATTTGAGATTCTGTCGTATATCGTTCTACCACACATACGTCTTAGTGACCTCATCTCTACCGCATTTATTCTGCTCTCATCCTCCTTCTGCCAGTTCCATGCTTCGCTTCCATACATTAGGGTTGGGACCAGAACTCCATTGCGAACGGCCGTTTTCGCTCACATTGATAATTTGTCTGCTTTACGCGGACGATGCCGTTCTCGTTGCGGATAGTGCGGACGAATTACAAGTCTTGGTGTCGAGAATGTATGAGGTATGCAAGTCAAATGATTTAATGATGAATGTCGGAAAGTCAAATGTGATAGTTTTTGAAAGGGAAGAGCAAATGAGAGTTTGTAATATAAGTGTGAACGAAGAGAATTTGGAGCAGGTGAGTGAATTTGTGTATTTAGGTAGCATGTTCACAGCGGATGGCCAAACGGATAGTGACGTCGAAAGAAGGGTTGGTGCGGGTAACAAAGTGAATGGAGCTTTAAAAATAGTTATTGGAAACAAGAAGTATTATGATAGTTTCATTATACCCTTTAACCCTTAACGTACCGTGTTCAAAACAAAACGCTCGCTCCCATGTGGTCAATTCAGTTTACCGCTAACTTTATCTAAATATCAACCATATGACTCGATGAATCAAAATTTAATTTATGTCATCTTGTAGGGAATTTCATTAGGAATAGATCGATATCTATAACATACATGGATTATTTGAAAAACATATCATTATTAATTTTTTTCTGGAACCATGCGATTTCTGATATGGAATGCGTCACAGCATATGAGCAACTGACACCAAGTATAAACTTGTCTCTTGGCGGGGCGAGACAAGTTTTACGTATGATAAAGGCACCCAGGCAAAATGTATAGTACGTTCAAGACAACGAGTACGTATTAATATTTGTCCCTTTTGGTAAAGTGTTAATATTTTCACAGTTCTGATAAGTTGCGTGCTGCGTTTCCGTCCACAGTCGGTATTATTACGTACCTATGAGAAAAGGCCAAACATATAATTTATAATACGTTCAAAACAGCGAGTAAGTATTTGTCACTTTTGATAAAGTTGTAAATATTAGCAAAACAAATTCTACCTTAACACGAATGAAGGTGAGGGCAGTCTTAAAAAATATTTTTTTTGGGATGAAGGAAGTAATTTTTTGCTTTTTTTTTATTACGAAATATTGAGAACACTTCAATGGAGGATTACAATTTTTTTTATAATATTAGGGTCCATAGGTTTTAAGAAAATCAACTTTAAATTGGCAGTGGAAACTCAATTGACCACATGGTAACGCGACGGTTAATATTCGTTGCATAATTGTCTGATAAGAAGTTGAATGGAATATAGTTCTATTATTTGGTCACCGCACGAGATCCGATATTCTCTGATGGTGGAGCGAGTGCAGAAAAAAAAATCAACGATTTCTTTATCTTAAGAAGTACTAAGAAGTTATAATCAGGGGATCTTTCTGACTGACTTTTTGCTAAGCATGTTAAGCTACCAATCATTTTTTTTTTGTTTAGTTCCCTTTTTATATACAAGCGGTCGTTTGAACCCAATTACTGTTTACAATTTGATTTTATGTTAACGATGTAAATGGAACCAGAAATAGAGGATGGCCGAGGAAAACGTGGCACGATTAAATAAATCAAATATTAAATGTCGGCTATGTAAGAAGTCAGAGAAATCGACGCGCGTGCATGACACGATGTAAGAATGTTGAGGAATCGAGAGAAATATGTCAGGAAATAAAAGTGTGGCAGTCCATTCTTTCTGCCTACCCCTTCGGGTAGACGGGGTGATGGTTAGTTAGTTAGTTCAATTTGATTTTTTTAGCTATTATATTGATTCCCATGATATGTGATCTATCGCCATTTTGACAGCGTGACAATCACGCCATCGCCGGGAATCAGACCCGAGACCTTCGGTTTGGCAGTCAGAGCTCTTACCACTCTGCCACGAAGGGGGTCAATTCATTGGGGAGAAGGGGGAATATCCACTTGGGGTTCACTTCTTTCAGCTGATTGGCGGCCGTATACAGATGTCCTGAGTGATGTAAGTCTATTTGTCCCTGATATTATCTTCGTCAAAGATAACACAAATCGTTTAATTTGCCGCGCTGCAGAACAAACCTGCCAGTGGTTATCCATGTGGGTAGAGCAATATCTATGCTTAATCGAGTCGTCTCGTATATTGACATATTTTGTGTTGGCGGGAGTTGCCTCAGGGATATACAAAACTCGGATGTCTTGAGTGATGTAGGTCTATTTAACCCCGATATTATGATATCTTCGTCAAAGATAACACAAATCGTTTTATTTGCCGCGCTGCAGAACAAACCTGCCAATGGTAATCCCTGTGGGTAGAGAAATATATATGCTTAATCGAGTCGTCTCGTATATTGACATATTTTGTGTTGGTGGGAGTTGCCTCAGGTATGCATTTTCTGTTATGTTATGTTTGTAAATTGTATCATAAGTGTATTGTAATGTTTAACTGTAATTCTTTGGATATTTAGATAAATAAATTAAATGAAATAAACAATTTCTTTTTATTTATTCATTATTCTTCGCAGTTTATATCCTGGGGATGGGTTTACAGAAAGGAATTGCGCCTCGTCCTCCATTGCGCTCAGTCTTGTGCGACCCTCTTTAGCTCAAAACATATCATTTCCTCAGACGCAGTTCATGACCTTGCACACCCGTTTCAGGTATTCCCATCGGAGATGCCCCCTGTTATTTGTCCCCTCAACCATCCCCTATATTATGTCGTCCAGGAGACCCTTATGGCACATAATGTGGCCGATCCATTGGGCTCGCCTTTTTAAAATGGTTTTGATAAGTTGGCTCCCTCCTTCGATTCTACTGAGAACCTCGTCATTCGTGATGTGGTCTCTCCAGGAAATTCCTAATATTCTTCTGTAGAACCACATCTCAAAGGCCTTCAGTTGGTTTATTTCTCTTTCGGTTAGGTATTATGTCTCACAGCCTTGCACCAAGATACTCAAGTTAAGTTGCTTTCGGAGTTTTAGGTCTATGTTATTTGACTGGAAAATCTTTGATTTTTAGTTGATCGCAAGCCTTGCCGGATGTATGTGGCTGTCGACTTCACTTATTTCGTTACAGGTGATCTTACTTCCAAATGTACACGCCTCTTTCACGTTTTCCAGTTTGGCTTCTAACATCATTACATTAATTTGCTGCCCATTGCGGCTTTCAATCATCAATTTAGTTTTATTTTTGTTAATTTTCAATATTATATTCCATATTTAGTGCATTCGCGAAATTGTTACGAGTGTCATATCAGTACAGGAGGAGTTGGAGGCGAAGAATAATGGAGGCTAAGGCTCGATATGGGCTGTAAGGCCATCGAAGAAGAAGATTTTATACTTCTCCAAAGATATCAGGGCTTCTGATTATTATATGATAAATAAAATAAATACGTCACACATACAAGAACGTCGTCTCGCTAATGACATGGTAAGAATATGATTGCAGAATTATAAAATAATTTTGATTAGAGACCTAACACAATTAAAAATATTTTCATTCGGATTTAGTGGCATTAAATTGCAAATAGGTACCTATCTTAAAATGCTGCGTTTTTTCATGCACATTGCGCTGTGCTATCTTAGAAAAGATTTCTCTGACGTTCTTTTCACGTTTAAAATTTCCTACATATCTTTCGGAATATCAACCGCGACATGACTATACGAAAACAAATTCTTATCGAGAAAGGCGAATGTCAAATCATTGATTTAATATAAGTTATACTTTTTTATAAATTTGAATAAGATTGCATGAAAATTTTATCAAATAATAAGCTAATTAAACAACATATTTTTTATGAATTTTATTTTTGTTACACTAAAAATTACGAAACAAAAATTTGTCCACGTGGGTGGCAGATTCCACCTAAACTTTTCTGAAACATTTCCCGAGGAAATCTAAAGTGGCAGTTCGTAAATCCTGATATGCGACGCCGTCTATATCATCCCCTGTCGGAGTGGAAGGAGAACATATCCGCCTATTAAAGAAAACCTACAAGTTATTGCAAAAATCAAGGGGTTAGGGACCACTTTTAATACATTACTCAAACCTATCCCGAACTCTGATGGAAACCACCAATGGTATTTTATCTTAAGACCACTGACGAAAGATATTTATATGCCTTAGATATATCGGTCCTCTTACAAAAACCAATGCCACCAGAACGGCAAATAAACCTCTCTTTGAACAGGTGACAAAGGAATATTAGCTAAGGTCTTAAACGGATTCTGCCTTGTGGAGACAAAGGAACCATATATATTTTTCTTATATGAAAAACACACCTGTAGAGTCAAATGCATGAAAAGGAAATCCCATATTAGTCCAAATATACAAGAAATCACCCCCAGATGTTAAATAATCGTCGCATAAAAGTGTCCATATGACGAGACAGGAAAGGAAAAGGGGTCTGTATTTCTGTAAGGTTTAACATTGTTATTTTCTAATAAATAACATGACAAGTAATATCGTTTAATTGATTATTTCATAACATAAAATATTTCATAATTGCGTTTAATAAAGATAAAATTTATAAGTTATAAATAATTGATATCGCTACTGTTTTAGTCACAAAATTTTGATTCAAAGACGGGGGGTTCATAGTTCAAAAATTCAAGTATTTTTCTGATAAGACAACAGGTAAAAATAGATATTATACAATAAGTTATATGAAAATTGAATATTTGAATATGGAATGTATCCTTTCGTGACATTCGTGATTTAATTCAAGTGTAACGAGTTGAATACTCACCCATATATGGAATTAATTTCAATTGAATTCTGTCAAAACGGACATCATAACCTAAATTGATCGCCCAATCAAGGTTATATTATTAAAATAATGCACTGTCACACAAGTAGCGAGCGAAATAACAATAACACAACCGATTTTTGTGAATCGTCAGTCATTTTTGTACAGGTTTTGTGCATTTCATTAAAAAAAACATAAATAAACAACAGCGCGTAACACTTAGGAAAATATGCGAAAAAATTGCTTAAAGCAAAGATAAAAGACAATAATGTGACGTTTGACTCCTCCCCCACTTAGCTATATTCTGATTGTACATCAGATCACGTCTATAAGCAATATGGTGTCCAATATATACCCGCGAATTTTTAAATATCACAAGATGGAAAATTTTAAGGACGGAAATGAATTTCAATTCTTAAAGTACATTGATAATCAATAAATGAATAAAATCGATATGTTTTAAAATAATCTATTTGAAAAAATAAAAGAAGTTTTGTCAGTATTAGAGACAAATGAATCAGATACGGATAGACTCCAGATATTTAAACTTAATCCGCAGTATATATGACAATGCTAATCTACAAGTAGCTATTAATGCTGACGGACTAACTGCAGAAATATAGAGTGAAACTGTAACTCCAAAATATTTACTCTCACCCTCAAATATATTTTTAATGAACTTAATTGGGATGATAGAGGAATACTCATGGATGGAGAATATCTCAACCACGTACATTAGCAGCGACCCTGAACAGATATCCACTATGTTGGAAGAACTCAATAGAGCATCCAAGAAAATAGGACTGCGAATCTTCGCAAAACAAAAAGAATGGCACCTACTTCAGTACATATCACAGAGGAAAACCTCTTAATCGAAATGGTCGATTTACCAGAGAAATTGCTAATAGATAGCAAAAGATTATCAGGAAGGCCGCCGAAGAGTTGGAGTGAAGGCTGGACGTCATCATCCCAGGACACTCACCGTTACACATAAGTCTTACGACCTAGACCATGAGGAAGAGAAGAAAATACTATAACAGAAGTTTCAAAAATAAGTTTATCACAAAATGAAGCGTCATTCTAAAGTTTTGATGATTTATTATATAATACATAATTCCTGTTCTTGTCCACACCGGACACGTACCACTATAAACGATAGTTCGCCTATAATGTATTGGTGGTATTTTGTTTTGTGCTAAATTAAAATTTAAGTTCCTCAAATTTCGTACGTACTTAAGCAAAAATATTTATGAAAAAAGATCATTAAATTTGTGAATTGCTCAGTAGAAATAAAACATTTGACATATTACGTTAAAATTTATATAAATACAGTCGATTGTCATCGGAATATAAACATTCCTACTGTAGAATAAACCCAATAGTTTTGAAAAAATATAATTCTAGCCAATGGCACATATTCTTTACATCTCGCGCACGCGCACATTAAACTTCAAGTCAATCAGCAGTGGTAGAAAAAAAAAGAAAATTCAACTGTTAAGACAAATAATGCGCAGAATTAAAAACACACTGATTTTAAAAAAATGTATTAAATATTGTTCCTTATGAAATAAATGCATAAAGACAATTTTTGATAATTGTTTTTCCTTGGTCATAGACAATATATATTTTTTTAAATATAAAACAGGAAAATTTTCATTATTGTCTATGTATTATGTTGACAGCTCGGCGAATCGGTTCTCAATTTTGTTGCAATAATATTATTAATTGTTTATTTGCGTGAATTTTGTACATAATAATAGGATAGAACATTTAAAAATGGCTATAGTTCACGAGGATGATAAATTACAAGATATTTGTAGGACATGTTTATGTTCTTCTGACAACTTGGAGTCAATTTTCCAAACTAAAATGGACATCCCGATATCAATACATGATATGTTGATGAGTTTTTGTGCAATTGAGGTACATTTGTTAATATTTATTTTCATAGTTTCAAATGTTGTTTATTTTATATTGGACCACACACATCACTTGACATTAATTGAGGCTATTTGTGTTTTCTGAAACAGGTCATGTTAAATTAATTTTATGATAAGTCAATTATTTTTTTATCATCGAATGCAGTGTTTTATTTTCTTCTTCGGCTTATCGCCGTCCACTCTTGGACGAAAGCCTCCTCCATGTCCCTCCGTGTCGATCTCTCCTGCGCAGTCTGCATCCATAGCACCCCAGCGTATCGTTCCACGTCATCACTCCGCCTCATTTGTGGTCTTCCTACTCTTCTTCTCGTGTCTCTCGGTCTCCAATTCAGCAGTGTTTTGGTCCATCTTTCGTCTGCAGCTCTAGCGACATGCCCTGCCCATTTCCATTTTAAAGTCGTCACCCGGTGGATCACGTCTGTGACTCTTGTTTTATCCCTCACCGTTTCGTTCCTGAATCTATCTCTAAGGGACAGGCCTAGCATGGCTCTCTCCATCGCTCGCTGCATGACTCCTAGTCTCTCTGCACTGTCTTTGTCAGAGTGGCAGTTTCAAGACCATACGAGTATGTACATACTGGCAGAACCCAAGCTTCATATACTTTCCTCTTCAAGTTGATTGGTGTTTTTTATATTTTTTAATATGTATCATTCTTCATTTTAGTTCTGCCATCTGATCTTCTTTATCTAATCGGATACAATCCGAATAGATTTATTTTCCATTTCATTTTATTTATTCGATTAAAATGAGTATTTTTTTTATGAAACAATATTTACTTATATTAATGAATTAACCTTATTTACTTAAGCTAGAATGGCAGTGCACAATGGTGTTCTTCTACCGACCCTTATGTATGGAAGCGAAGCATGGAACTGGCAAAGGAAGGATGAAAGTAGAATAAATGCAGTAGAAATGAGATCTCTTAGACGAATGTGTGGATATTCTGTGTATGATAGAGTGTCGAATGAAAATATAAGAAGTGAATGCGGTGCGAATGATGGTGTCATGAACAAAATAATGAAAGGATCATTAAGATGGTTTGGACATATGGAAAGAATGAATGAAGAAAGAATGGTAAAAAAATTATATGTTAATGATGTAAATGGAACCAGAAATAGAGGAAGACCGAGGAAAACGTGGCACGATCAAATAAATCAAATATTGAATGTCGGCCATGTGAGGAGTCAGAGAAATCGATGCGCGTGCATGACACGATGTATGAATGTTGAGGAAGCGAGAGAAATATGTCAGGAAAGAAAGGTGTGGCAGTCCATTCTTTCTGCCTACCCCTTCGGAGAGACGGCGTGATGGTTAGTTAGTTAGTTAGTTACTTATATAATTAATTGAATATGTTGCAGCTGTCATCGGAAGATGGGTTCTCCGGGGAGATATGCGAGAGCTGCTCACTGGAGACCATGCGGGCATACTCCTTCAAGCTCAAGTGTGAACGCTCGGATGGGACCCTACGCGCAAGGGCTCAGGTCTGTAACACTTGTTGAATCCAAATACTGATTCAATATACGCTTTAACTAACTAACTAACCCTCATGCCATCTCTCCGAAGGGGTATGCAGAAAGAATGGACCGCCACATTGTTCTGTCCTGACATACTTCTCGCTTCTTTAACATTCATACATTGTGTCATGCTAGCACGTCTATTTCTCCTTCTCTATTTCTATTTCTCGGTCTTTTTCTTACATCGTTAACATATACTTTCTTTACCATTCTTTCTTCATTCTTTCTCATTCGCACCGTATTCACTTCTTATATTTTCATTCGACATTCTTATACACAGATTTTCCACACATTCATCAATAGATCTCATTTCTACTGCATTTATTCTACTTTCATTCTTCTTTTCCCAGTTCCATGTTTCACTTCCACATATAAGGGTCAGTACAAGAACACCATTGTGCACTGCCATTTTAGCTTTTTGGATAGGGTTTTTGTTTGCGATGAGAACTTTACATTTTGATGTCACGCTTCATATTATATATTATACAGTTGAACTTCGTTATTATTTGGTTAATCGCCAAAGCCATATTCGTAGCGCCTGTCGTCTCTTAAATGTTAAATTCGTCACTGGTTGTGTCTTATGTTTTATCATACAATTTCAGAAAATTTCTCAACCTGTCGAGCTGAAAGTGGAAAAGGAAGAGGTGAAGTTAGAAGACGAGGACTCTGCACTGGAAGCTCTGGAGGGGTGCAACATCAAGGAGGAGCAAGATATGGACGACGACTACGTCCTATCCTCCAACGACAATGACAGTGATGATGATGACGACAGAGCGATCCAGGAAATAATAAAAAAAGAGAGGGAAAAAGAGAAAAAGAAAAAACATAAATTAGGAACACATTCAAAATCGAATTCCGGATTCAAACGCGTGTAAGTGCATGAATTTTTAGTACACTTATTAATTTTTGTTAACCCTTACTACTTCATTATTTTTTAATATTGTTTGTCAGCCAACTCTAATTTAAATAATGTCAAAATATTTTTATTGATAAGAGTTACAAAAAAAATCATTAAAAATTCATTTGTAATGATTTATTCTTCAAATAAAAAAATAATTTACAAAAAACATTATGGACTACTTATAGTTTTGCATAGTATGGTACTTTTTAAAACAATCTCCAGGATGGAGACCAGGTTTTCTGGAACAGGTCTCACAAAACCACACTGTTTCCCGTCTTCCTCCTGAAATCTTTCTGTTACTGCACACAGTACAGTCTTTAGAACCTTTGTCCAGTTTCGCAATGAAGTGGGGCTTGTACTCTAATCGCTCCTCTGCATGACGTATCACGCCAAGTTCCCGCCATTTTAGTTTATGTGAATTTGCAAGGATTATTTTATAGTAAAATAAAAAAGGAAAACAGTCAAAATCTTATTTAAACGTGAAATTGAATGTTTTTTTAACGAATAATCACAAGAAACAACGACACGTGTCAAGTTTTGCGTGCGAAAATACACCGCGCGCGCGAGTCTTATCTTGTCAGCCGCCAGCCGACAACTGAGTTGTAGCGTACATATAGCGATGTCGGCTGGCATTTGATAAAGGAGTGGTAAGAGTTAAACTTAAGGCTTTTGGATATGGACCTCTTGAAATAATCTCAATTTTTTTCTGTCTTACACGACTCTTTTCCATCTTCCCATCAGTGGCGGTACTGCCATAGAAGCCCAGAAGCCCGGCTTACGTAATAAACTTTGAATCAAAACCCCCAAATCTAAGTAATCGTGTCCCCGCATAAACCAACAACCCACCAAATCACCTTCCAACAATGTTCCCATCAGACGTAAGAGGATTCAATATTTCTTACGCAAGCCGGGCTTCTGGGCTTCTATGGGACTACCGCCACTTCCGCTTCCCATGACTGTAATTATGTTGTCAGCCCACCTGTTCTGGGGTCGACCGATGCTTATTTTTAAGATGTTTAACAACAACAACAAAACCATCACGCCGTTTCCCCGCAGGGGTAGGCAGAGAGAATGGACCGCCACACTACTCTATCCTGGCACACCTCTCTAGCTTCCTCCACATTCATACATCGAGTCATACACGCACGTCGATTCTTCCGGCTTCTGACATGACCAACTTTTAATATTTGATTGATTTGGTCATGCCATGTTTTCCTCGGTCTACCTCGACTCCTTACTCCATTTACATTGTCAACGTATACTTTTTTAACCATTCTTTCTTCACCCATGCGCTCCATATGTCCGAACCAACGAAGCGAACCTTTCATAATTTTGTTCATAATACCTTCTTTCGCTCTACACTCTTTCCTAATATCAGCATTTGAGATTCTGTCGTACATCGTTCTACCGCACATACGTCTTAGGGACTTCATCTCTACCGCATTTATTCTGCTCTCATCTTTCTTCTGCCAGTTCCATGCTTCGCTTCCATACATAAGGGTTGGAACCAGAACTCCATTGTGAACGGCCATTTTCGCTTTCATTGATAAATTCTTGTTTCCAATAACTACTTTTAAAGCTCCATTCACTTTGTTACCCGCACCAACCCTTCTTTCAATATCACTGTCCGTTCGGCCATCCGCTGTGAACATGTTACCTAAATACACAAATTCCCTCACCTGTTCCAAGTTCTCTTCATTTACACTTATATTACAAACTGTCATTTGCTCTTCCCTTTCAAAAACTAACACCTTTGACTTTCCGACATTCATCATTAAATCGTTCGACTTGCATACCTCATACATTCTCGACACCAAGACTTGTAATTCGTCCGCACTATCCGCAACGAGAACGGCGTCGTCCGCGTAAAGCGTCCGCGTAAAGATGTTTACACTGTGGAATTCCATTATATGAATTAAAGCACTTTTTTTTTTCCACTTTTCAGTTTATTTTTCTCAACATGTATGTAAGGTTTTATACCTTGTCATAGAGAGAAAGACATTAATCTTGTTTTATTCCATTCTCTCGTTGATGAAGGTATAGGGTATTTTTTTTAGATGTTTGGTTTTTAAACTGGCAACATTGTTTCTAAAGACTGTCAATTTGACATTTGACAGTTGGTTTGTCAGTCAGTACGTTTTTCCATTTCACCCAGTTGCTCAACAAAGGTGTCAAAAATTGGACTTCACGATTGCGCTTCATTTGAGCTAGCCGTGGCGCTCATATGCCTGAAATCATATTTAAACAATAATGGCATAAAATTATCTTTTAAATAAATCCAATATCATAGACATTAACATTATTATAATGTGTTTTTTTTTCATTTTGAATTTAAGGCTAAAAAAACACTCTTTATAAAACAATGTGTATAAGGGTGTTTTTTTTTTTCGGTACTATTTGACAACTTTATCGAGCAACTGGGTAAAATGGCAAAATGTACTGACTACAAATCAACTGACAACTGTCAAATTGACCGTCTGTAGAAACAATGTTGCAAGTTTAAAAACCAAACCTCTAAAAAAAACACCCTAAAGCATTTGATACATTTTGAGATATTGAAATATTAACTAACAGTATATAACATAACAAATCCGTCCTTTATTATGACGGATGGATGAATTTTTTCTTTCTCTTTCATCTTTGAAATATGTATGGTAAATATACTCATAAAAGTAGAAAAAAAGTTTTAATTTTTTAAAAGAATGGAAAAATTTCTAATTCAAAGTATATCTTTTAACAAGATCCGTATTAGCTGGTTTGTTTTTTTTATATTTAGTTTTATTTAGCACCTCTTACACACATGTATAAACTTATATTTGTTTCCGTTTTCAGATACGAATGTCCAAAATGCCACGGACTTTTCAAAACATTCAACATGATGTCTAAACATTTATACAAATTACATCAAATCGCCGTTCTGACTGAGAGGGAACTGGAAAAATTTTACAAGGCAATAAGAAAAGAATTGAAAAAGGAACCGCCCGCCGAACTGGCAAAAATGGAATGCGATTCGAAATTGGATACCACGGACGACAAGGAAACAAAGACTGGCAGCTCTCTCCAGCTGAGCGAGGGTACCGGACAGTATAAGTGTCTGACTTGCGAATTTAGGTGTAAAAAATTTGAAACTTTTAAATCTCACCATATTTCCCACCGCGGAGAGAGGTATCTCAACTGTGATGAGTGTGATTACACGTAAGTGTTATTATTTTAATATTTGGTTGAGATTATCGTGGCTGGTTTAATTAATAATTAATACTTCTTCTTACTTGTTGTAGACCTAAGTGGTCTGTTCTCCAGAGTGTTGCTCCTCCTGTGAGGTAGACTCCCAGCTGTCCTTCCATCTTTTAGGAGGTCTTCCACGAGGACGAGTCCCATGAGGCTGATTATGTAGTGCAATATAGGGAAGTCTGGTGGTGTCCATTCTTTGAACATGACCGTACCAGTCCCTTTTTCGCTGTCTGCTCCATCTTATAATGTCCTCAACCTCACATATCTCTCTTATTCTGGTGTTCCTCATGCGATCTCTCAGTGTCTTGCCTGCTATTGTCCTCAGTGTCTTCACCTCGGAAATCCTCAAAACTTGTTTGGTCCTTGCTGTGTCTGCCCTTGCTTTGACGCCATATATTATTATTGGTCTTACGCATGCTTTATACATATCTTACTCTTAATGGAGGTATACAGGTCGAGAATACAGTTGGAGTAAAATTGTGTTGCCTTTGTTGACTAACATATAAAAAAAATTATCATTCCAAAAAATTTTGCAGTGATCTGAATAAATGATTATCGCAAGGAGCCAGATCTGGAAAATACGGTGGTTGCTTGATAACATCTCAATTCTACTCATGTAGCTTAAGTTCGGTCATCATCGCCACATGTAGTTACGCATTGTCGTAATGAAACACTATCCCTTTTGAAATAGGTAGTAAAACTTTAGAAAAAAAACGAATCAAAAAGTTTCCTTATGTATAAAGCACTGAAGATGATATCAAAACATAGATAATAATGTTATTTGAACTGTAGATAATCTGTTCTTCTATTTTTTTTATAAGTTTTTACTTATCCATTTATGTTCTGTTGCCAGTTGTACGGGGATGACATTGCTGGTGCGTCATAAGCGCCTGCACACGGGTGACCGGCGGTACGCGTGCTCACAGTGCTCCTACCGGACCACCTCCTCCACGCAGCTGCGGAACCACAGTGCCGTTGTTCACAGCGACGACAAGCCCTACAGCTGCCACTTCTGCCCTTATTCTACCAAGCTCAATGTCACGTGAGTAAATTTATTAAAAATAATACATAACATTAATTCATTGTATCCTAACTTCAACATAACACATAAAACAAAATCTCAAAGAACTCCACTCGCTTAAAAGTCCAGAAAGAATCCAGTATAAACTCTGCTGGACAGTCTTCAAAGCGCTACATTGAATGGCACCAAGTTGTATATCCCAACTCTGCATAACAAGCAGCCAAAATTCAAGGAAATCCACACTTTTTTCGCTAATCTCTTAAGTAGGTAGATTAGTTAACCGTCGCGTTGCCATGTGGTCAATTGAGTTTCCACTGCCAATTTAAAGTGGATTTTCTTAAAACCTATGGACCCTAATATTATAAAAAAAAATTGCAATCCTCCATTGAAGTGTTCTCAATATTTCCTAATAAAAAAAAAAGCAAAAAATTACTTCCTTCATCCCAAAAAAAATTATTTTTTAAGACTGCCCTCACCTTCATTCGTGTTAAGGTAGAATTTGTTTTGCTAATATTTACAACTTTATCAAATGTGACAAATACTTACTCGCTGTTTTGAACGTATTATAAATTATATGTTTGGCCTTTTCTCATAGGTACGTAATAATACCGACTGGACGGAAACGCAGCACGCAACTTAATAATATCAGAACTGTGAAAATATTAACACTTTACCAAAAGGGACAAATATTAATACGTACTCGTTGTCTTGAACGTACTATACATTTTGCCTAGGTGCCTTTATCATACGTAAAATTATAGCGCCACGGCGCGGCGCGGCGGGGCGAGACAAGTTCATACTTGGTGTCAGTTGCTCATATGCTGTGTCGCATTCTATATCAGAAATCGCATGGTTCCAGAAAAAAATTAATAATGATATGTTTTTCAAATAATCCATGTATGTTATAGATATCGATCTATTCCTAATGAAATTCCCTACAAGATGACATAAATTAAATTTTGATTCATCGAGTCATATGCTTGATATTTAGATAAAGTTAGCGGTAAACTGAATTGACCACATGGGAGCGAGCGTTTTGTTTTGAACACGGTACGTTAAGGGTTAAGTCAAAGAGGGCAAAGCTCAAATAACACTCTTTTGGGGAGCTTCTTCGAGGATCCCCCATGCGGTGTAAGTGCCCTAGCCAGCACAGTTTGTTAATCTCTATAAACTTGACCACGCTGACGTCCTGGTATAGATCGTAGAGCTCTGTGTTGTATCTCCTTCCCCACATCTGACCATCCTTAACCACCCTACGTATTTGAACATACGTGATACGTTCACTTTGACTGTACCATTCTGCGCTATCCCGTATCACGTACGCGCTTGAGAAAAAGTAATGTACCTAAAATGTACAAACTTTTAGGGATACGCCCGTGTGCCAACAACACTTGAGTACAAGTCTTCACAAGTATGATAGTTTTACAAGGGGCAGGCGAGTGTGCGGCCGAGTATTTGACGTTCCGTAATTTAAAAAAATAAAATTAATGTATAATTAAATTTCATTAATAAAAAAAAACAGATTTTTTTTGCATGTTTCTCGGAAAATATCCTGAAGGTAGGGCGGTTAATGGGTCCGAGGATTCTGCGTTTTTCATAAGTATTAATTAGCATAATGGATGTATGTTCCAACAGCCTCAAGCGCCATATCGCATTCAAGCATGAGAACAAGCGGGACTACTCGTGCGCCGTGTGCGGGAAGGCCTTCCACACCAGCAAGGACATGAAGATGCACAACCGGGTCCACACGGGAGAGAAGCCGCACGTCTGCGAGCACTGCGCCATGGCCTTCAGTCAGGTGACTCCGATTTTCAATTCATCTTCTTCGTTTTGTCCCTTTCCAATCCAGGACTTTCCAGTTATTCCAGGAAAGTTATTAGTCCATCTTTTGAGTGACCTCTCGACGCTGCTGTTCCTTATCCAAGGTCTCTATAAAAAGTAACCAACATTAACACCAATATGAAACAAGAAGCAGGATAAACGCCGTAGAAATGAGATCAGTAAGAAGAATGTGCGGGAAAACGTTGTATGATAGAATACCGAATGATGAAATAAGAAAGAAATTTAAGGCAGATGACTGCATCATGAATAAAATTAAAAAAGGATCCCTGAGATAGTTTGGACATATGGAATGAATGAATGAGAGTAGAATGGTTAAAAAGTTGTACACAAGCAGCGTGAGTGGGAAAAGAAGCCGAGGACGACCGAGGAAAACATGGCATGACCAAATTAATCAATTACTAAAAGGCGGCCACATTCGAAGTCATAATAATCGATGTGCGTGCATGGTACGATGTATGAATGTAGAGGAAGCCCGAGAGGTATGCCAGGACAGGCCATTGTGGCGATCCATCCTCTCTGCCTACCCCTCCGGGGAAATGGCGTGATGGTTAGTTAGTTAGTTAGTTTTGAAACAAGAAAGAAAAATATTCAGAAAAAAAACAAATCTCAGAATTTCCTTGGGTATAAGGCATTTAAAATTTATGAAGATATACCGGAAGATGTCAAATGTGTGCAGAGTATAATTTTTTTTTACACAATAGAATTAAATAAAATGCAACCTTATATTGATGTGTATGTGGATTGTTATAATTGAATGTTTACTTGTTTTTACTAGAACATGTGTTATTTACATGTGTACTGTTTCAAGTAAATAAATTAATAAAAATAAATAACTAACCAAAGTAGCATCATCAGGTGTTACAATCAACTCAATGTCATCATAATCGGCTATTCCTCGCATCCGAGGAAAACTGTCCTTCACGGCTGTGGTTGCACATGTGACTGAAGAGCCCGATCCAGGACCCACACATTCTGAGGCATCTAGGGCAGGGGAAGTATATAAGTGACCGCTCTGTTTTCTTTGATTGTTAAAATTGTATACATTGTAACCGAAACATGTTTGAGTTCAGTAAAAATAAAAAGTGTTGCAATACAAAGTGTAACTATATTTATTCAATTGTGATATATTGGGTTGATGCAAAAGTTATGACCGTTTATGATCCTAGGTAAAAAAAAAATTCTTCAGAAATGATGAATAGTTTCTTCTTTTAAATGATTCCATTGTATAAAGGATGCTTTCCCTCTAATTTCTATTCAGTTTTGGCTTGGCCAGAGTACAGTGAAGAGCCCTTGTATTTTTTCAAAATGTCGGTCGATAAAGTGCATTTACGTCATTTTTTACTTTATGAATTCCGTAAAGACAATACCGCGAGTGTGGCAACCAAAAACATTTGCGAATTGTATGGAGCAGATGTCATCAAAGTTCGACAGGTACGAAGATGGTTTACAAAATTCCGATCTGGGATTTTTCACTAATTGAAAAACCACGTACCAGGCGGCCATTGAAGTCTGATGACAACAAGTTAAAAGTCATAATTGACACCAATCCACGTCTAACCACCAAGGAGATCGCGTCGATGATGGGAGTCAACCAAACTGTGGATGGTTTCGCGGTACGACGTTTGGATACCTCATCAATTGTCGGCTGCCAATTTATTGGATCGTGTTTCAACGTGCGTTGCTTTGAGTGCGAGACAAAAACATGAACCTTTTTTGCATCGTTTGGTTACGGGACATAAGAAATGGGTTGTGTACAACAATGTGACAAGAAAAAGACATTGGTCTATACCTGGACAAGCCCCATTAACAACTTCGAAGGCCGAAATCCATAAAAAAAAAGTTATGCTTTGTGTTTGGTGGGATTGTAAGGGTATTGTGTATTTTGAACTCTTGGAACGCAATCAGACAATTACAGCAGAACGATATTGTCAGCAATTATCCAAATTGAACATCACCCTTCAAAAGGATAGACCAGAATTGGTAAACAGAAAAGGGGTAGTGTTTCATCACGACAACGGGCGACCACATGTGGCTATGATGACCCAACACAAGCTAAATGAGTTGAATTGGGATGTTATCAAGCATCCACCTTATTCTCCAGATCTTGCTCCTTCCGATTTTCATTTATTCCGATCACTGCAAAAAATTTTAAAAGAAAAAAATTTTGATACAATAGAGCAGGTAAAAACATCCCTTGCTACATTTTTCGCATCAAAATCCACGGAATTTTACACTAATAGTATAAATAAGTTGATAGAAAGATGGGAGAAGGTTATAAGAACGGATGAAAATTATATAATTGATTAAATTAATAATACAAATCTAAAAAATAAAGTTTTATTGTATATGTAAAAAACAGTCATAACTTTTGCATCAACCCAATAACTATTAAACGGCGTGGTGGCTTGTTGTTATAATTATGGTTTTGGGTGTTCAGAAATCCAACCTGATGAAGCACGTGTCGGTGATGCACGGCAGCGCGGGGGCGCGCCTGTTCCGGTGCGGGCTGTGCGCGTACGCGGGGCGCACGGAGCACTCGCTGCGGGCACACCGGCGCCGCCACTCGGGGGAGAGGCCGCACGCGTGCCCGCACTGCGCCGCCACCTTCTCCGCCAAGAGCACCCTGAAGCTGCACATGTTAGTCCCAAGCACATTCCATTCTTAATATAATATTTAACCCTTTGCACTCGAAGGATTTTGGTATGTGCATACCGCCAACTTGAAACATATTTTAAGAAAAATAAATCATTTGAATTAAAATACAATAAATTCATAAAAACAAAAAACAAAAAAACATTTATTTTTATTATTTTTTTGTTTTTGGCAAACCAGGCATGTTGCCTCTATGGTGGCACTCGAGTGCTAAGGGTTAACTTTAAAAATCCATTTTTCCCTTTTTGGTTAAGTGACTCACTTTCTGATGGACTGTCTCTACCTTTCTAGTTAAATGTCTCTCACATTCTGGTTGACTGTCCCTTGCTTTCTGATGGACTGTCTCTTCTTTTCTGCTTAAATGTCTCTCACATTCTGATTGACTATCCCTCGCTTTCTGATGGAATGTCTCTCACTTTCTGGTTGACTGTTTCTCCCATTCTGGTTTTGTGACTCACTTTCTGATGGACTGTCTCTACCTTTCTGGTTAATGTCTCTCACATTCTGATTGACTATTCCTCGCTTTCTGATGGAATGTCTCTTCTTCTGGTTAAATGTCTCTCACTTTCTGGTTGACTGTTTCTCCCTTTCTGGCTAAGTGACTCACTTTCTGATGGACTATCTCTACCTTTCTAGTTAATTGTCTCTCACATTCTGGTTGACTGATTTGACCTTTGACAATGTGTAACAGGCGGCGCCACACGGGTGAACGCACCTACTCATGCGGCCAGTGCTCCTACAGCTGCTACGAGAGCGAGTCCCTCAAGGCGCACAGACGAATCCACACCGGCGAGAGACCATATTCCTGTGACATGTGCGGATACAGGTATGATCTTTTTTAAATTAATTAAAACACTGCTTTTTCAAAGATATTATACCATCATCGGCAGGAGATTGACGACCTTTGTGATATAATGACAACAGTTAAGACTGCCTAGATTTCTTAACACAGGTTTCCAAACTTTTCTGGCCCGCTGCCCCCTTTACACGAAGATAAATTTCCAACGCCCCCTCTCCTACAAAAGGCGTCAGCCAAAAAATGGTTGGGAACTTATGGTTTACACGAAACATTATTAAAATTACATTGAAGCTATTGAAAATAAATAATAATAATAATAAAAAGATTTATAGTATATAAATACATATATTTTTCTTCCTCGTCAATCATCCAGAGGAAGACCTAGGAACACGTGGATGATTCAGTGCAATAGCGTCTTGCAGAGAAATGGCTTGAGTGAGGACGATACTCAGAACCGTGAGAGGTAGAGTTCATTCACAAATTGAAAGAAGATTGTAAATGTGTTAGTGCGTGTGCGTACGCGTAATGAGTAGGGATGGGCAAAACGACTCATCTCAGGGATCTGATCTGAACGGATCGCTCAGCAGAATGAGTCGACTCTTTTTCACGACTGACGACTCACTAAAATCAGATTTGTAACTCCAAACTCCAACTCCAAACATTTTAGTGAGTCGTCAGTCGTGAAAAAGAGTCGACTCACTCAGCTGAGCGATCCGTTCGGATCAGATCCCTGAGATGAGTCGTTTTGCCCATCCCTACTCATTACGCGTACGCACACGCACTAACACATTTACAATCTTCTTTCAATTTGTGAATGAACTCTACAGCCTGAGATCGAGAAGAGCCCACCCCAACAGTCAATACAGACGATGAGTCGGGATGGTGCCAGGAAGAAGAAGAAGAAGATATATATTTTAAAATTTTTAATTGAAATCAAAAAATAGAAATTTTCGTATCCAATCGAATCTTTCAGTTAAATTTTCATTCACTTTCTGAACTATCGAAATATGTGAATTTTCACACACATGATAAAAATCATTACAATACATACAATTACAAATATTAGCCAATATTAAAGTTTAATTTGCTTTATTATTGCATGATTAGCGTGTTTTTGTTGTTGTCTCTTTATGAATATACTTCTTTTACCTGCCCACGCCCTCACTGTGCCATCTCAACGCCCCCTAATTTTCTCTGCGTCTTCTACTGCCCCCCTGAAAGTTTCAAACGCCCACTAGGGGGCGTTATCGCCCACTTTGAGAACCTAGGATGTAGAATATAATACATATGTCTCCGTACGCCAGGAGGAAATCGAACAGGTGGACCTATTCAGATATCTCGGAAGCGAAGTAACCAGCTCTAATGACCTCCCCAGAGAAGTAAGGTCACAGGTGGATAGGACTGCAGCAGTTGCAGGCTGCCTGAAAGATGTCATATGGAGAAATAAGGACATGAGGACTGACAGCAAGGTACGCATCTATAAGACCTGTGTGCGACCAATCCTCACATATGGCATTGAATCGAGGGCATACACTGTCAAGACAAAGAGCATGCTCAGGATAACCGAGATGAAAACACTCCGCGCTATAGCTGGCAAGACCCTACGTGATCGAGTTAGGACTACAGCAATCCGAGAAATCTGCGAGGTCGAAGATGTGGTCAGATGGGGACGTTAAAGACGGCGATACTGGCATCAATACGTAGAAAGGATGAGCTCAAATAGGATACCACACATAGCTCTCCATGGAACGCCAAACGGACAACGCCGACCAGGAAGACCCCCGAAACGGTAGAGAGAAAGCTGGAGTTCAGCGTCTCAAGAGAACCTGCCTGAAATAACAGACTCCTGAGTCTAACAAATGTGAAGAAGAAGAAGAAGATGTAAGTGCTTCAACTGCCACCCCGAAGGTCCCGGGTTCGACCGCCGATGACAGTGTGATTCTCACGAATGATTCATGTATGAATGTCCCCAGGGCACGGACCATGAACCGGCTGCGGAACCATCAGGTGTCGCACGCCAACCCGCTGAAGTACGCGTGCCAACACTGCCCCTACCGCGCCAACTACAGATCCAACCTCATCAAGCACCTGGAGAAGAACTGCGGGGTGGGCAAGAGGAAGTATACGTGAGTCATATTTCAATTTTCTCTATTATCGTTATCTATAAAACAAAATATTAATATATCCCCTGAACAAAAAAGGATGAAAGTAGGATAAATGCCGTAGAAATAAGATCAGTGAGAAGAATGTGCGGGAAAACGAATGATAGAATACCGAATAACGAAATACGGAAGAAATGTAAGGCAGATGATTGCATCATAAAATTAAAAAAGGATCCTGATATGGTTTCGACATATGGAACGAATGGACATTAGAAGAATGATTAAAATGTTGTATACAACAGTTTGAGTGGAAAGAGATGTCGTGGAAGATCAAGGAAACCATGGCACGACTAAATTAATCAAATACTGAAAGGCCACATTCTAAGTCGGAAAAATCTACGAGCGTACATGTTATGATGTAGGAAGCTAGAGAAAGGAGAAGGAAACGGCGTGATGGTTAATTAGTTAGTTTTTCCCCTGAAGCAAAGATGGCAGTACATAATGTAGTTCTAGTGTCAACCCTTTTGTATGGAAGTGAAGCTAGGAGCTGGAAAATAATGAAAGTAGGATAAACATACAGGAATTCAATTGTTAATTTGGAAGGAAATTTGACATTGTACAAAAACAACGTGACGTGTTATGAACAAAATAATGAAAGGATCATTAAGATGGTTTGGACATATGGAAAGAATGAATGAAGAAAAAATGGTAAAAAAATAACATGTTAACGATGTAAATGGAACCAGAAATAGAGGAAGACCGAGGAAAACGTGGCACGATCAAATTAATCAAATATTGAATGTCGGCCACGTGAGGAACAGAGAAATTGACGCGCGTGCATGACACGATGTATGAATGTTGAGGAAGCGAGAGAAATATGTCACGAATGAAAAGTGTGGCAGTTCATACTTTCTGCCTACCCCTTCGGAGAGACGGTGTGATGGTTAGTTAGTTAGTTTTTATATTTTTATTGATGTAATAATATATAACATATTTCTAATCTGTGGTTTTTTACAGACGTAATCCGGGAACGAGGTACGCTTCCATCAACAAAGTCCCCATCAGCTCCGGCTCGCACCTCAAGATGGAGGCAATCAAGAATGAAGACTTCTGCAATAATAATTAGTAAAATAGTAGTCATAATCATGGGCAAAATAGAGTGAAGTCGGGAAGTTGGTAGAAGGCTGTTGTCCTGGCTGCGGAATATAAGAGAGTGCACAGGAATGGGCAGAGTTGAGAATCTGTTCCAAGTGGTGCAGGACAAAGATGCTTTCGCTGCAGTGATCCCCAGCGTTGGTGGGACCTGACACAGCGCCAGAAGATCAAGAAAATAGTAGTGAAAAACTTTGTAAAACAGACCCTTCTACATTCACACATTGTGACATGCATGCTCGTCGATTGTTCCTTCTTCAAACATGGCCGCCTTTCAGTAATTGATTAAATTGGTCATGCCTTGGCCTTCCACGACTTCTTTTTCCATTCACACTACTTGTATATATCTTTTTAACCATTCTTCCCTCATCCATTCGTTCCATACAATATGCAAACCATCTTTGTGACCCTTTCTTAATTTTATTTATCGCATGAGGTCCCTAAGACGTATGTGTGGTAGAATGATTTACGACAGAATCTCAAATGCTGATATAAGAAAGGAATGCAGAACGAAAGAAGGTATTATGAACAAAATTATGAAAGGATCGCTGCGTTGGTTCGGACATATGGAGCGCATGGATGGAGAAAGAATTGTTAAGAAAGTATATATTATTGATGTAAATGGAGTACGGAGTCGAGGCAGACCGAGGAAAACATGGCATCACCAAATTAGTCGGGTAGTGGTCTAGGGCAGTGCTCCGCAACCTTTTCTCACCTACGGCACACCTAAGTTCTTCCTAGAATTCCACGGCACATCTAAAGCTAAAATTCGGCTAAAGTTGGTGACTTTTTTTTTAACTCATTCGGGAAAATCGAATGTACGGTTTTTCACGAATGGCCTAAAAAAAGGTCGCCAAACAAAAAATATCCCGTCAGATTTTCACTAAAAAGCCGAATGAGCAAAAAAAATAAAAAAAGGTCACCAACGTCTCCTGGGCTGATCTACAAAAGAGTCGACTATTTCATAAATCAGCCCAGGACTTCCGACTATAACTAAATATTTTTTTCATATTTGACCGCGGCACACCTGCATCCGGCTCACGGCACACCGGTTGCGGAGCACTGGTCTAGGGGACAAAACGCTTAGCTCCTGATCCAGGGGACTTGGGTTCAAACCTGGACGTGACCAGATTCCTTCTTTATAATAACAAGCTATTTTCTGCTCATATTGGAGATGCCATTGATCAAAATCTTTGGAGACATTATATAATGTAATTCAAGATAGAATTCTATCATGAAAATTTAATAAATATTTCAGACCAAAATTGGCTGCTGTAAATATTCAGTATATCTTCATATTTTATTTGCAATTTCAACATGATTTAATTATCTATTCGGAAGGCATGTTTGAAAATCATTCCATACTAATAAAACTGTTTTTTTAAATCGAAGATTTGTGTACTATATTTTGTTATTCTCTTATTTATAGTTTAAAAATAGAATACAAATAATTTTAGGAAATGATATCACAGAATAATATACATTTGGTTAATTCTACTTATTATTTCAATACATAATACTATCTTTTAACTAGGCGTTTTTGTATTGTTATCTGTTCTTCTTCTTTTTGTCCTGTCACACCTCCGTGGTGCATAGGGCCTCAAGGAACCTTCTCCACCCGACTCTATCGCATGCCTGATGCCTAACATCATCCTAAGTGAGGCCTGCTGCCTTAACCTCGTCCTGCAGGGCTCTTCTCCAGGTGGCTCTAGGTCTGCCTCGCTTCCTCTTTCCCCCATAAGGGACCAGCCTAGTGCGCCCTGAGCGATGCAGGCTGGATTCCGTCTCAGAGTGTGACCGATCCACTGCCTTATGCGACTAGCGACTTGTTCTCTAATTGGCTTTTCGCCTGCCATGGTCCAGAAAATGGCATTTGACATAAGGTTTTAGTTTACATTTATTATTGAACTTTAACGGAACAAGAATAACAGAAAGATCAAGCAAAACATGACACAATCAAATATTAATTATTGGAGAAATATTATTCACTATAGATGGAATATTTATATAATATTTTTTGTATTTTCTGTGATACCGTTCATTGATGTTATTTGTTTTAAAAAACATTCATAATACATTATGTGAGATCATAAACATTAGTCTCACTCAACTCACTCAACATTAAATTGGCTGTTTTTGTTGTTATGTAACTATTATTAAATTATTTTATTCTTGTTTAAATGTACTTATGTAAGAAATGAATAAATTAATATTGTTTTTGTTAACCTTTGAGTTTTATTAAAAGATTCATTTTATTTAAAAAATACATTTAAATACGGGCAACAATAAAACTCAAATATATTGGTCATTAGACGGCTTAGTGCAATAATCCAACTGTTTGCATAATCCAAAATGAAGCTGCGAACTGCAACAATTAAACCACTCAAATACATTGGTCATTCGAAGAATTGCTGGTGATTGGATGCAAAAGGCACAAGACAGGGATACGTGGGGAATATGGGGGAGGCCTATGCCTAGCAGTGGACGACAACGGCTGTCTAAGTAAGTAAGAAGGTATTGTGCAATACTCCAACTGTTGCCTTAAACTGCAACAATAAAACTCCTAAAATATATTGGTCTTTATAAGATATTGTGCAATAATCCAACTGATCCATAAAACTCAGTGAACTGTGACTATTGGACTGCAACAATAAAACTCCTGAAATACATTGGTAATTAGCATATATTGTGCAATAATCCAATTCTTCCATAAACCATCATGTACTGACTAATGAACGGTAACAAAAAAACATTTAAAACAAATTGGTCAATAAGAGGTGTTGCACACTAATTCCAAATGTTGTGAGATCTATTATGGCCACTACTACATATAGATCTAGCTGCATCGCTCGGAACCCAAAGGTAACATAGAATCGCTTTTTCTGAAATGCCTAAAACTTTGCTCATATAAGGGAAAATGCTAATAATAGACATAAGTAACATATAATCTATAAAATGAAATGCTCAGGGCCCATTGAACTTATCCCCTGCGGATGTGAAAAGATCAGACCAAGACAAACCTAAAGTCATTTGAAGAATATCTCTATAAGACGAGATTTAGGTGATTTAATTGATTAAATTGATTAATATCGTAAAAATTTAGGAATTCAGATTATTACGCAAAGGTTGGAATCATTAAATAAACCCTATCTAAACGAATTATCTGCCATTTTGTATTATTTTATATTATTGATGTCCAAAATTGTGCATTTTTGAAATTATGCTGTGGAAGTCTGAAGTGCGCCTCGTGAAATAGGCGAAATTGTATTTAAATAATACTGATTAATCGTTATATGTAATATTTTATGTTCGCATATTGAAACATGAGTAAACTTGCCCCGGTTAAATGTAAAATCAGTATAATGCCTACTTATTAATTTATTTCTGCAGAGGTTGCCGTTCTTCGAATAAGTTTTTTTAAGTTGTCACATTGCCAGCAGACATTCCGTACGTATTTCACGCTTGTCGTCAGTTTTGATAACTATTTCATCGTATGTACCGTTATTGTGAAAAATCTGTGAATATTCCCAATGATCTGTTATATTAAATAATTCCTAGTTATTCGTTTTAAGATTCAATTCGTAATTGTATAAACGCATCGTGCTATGGACGCAAGTCGGATACCATAAATTTTAAGGTGAGCCAGTCGCGGATACTTTTTTTAAATATGTCACCATGAGATCAGACAAAAGAAACACTAATGTTGAGAAATCGAGCTTAAGTTTACAACATTTCCATATTGTTTTGAGAATTTCGATATTAACGCACAAATTCGCACGGTTTACCGCGCAATATTCATGCAACGGGTCCCCGAGCGCGGTAGTTTCTCGGAGAATGACATGTTTTTTTTTCATTTCTGTTTACCGATTTCCTGTTTCTTGGTGTAAGCATCTTTATTTGAGTTATTTGTTTTCCGTATTTGGTTGCGATGTATTCAAACGGCTAAAAATGCGCAATTTACGAATTCCATTTCTACCTCCGTTTCTACCCGAACATATTTTCGCAATCCTTGCATATTTTTTCATAATGGGTTATTACAGTACATTTCGCATTACGTGATGTTAATGTTAGCACAAACCAGATTTCTTATGTTTGGGTTGAATAATTAGGTTGTTTAGAATATTAAAATCTAAACTTCATGACTGAAATGGGCTGCATATGTTCGCGTCCGTTGCCCGTTCTCAGGTTAACATGTCATTTGGGTTCATTGATTTTTATTGTTTTACATCTATGAATCATGCAATCTTAAATCAAGATGGTCTAATATAACTGAAAATTCCGATTTTTCATAAATTTATCATTGCTTCATGGTAAAAAACAAATTTATAAAAAAAAAATTGCCAAAAATTTCAAACAAAATTAATTCCATTTCAACATTCATTTATCCTGGTATAAATCTTATCCACGTTCATGCGTGTCGTGCACTTACTTTTAATGTAAGCGATTTCTAGTATTTGTTTGAATTAATCGTGTCATGTTTTCCTTGGTTTCACGCTTCACTCACAGCTCACATATACTTTCATTGTCTGTTTCTATTCAATCGTATATGCCCAAACCATATTATTGATTTATTTTCTGATAATTCAATTGTAAATTGCCCGGTTTTGTAAAATTAATTACCCCAACTACACACTAGGAAAATACGATCAAACAATGTAGTCTTTGGTTGTCTCTTGAACTTAACGTCGCTGTCTTCATGCTTAATACTACCATGGAGGCTAATTCACTCCTAAAAGCATGATCAAAAGAATTTGCTTTATTAACTCTGACTGGAATCGTAATGTTCACATTTGTTTTCACTGATTGGAGTAAACATTGCCTTTCCTTTGGCATGGGTATTTATGGCCGAGTCATAGAAGGCTCCCTCCGGTTACCCGAAGCTGTTATAGGCGCAGCGGTGCCTTTTATCAGCTTCACTCGTGCACTCCCTAGGCCCGTCCCCCGTCCATGCGGGTCTTACTTTAAAAAATAATAATATATGTGTATTTGCAACCAAGGGGGACCCAGACCACATTTCAAATCAAAATCAAATCAGTTTATTAACTCAAAAGACATTACAAACAGGAAAATGTTTAAGGCATCTATTGAGTACAGGTAAAATATTGTAAAAATACAACAAAGTACCAGGAACGCATTAGAGATGGTTAGACATTAGGAAGACAACATACTTTCTAAAGTCAAGAGTATTTGTCCCCTGAACGTACCTTCACTAATATAAAAGACGTCGATCTCCGAGGAGACCGCGTTCAGCAGACTAATTGCTCTTCCCAGAGGCAGATTGGTTCTGGTGGCCGGTTGGTAAAACAATCTGTGCTGTCGCTGTCGGAGAAATCTATCAGGGACAAAAAGACCCTAGCACGGCCGAGTTCTCGAAATATCCCCTGATTAATTTAAAGAAATGGATGCCCATCTCTTGGAAGTTAAATAAATGTCCTTCTTACATAATACATTTAAGCTATGCTACTCTCCCTTACACAAATAGCAATACAACTGCAAAAGAAAATACACAATTGATACATTGATATGTTAGAGAAAGAATATAAAGAAATAATGCACAGCAGGAGGCACAGGAGGGAGGGAGGAGATATAATGTAGGATGGGGGAAAGAAGGAAATTTATTTAATATATTGTATAGGGAAGGTAACATAGGAAGTTTATACTATATATATTTAAGAGAAGAAAAATAATTCAATTGAACTAAGAAGGAGGAGGATGATGCTCGGTATTGCGGGTCAGTCTCCCCTCCCCACAGCAAGATAATCAGCACCCCTTCAAAGGGGCAAGTGACTTTACAAAACGGCAACGTCCAGTTCAAGATGGTTGACCGAGGTTTAAAAAAAAGGTATAGGTATCACGCAGAGGCCCGAAATATACGCTGGCGCTCTCTGGTGTCGAGCTTTAAACACAATTTGTATTTCAATCGCTCCCGGATTCTGAGCCAGTGAAGTTCCTTCAGAAGTGGTGTGATATTCCTCTCAGGAGTGTTGGGTTTCAACACTCTTGAAGCTCGTCGAATGATCTTTCTGGGAAAGCATTTTTTAAAATTGTTATCCGGAGGTGTTTTCAATCCAGGAGTGCTGAGAGAGCTAAATCTGTACGTTCCCCATAGTTATAGCAGAGCAAGGGGGCATATATTATTTTATGCCCCAAATTGCCGCACAGAGGCCCTTCGAAGTTCTCCTGTATTGAGGGCGATTCGTCTCTTAAATGAGGTTGCAGAAGAGATAGACCTCTTTGGATGCAATTATGGCGAATTCGTAAATGTCCTTATGATAAAGGCAGCAAGCAGATAACTGACTTTTCCTATTCATTAGGTTCTATGTATATTTCCTTTGGTATTCTTTTTTTTCACCCTTTACATCGATTTGACTTGCGCTGTAATGATGTAAGGAGTTTTTTCAACAAAATAATAATAATAATAATAATATGACAGTATTTGTGCAGGCCTCACCTGGGATGATGTTAGGCATCAGGCATACAATAGAGTCGGGTGGAGAAGGTCCCTCTAGGCCCTATGCACCACGGAGGTGTGACAGGACAAAAAGAAGAAGAAGATATCTCAGTATATAAATAAAAAAATTAGGGATCAATGAATGAACAAGGGAATAAAACAAATGTTAAACTAATAGTTTTATTTTATTTCATCAGTGCATTTCCTGCATTTTCGCTTCTGCAAGGTTTCTGTAACCCAATTATTAAAAGTCGTAAAAGAAAGAAGATTAGAATATAAAATAAAAAAGTACTCTTATGAAGTTATCGCCGGCGAGATAATGTGTGTCTTGTGTGAAATTCCTTATCTCTTGCCGTATTTTCCTTGTGATATTTTTTCTGCTCGAAATATGCACATGCTAAATGCGTAGATGCAGCATTCTAGCACACCTAAAATGTTTTTAAATCAAATCAAATCAGTTTATTAACTCAATAGACATTACAAACAGGAAAATGTTTAAGGCATCTATTAAGTACAGGTAAAATATCATAAAAATACAACAAAGTACCAGGAACGCATTAGAGATGGTTCGACATTAGGAAGACAAGATACTTTCTAAAGTCAAGAGTATTTGCCCCCTGAACGTACTTTCACTAACATGAAAGACGTCGATCTCCGAGGAGACCGCGTTCAGCAGACTAATTGCTCTTCCCACCGGTGGCACCAGAGGCAGATTGGTTCTGGCGGCCGGTAGGTAAAACAATCTGTGCTGTCGCTGTCGGAGATATCTATTGGGGACAAAAAGACCAACATCCTCCAGTACGACGGAGTTCTCGAAGTATCCCCTAATTAATCTGAAGAAATGGGTTATTAGATGTCCATCTCTTCGAAGCTGTAAAGAACTGGTTCCGAGCATTCCCAGAAGAAATGCCGTGGGATAGAGCCACGGATAGCTACCATACTCCCTCATGTAGAGATACCTCACAAATTTTTTCTGAACCCTCTCCAGCATAACGGAATAACTCGCCTCGTGAGGACCCATATCACAGAACCACTTTCGAGCCTGCTCCGAACCAATGCGTTGTATAGGACTCTGAGCACATTGGGATCCCTGAAAACTCTTCCGGTCCGGACAATGAACCCCAACATCCTCAGTGCAATGCCACAAATCCTCTCGATATGTATATTCAGGGGTGTTATTGTGTATTTAAAACTATCAGTACAATGACACCTCTTAGTAATAATGAATTTGTCTATTTCGTATGTGTAATTTTTTTTTTCAATGAATAATCATTTTAAAAGGCTCTGTTGCAATTTGTTTCATTAAACAATTGAACTAACTTACTAATGGAAATAATGGACTGCCACACTTTTCTTTTCTGACATACTTCTCTCGGGGTAGGGTTCTTCGCTTGTCCAAATACACGTACAACATTTTGTCAGATTCGTCCACACCTCCCATGTATTTGTTGTAATAATAATAATAATAATAATATGCTAACTTTTAAAGCGCCGTTTTTGTGATGTAATCACCTCAAGGGCGCATTAAGACGTGTTTTAAATCTAAAAATCGAAATGTGACCGCTTAAAAAACGATCGGTTTAAAAGTATAGTAGAACAAAGTATAAATGTTTAAATTGGGTATGAAATATGAAAAATATGGGTTTTCAATTTAGATCTGAAATCTGTCGGATCATTTATGCATCTAAGGTGTGAAGGGAGATTGTTCCAAGCTGATGGACCGGCTACCGCGAACGCTCGATCCCCGAAATTTGTACTGGGGCAACGCTTCGGCTCAACTAATCTTCCTATTGCTGAGGAGTTTGCCGAGCGAAGTGTGGATTTCCGTGAATTTAGGCTGTCCGTTATACAGAGTTCAGATATATAACTTGGCGCCATTCCATGTAGCGCTTTGAAGACTGTCCAGCAGAGTTTATACTGGATTCTTTCTGGACTTTTAAGCCAGTGAAGTTCTGTAGTCATCAATCGAGCTTGGTTTCTCCTTTTCATATTCAAAATTCCCTTTCTTTTTCTTGATCATCACACTATTAGTATCCGCATTGGATGAAATCAATATGACTGGGTTTAGTTTGGATTTTTGAATGAACACATCAAAACATTATCATGTGCTAGGTATTTGGCTTCTCTTATTTAAAAAGTTTTTTTTTAAATGTATAATAATGCACTCTCGTTACAAATTAAGCGCGAGGATAGAGTGCGTCCACTCCCACGGAGCACCAAAACACACAGAAACTCGCAGCGTTTTTGTGCTGCGTCGCAATTTTCGATACAAACGATCGCAGCGCTTTTGCGCCGCATAGCATTCTAACGGTTGAATAACTTTAATTACATTATTTAAATTCAGCAAATTTGACATCATTATTTTAAGATTATTTTTGTATAGAATAACAGTGTTATCAGTCTGTTGATGCCAGCGAGCCTGGCTAAACTGGTCGCTGTCGAAATAAAGACAAAAGTGGAAGTAGTAAAAAAACATTGTTTTATTCAATTAACATTTAATTATGTTGAAGTATCAAATCAAATCAGTTTATTAACTCAAAAGACATTACAAACAGCAAAATGTTTAAGGCATCTATTGAGTACAGGTCAAATATTATAAAAATATAACATAATACTAGGAACGCATTAGAGATGGTTCGACATTAGGAAGACAAGATACTTTCTAAAGTCAAGAGTATTTGTCTCCTGAACATACCTTCACTAATATGAAAGACGTCGATCTCCGAGGAGATCGCGTTCAGCAGAATAATTGCTCTTCCCACCGGTGTCACCAGAGGCAGATTGGTTCTGGTGGCCGGTAGGTAAAACAATCTGTGCTGTCGGAGAAATCTATCAGGGACAAAAAGACCAACACCCTCTAGCACAGTCAAGTTCTCAAATTATCCCCTGATTAATTTAAAGAAATGGGTAATGAGATGGCCCTCTCTTCGAGGCTGTAAAGAATTGGTTCCGAGCATTCCTAAAAGAAATGCCGTGGGATAGAGCCACGGATAACTACCATACTCCCTCGTGTAGAAATACCTCAGAATTTTTTTCTGGACCCTCTCCAGCATAACAGAATATCATCGCAGTATCGTAGTGTGCACCGACAAAACAATGGTTTATCTAAAAAAAAATGTAATTTTTTTTTCAGATTCTATCTCTATTCACCGGGGAGCATCTTCGGAACGATACTCGTATAAGCATAATATACCGTCCTTAAATAAAAATTAAATAGTTCTTTTCAAATTTGTGATATTATCCTACGTAGTGATCATTAGAGATCTAGCCTTCTGCTAGCGCTGTAAATAATAATTCTAATAGTATCGGAACAGTGGTGAAACTATGGACATTTTCACCGGCCTCCCATTGGTTGACTGAACTCCCCCCGGGAGACACCATTGGCGGACATAGGAGAAGACATGGGTTCTCGCGGAGGACCCGCCCCGGGCCCCAAGCAGTTTGACCTGGATCAGGTGAGTTCAATCAATATCTTAACCAGTGGCGGTACTCCCATAGAAGCCCAGAAGCCCGGCTTGCGTAAGAAATTTGGAATCAAAACCCTCAAATCTAAGAAATCGTGCCCCCGCATAAACCAACAACCCACCTAATCACCTTCCACCATTGTTACCATCAGACATAAGAGGAATAGCCACATGAGCTGAACCTCTGTAAGCCAGAAGAGGTTTCGATTCAAAATTTCTTACGCAGGCCGGGCTTCTGGGCTTCTATAGGAGTACCGCCACTGATCTTAACCTATTTATTGTTTCTTCAAAGATCTTTTAAAACTCCGCATTAGGGATGCGCAAAACGACTCATCTCAGGGATCTGATCTGAATGAATCGCTCAGCAAAGTGAGTCGACTCTTTTTCACGACTCACGACTCGCTGAGATGAGTCGTTTTGCAAAGTGAGCCGACTCGTTTTAACGATCCACGGTTCACAATTTTGAGTCGTTGTTATATCTGCAAAGTTTGAAATTATTTTGGTGACCTTTTTTTTTTTTTGCTCGAGAATTTGACGAGCAAAAAAAAAAAAAAAGGTCGTCAACGATTTCCGTCCCCAATTTTTCGACAAACAACGACTCGATAATTGTCAAAAGAAGAATCGGCTCACTTTATTGAGCGAAACCGATCAACTCAGATCCCTTAAAGAGCTCACTAAAAAGAGTCGACTCTTTTGCATTAATATACGATTCACCCAGCGGATCATTGAGCTGCCGCTCTTTTTTTATGGATCATCGCTCACCCGCTCACCAAAGTGAGTCGATTCTTTGAGTCGACTCATGAGCGGATCGCACATCCCTACTCCGCATTAAAGGCAGAAACATACTATTAACACGCGACGTGGCGTGTTTACTCCCACCACCGGCAACACGTCGATCTAGCTCGTCTGGATCGGGTGGCGTGTGCGCGCATGGCGTCGCGTCGGGTGTTCATAGTGTGATTCTGTCCATAGAAAACAATACAATTTGATTCGACTCAACACGCATCACGTGGCATCGGGTGGCGTGGCGTGTTAATAGTATGTTTCTGCCTTTACCCTTTCCGGTCCACAAAAAAAAAGCTCCACCAGGTCCACAATAGATTTACAGAATTACAGGGTAAAACAATACATCCAGGTTATTTTTTAATAAAACTATATTTGTTTACAATTTTTATTTGTTTTAAATGTATGGAATAATGCTCGAATTTTTACATTTTCTACACAAAATTTTCGAATTCTATGTTCACTTCCTTCATATATTCTTCATCACTACTTTCAAATTCGTTGTCAACGCATTTTTTTTTATAATTCTAGGCATTTTAAGGGGTTTGAATTTTTAGAATAATAGTAAGTATAATCGGATCGCCTCGGAGGCAGGCATATTTGGTGATAGTGTGAGTTGCCTCAGGGATGCAATATCAATGTTATGATTCTTTCTTATTCTTGAGCGTAATTTTATTTTGATGCTTCTCTTTTTATAATGTAATTGCAAACCATCTGGAATTGTGTGTCTGTAATGTTTGTGATTTTTATCAAAATAATTACAATCCAGGAATACTGAGAGAACTAAATATATACGTTCCCCATAGTTATAACAGAGCAAGGGGGCATATATTATTTTATGCCCCAAATTGCCGCACAGAGGCCCTTCGAAGTTCTCCTGTATTGAGAACGATTCGTCTTTTAAATGAGGTTGCAAAAGAGATAGACCTCTTTGGATGCAATTATGGCGAATTCGTGAATACCCTTACGATAAAGGCAGCAAGGAAATAACTGGCATATTCCTATTTATAAGGTTTTATGTATATTTCCTTTGATATTCCTTTTTTTTCACCCTTTACATCGATTTGGCTCGCGCTGTAATGATGTAAGGAGTTTTTACAACAAAATAATAATAATAATAATAATTATCAAGTTCAGAAATATTTTTCGGGGTGAAACCGTGTTCCCTCTCGTCAAGCTCCACCAACGTTTCGGAGGCCCTTGCGGCCTCCATCATAGGGTGTTAGAAATTCGGCTATTCATAACTTAGAATATATTAAGAAATGGCGAAAAAGAAAAAATATAAGTAGATTATGAAAGATAATAATATATCTATGAAATCAGAATTAAAATCGGAATCTAAATAACTCAGAAGAAAAAATAATACAAGATATAAGTAACAAAGAGAACCTGATGGAGGCCGCAAGGGCCTCCGAAACGTTGGTGGAGCTTGACGAGAGGGAACACGGTTTCACCCCGAAAAATATTTCTGTATATGATAACCGTGGAAATTTACGTTCTTAATTATCAAGTTGTTTGCACGCGCACGGGTCGAGTGTAACTGATGCCGGCAGCCGGACATCCGAGTGACACGTACCGAGCCAGCCCCTAAAATAAACGGTGTAAACTTTGTAACTTGTAAGTCGGTTTATTGGTGTAAACTTTAGATTCGAGATAGTCCATAGGGGTTAAATCAGGACTGCGTGGAGGCCAATTTATGTCACCTCTCCTGGAGATTAATTTGTCAGGGAAAATTTTACAAACTCGTGGCAGAGACGTGCGTAAAGGTGTTTAAAATTGATGTGCGTAGTTTATTACTGTTTATTAAATTACATTTTTTTTGGCACTCTATCCCATGATATCCCCTTCAACCGACACTGTATTGCGCGGATTTACTTTAGCGTGCTTAATTCACCATGAGCAACTACTGTTCCGAAGATGGAGTCTGCAACGATCTTCGGAACGTCAGTCTAATAAGATCCCGGACATGGACGTCTCTCTCCAGTCTCAATCTAGCGATTAGTCTGCAGCAAGGCGACGCATATCCTCTTCCACTCCGCTCGATCCTCGGCAACTCTCTTCAACTCCGCATAAGAGGTGCAGCCCATATCTCGGTAAATCTGGTCTAGGTACTTTTGGCGAGGTTGTCCTCTGCCAATCGATCCCTCGATCATTCCCTCCAACACATCATGCAGGAAACATTTGTGTCGCAACACATGACCAATCCATCTTGCGCGCCTCTCCACTATGGTGTTAAATACGTGTCTACTCTCTTCAACTCTGCTGAGAACATCTTCATTTGTAATGTGGTCCCTCCATGAAACATGGGCAACTCGTCGTTAGGTCCACATCTCAAATGCCTCCAGCCTTTTACGCTCTCTTTCGCCGAGTCTCACAGCCGTACAGTAAAACACTCCACACCAATGTTTTTAAAAGTTGTTTTCGGAGGTTCAGGTCTATGTTGTTGGACTCGAATATTTTAGACTTCTTGTTGAAGGCAAGTTTAGCCTGGTGGATACGACTATCGACGTCTTTCTTGGATCGACCATCCCATCTAATACTGCTCCCCATGGACATACCTAAGATAAAAAGAATTTAAAAAAATGTAATTATAATATGTTGATGGTTATGTTTTCAGATATGGGGGGATCTACGCGAGGGCATCGAACAGGTTTACAAGCGCCAGTTCATGTCCAAAGTCAGATACATGCAGCTATATACGTATCCTTTTCAAATTGTATTTACATAATGCGGCTCGCTAGCCAAATGCGGCTTTTTCGCTACTTAAACTAACAAACCACCACGACATTTCTCCGGAGGGATAGGCAGAGAGGATGTACTGCCATACTGTTCTGTCCCGACACCTCTCTAGCTTCCTCCACTTCATTCATACATCGTGACATGCATGCTTGTCGATTTTTCGGACTTCGAATGTAGCCACCTTCCGGTATTTGATTGATTTGGTCATGTCATGCTTTCCTTGGTCTTCTACGGCTTCTCTTTCCACTCACACTGATTGTATTCAGCATTTTAACTTTTCTTTTCTCGTGCATTCGTTCCATGTGTCCAAACCATCTCGGGGATCTTTTTTTAATTTTACTACGCTACTTGAGAGCCGATATTTTATGGGTCTCGTATTTAAAATATTTAAAAAAAAATTTAGGTGGCGTTCCAGGGCAGTGGTCAGCAAACTTTTGCTTGTGAGTCAAATGAGGCTCTTTAACTTCTTGCAACTCTTGCACGAAGGGCATGTTTAACTCCTATACTGCTGGCACCAGCTTATATATCTGAACTCTGCAATAACAATATATAATAATATTTACAATATATAATATTTTAATATTCTTTAAGTATACATCATCAAATCAAATCAAATCAGTTTATTTCATCAACAGACATTACAAAATTTATTTTTAAGGCATCTATTGAGAACAGGTAAAATAATATATTGTGTATAGTATACTACCAGAAACACATAAGAGATGGTTCAACATTAGGAAGACAGGATACTCTCCAGAATTAAGAGTATTTGCCTTCTGAACGTACTTTCACTAACATGAAAGACGTCGATCTCCGAGGAGACCGCGTTCAGCAAACTAATTGCTCTTCCCACCGGTGTCACCAGAGGCAGATTGGTTCTGGCGGCCGGTAGGTAAAACAATCTGTGCTATCGCTGTCGGAGATATCTATCGGGGACAAAAAGCCGAACACCCTCCAGTACGGCCGAGTTCTCGAAGTATCCCCTAATTAATCTAAAGAAATGGGTAATTAGATGTCTATCTCTTCGAAGCTGTAGAGAATTGGTTCCGAGCATTCCCAAAAGAAATGCCGTGGGATAGAGCCACGGATAGCTACCATACTCCTTCATGTAGATATACCTCAGAAATTTTTTCTGAACCCTCTCCAGCATAATGGAATATCTCGCCTCGTGAGGACTCCATATCACAGAACCACTTTCGAGTCTGCTCCGAACCAATAACGAGAACCTGAATGCCAGACAGTCTACATTGCTAAGTCTTCTGCGATCAGTATCTTGTCTTCTATATGTCGAACCATCTCTAATGCGTTCCTGGTACTATGTTGTACAGTAGACGCTCGCTTAACCGGCGCCGCTTTAACCGTCCCACCGCTTTAACCGGCCTCTTCTAGGAAGTCTAGGAGACAAGTCGCAACTTGAACGTCCGGCGGCGCCGCGAATGTGAGTTATGCTCATAAAGAAATGGCTGACTACGCTTTTAAAAAGTCAATTCAACACAAGAAGCAACAGAAAATAACATAATTTTTTAATCCATTGTAGGCCTACTTTAAAAAAAAAAATTGGAGTGATGTGCGGCTTTTTCCTGTACATATTTTTTACATTTTGTGAAATGTTAATTTTTTATACGTGAGTTTCTAATACAGAATTAAAGTTCTGTTTTTTTAGTTTTTTGAAAAAATTGTGTTTTTTTCTTCCTTGGGAAAGTGTTTTTTTAAATGTAATTTTCACTACCTTCTCTTTAACCGGCTTTTTCGTTATCCGGCCCTGGGTCGGTCCCGTCAAGGCCGGTTAAGAGAGCGTCTACTGTATGTGTATAATATTTTACCTGTACTCATGATGCCTTAAACATTTATACTGTTTGTAATGTCTTTTGAGTCTTTGGTCTGGTGTAGAATTCTCGTGACAATAAAATGGCTATAGATTGGCTATCTATCACATGTCATAAAAATCAATATAATAGCTAAAATAAATTTTATACAGTAATTGGGTTCAAAAAACCTGTTGTATGCAAGAAAAAAATATATTAAAAATAGTTAGAAAAAATTAACTAACTAACTAACTAACCATCACGCCGTCTCCCCGAAGCGGTAGGCAGAAAGAATGGACTGCCACACTTTTATTTCCTGACATATTTCTCTCGCTTCCTCAACATTCATACATCGTGTCATGCACGCGCGTCGATTTTTCTGACTCTTCACATGGCCGACATTCAATATTTGATTTATTTGATCGTGCCACGTTTTCCTCGGTCTTCCTCTATTTCTGGTTCCATTACATCATTAACATATAATTTTTTTACCATTCTTTCTTCATTCATTCTTTCAATATGTCCAAACCATCTTAATGATCCTTTCATTATTTTGTTCATGACACCATCATTCGCACCGCATTCACTTCTTATATTTTCATTCGGCACTCTATCATACACAGAGTATCCACACATTATTCTTAGAGATCTCATTTCGTGCTACCATAAATATAAAATAATAGTGAACAATTAACATACGACATTGCAAAACGATATTGAAGTTAAATTTAATCAAAATAACAGCGCCCTTGAGATGATTAATTCATAAAAATGGCGCACTATAAATCATCCAATTTATTATTATTTATTATTAAGGGCTTGTAACGGACAGCTCGCGGGCATTCGACGCCCCGCCGCCGAATTTAGTATTAAGATATGATTTACTAAAATAAACATATTAAGAAACCTGCGATGAGATGTCTATGGGGAGAGAGTAACTGTTCGTACATTCGTAGAGCGGGCCGGCGGACCGAGCGAGCCGAGCGAGAGGGAGAATCTCTAGGGTCACAGCTTGAGATTCTCCCATTCGCTTCGATGGCCGCGAAATTTCGGTCGCTCCCGCCACGGGCCTACGAATTTATGTTACTCCCGCCCCGTATGTCCGAATCTCGAGATTTATTCGTAGAAATATGTTTAAATATGTAACATTATTAGATTAAATAAATAAGACGGTCGCAGGCGTTAGATAGCGACAGGGCGAGGCGAGAAGGACTGGAGGTGCGTGTTACGTGACGTGAAATTCGGAGAGTTGCGCAATTTGTCCGCGGACCGGCTCGCGGCGCAGCCTCCGTCTGCGAGGCGGCGCTGAGACGGCCGCGCGAGATAAAAGCAGTGCCGACTCTCCGAACAGGCAGAGATCGTTCTACAGTCGCCCGTCACGTACACGCACTTCGAGAGTCTTTCTCAAGACTCGCCCGTATCAGCCTGCTACCGTCGCCATTCACATACAGTTACTCTTTTCTTTGGACCTTGGCCACCACTTCCCCGGACTCCGCACCGATTTGCACTACCCAGTGTATCATTACGCCGTTTTCCGGAAGACGCAACATCTCGTGAAGCAAGCAGCAGTCGGCACCTAAATAAATAATTTGTGTTTCGAGGCAGAGCACTTCCTGTCTCGTACAGGGCTAAACAAAATATTTAAGCTGATAAATTATGAAGCTTTGTTTTATGTTTTATGTTTTAAATTATGAAGATTTGATTTGAACAGTTTTCTGCATATTTTTAAAAGGTTTTTTTCAGGCTCGAAATGATTGAAATAATTTCCTTAACCATCAGAGCAGTCACGTGTACAATTACTGCACGTCGGTCCACCAGCAGGGGACGAGCAACGTGCGGGGGCCACGCGGGCCACCTCCGGCGGCCGCTCCAGCCCCAGGCGGGGGCGGCGGGACGGGCGGGGGCACAAGGGCCGCAAGGGGCGGCGGCGGCACCACGGGGGGCGCGCAGCTCGTCGGCCTGGAGCTCTACAAGCGGCTCAGGGAGTTCCTGCGAGGGTACCTCGTGGCTCTCTTGAGTGTAAGCATCCATCATTTCAAATTAACTAACCGTGCACGATAGACTGTCATACTCTTATTTATTTATTTCTATCATACACAAATGAGACATTACAACCGAAAATTGAAGAATAGCAATATGACTTTTCAAATGATCCTTTCGCTGTCATAAAGTTGTCATCGCAAACAAAAGCCTACCCAAAAAAGCTAAGACGGCAGTTCACAATGGTGTTCTTGGGCCGACCCTTATGTATGGAAGTGAAGCATGGAACTGGCAAAAGAAGGATGAAAGTAGAATAAATGCAGTAGAAATGAGATCTCTAAGACGAATGTGTGTCAAATCTGTATATGATAGAGTGACAAATGCAAGTATAAGAAGTGAATGTGGTGCGAATGAAAGTGTTATGAACAAAATAATGAATCATCAATCAATCAATCAAATCAGTTTATTTTCTCAAAAGACATTACAAACATTTTTTTATAGTTTAAGGCATCTATTGAGAACAGGTAAAACATAAGGAATATATAATACCAGGAACGCATGAGAGATGGTTCGACATTAGGAATACAAAATACTCTCCAAAGTCAAGAGTATTTGTCTTCTGAATGTACTTTCACGAATATGAAAGACATCGATCTCCGAAGCGATCATGTTCAGCAGTTTGATTGCTCTCCCCACCGGCTACCCACCATGAAAGGATCATTAAGATGGTTTGGACACATGGAAAGAATGAATGGAGAAATAATGGTAAAAAAAGTATATGTTAACGATGTAAATGGGACTAGAAATAGAGGAAGACCGAGGAAAATGTGGCATTATCAAATAAATCAAATATTGAATGTCGGCCACGTGAGGAGTCACAGAAATTGACGCGCGTGCATGATACGATGTATGAATGTTGAGGAAGCGAGAGAAATATGTTAGGAATGAAAAATGTGGCAGTCCATTCTTTCTGCCTACCCCTTCGGAAGACAACGTTATGGTTAGTTAGTTAGTTAAGACTTTTTTCCAGTATATTTATAGAAAAATGTGATAATTGTCTGTGTCCCAGAGAAATATGTAGTGTGGCAGTCTATTCTTTCTGCCTATCCCTTCGGAGAGATGGCGTGATGGTTAGTTACTTAGACTTTTTTCAGTATTTTTATAGAATAATGTGATAATTGTCTTTGTTTAGAATGGCGTGGAGCTGATGGGCGAAGACGTGCTGGCGTTCTACACGCGGCAGTGGGAAGAGTACCAGTTCTCCTCCAAGGTCCTCAACGGGGTGTGCGCCTACCTCAACAGGCATTGGGTCAAGAGGGAGTGCGAGGAGGGCCGCAAGGTGAGAGACCAAACCATCTTCATTTTACCTGCTATTTCATAAGTTATTTTACTATTTACTACAAGGATGTTTCCAGAAGTACCTGACCTGACAAAGAAGACAATTATGAAATAGCTCAATATAATATTATCAGCTCGATACACTTTTTCCTACCACATTTAATTCCTTTATTACTCTGGATACAGTAAAAGTCTGTTAATTCAACCAATGATATTTCTTAATTTTCATAATTTGCTCGGTTCAAAAATTTACTTTTCATAGTAAATTCTACCGTTAATTCGAAATATCGCGTATTTCGTAATTCGTAATGTTTTTCATCAAAATGTACTAACAATTTCTAATAAAGTGAAATATCACATGAGAAAGAATCAGGTTCGAGCGCTTCCATACATTAGTGCAAGCGAGATATCTATATATTACGTATTTTTCTTGAAAATATCACGCGGTAAAAAGGTGCAAAGTGATAAAATGAGTACTCTATGTAAAAAGGATGTCTTCATTGCATATCTCAAAGACATTGTATGTAAACTTTCCTCTGTAACTTTTCCAGGGTATATACGAGATATACCAGCTGGCGCTCGTCACCTGGAGAGACAACCTGTTCAAGTGCCTGAACAAGCAGGTCACTAACGCAGTGCTAAAGTTGATTGAGCGGGAACGCAACGGCGAAACTATCAACACGCGCTTGGTGTCCGGTGTAAGTTGTGTCTTCTTTATCTCCTTGTTATAATTCCTTATCCACTTTAATAACAACACATAACAAAATTTACGCCTGTAAAAATATTTATATTCTGTCTTGATACGACTTGGATTTCCAAAGCATTTACAGTGAAACCTCTATTTTAAGTTTTTGAACGGACTGAGAAAAAAAAACGTAAATGAATGGAAAATGTAATGAAGGGTATTTATTGTTTCTTGAACGATGATGTAAAACTCCATATTAAATAATTAATACGAATGAAAACGTCAGTTTTCTAGAAGTTTTATTATATTTTATGGGAATGACATATTTCGCCCTTCTAAGACATTATCAAATGGTAATGCCTTAGAAGGGCAAAACATGTCATTCCCAAAAAAATTTAATAAAACTTCTAGAAAACTGACATTTTCATTAGTATTAATTATAACTGAAGGGTATTTAAATCACGTAGATTAGGAATCGCATGCTAAAAAACCAAACCAAATCCTATGAAAAAAGGATGAAAATATTGTAATTAACTTAACGAAATAAAAAAATGTAAAAACTGTACATAAATCGCACCGTGAGTGTAAAACCGACGTAAGTACAAATATACATTTTGGAGATATGGGAGTTTAAAGACTTCATATTGCTTAGAAAAACTGTTTTTTTTTAAATAAACCAATGATTTTCGGTTTATAGGTATATTACTATAAACCGAAAATCATTGGTTTATTTAAAAAAACAGTTTTTCCGAGCAATATGAAATCTTTAAACTCCCATATCCCCAAACTGTATACTTGCACTTACGTCGGTTTTACACTCACGGTGGGAAATGATGATTGCGAATAATGTCAAAAAGAACGAAGCGTTACAAATCGAGTCGAAAATCAAATGTCGGCCAATCACAATGTAGCGCGCCGTATGCCGACCAATCATGTTTCTACTGCGCCGACTCATTGTCAAGCGCGGGAAAAAAATGTAAAAATCGGGTAAAAAATGTTGTAAAATATATCAGGACTGAAAAAATTAAACTTAATTAGATTAGTAAAACCAGGTTTCACTGTAAAAAAAATTACACGGTTTTCGTAGCAGAGTGACAACAGCTATGAGCTTAGGTCCCGGGTTCGATTCCCGGCGATGACAGTGTAAAAAAAATCACGCTGTCTTAGGTTTGATAAAATTCACGTGAAAATAAAAATGGTGATGATTGACATGTCACGTCACAGCATGTCACAAAAATAAATAGTTAAAAAAAAATTTTGTTTATAAAAAAAATGTGGAAAGCAATGGGAAACTAGACATTAAAGGCATCAAAGAACCAGTAGAAATGTTACATTACTAGGATTAACACTTTAGAAAATGATTTAATTCAATATCGATTGCATCTTCAAGTGAATTCAACCGCCCGTTGTTGCAGCGATATTGCCTTCATCAGGGATTTCACTCTCAATTCGTTTTCACGATTTTGTTAATATATTGATTAAAATCCATTTCCAGGTGATTAATTGCTACGTGGAGCTGGGGCTGAACGAGGAAGACCCCGCAGTGAGGGGTCAGAATCTTGCCGTCTACAAGGAGCACTTCGAAGCCGTCTTCCTGGAAGACACGGAGCGCTTCTACACACGGGAGAGCACAGATTTCCTGCGCCAAAACCCGGTCACTGAATACATGAAGAAGGTATATAGTCCGAGTTATTATATTATTATATTGAATGAAACCAACTTATATATCGGAACTCTGCATTATCAAGAGCCTGAATGCGAGGTAGTTATCACAAATTCGGTATAATACCGCGCTTTGAGCGTAGTTGGTGCGATAAGCGGGAAAGTGGAATACTTGGTTTGACACAACGTCTTCCAATACAACAAGTAAACTAGATTACAATTGGATTGAATTAATCTAAGTCTACCCTATTGTTGAACTCTCGAAATTGATTGTGAGAGGGAAGTTTTCTTTAGCCATTTGATACGATGGTTTCTCTGTATGCCCCCAGGCGGAACAGAGACTCCTGGAGGAGCAGCGACGGGTGCAGGTGTACCTGCACGCCACCACACTGGAGCGCCTCGCCAAGACGTGCGAGAGGGTGCTCATCGAGAAACACCTCGAGATGTTCCACGCAGAGTTTCAGGTATATTCCTTTTATAACGCACATTTTTACACTAGCATAGGTTCAGTATTCAGGTTCACTAGTGCTACTTAAGTTTTTAGATAGACAAGTAAAAACAAATATTTATAATCCAAAATGGCTTTCAAAATATTCTCTTTGAAGATCAATACACTTTTGCATGCGTTTGAATCAATTTTCCAAGCACTTTTTCAAGTCCGATTAAGGTACCTCCAAAACATGTGATTTGAACGTATCAACCGCTTCTTCAGGTGTCGAAAAACGCTGATCTCGCAATTTATTTTTGATATGCGGGAATAAGAAAAAATCATTGGGTGCCAAATCAGGACTGTACGGCGGATGACCCATCAATTCGAATGCTCAGAAATTCACTTGTTTGAGCTGATGTGTGACAGCTTGCATTGTCGTGGTGGAGTATGATTCGTCTTCTGCAATTGGTTTCCCTTATTTCTCCGAACACTTCCGGCAAACAAATGGTGTACCATTCGGAATTGACCGTTGCATTGACCTGACAAGCAGAGAGAATGAACATCCACACTACTCTATACTGACACACCTCTAGCTTCCTCCACATTAACATCTGACTAATCTTTAAAATTTGACTAATTCGGTCATGTCATGTTTTCCTCGGTCTACTTCGACTCCATACTCCATTTAAATCGCCACTGTTTACTTTCTTAGCCATTCTTTCTCCATCCACGCGCTACATATGTCCGAACCAACGCAGCATTCTTTCATAATTTTGTTCCTTTCCTGTCTTATATCAGCATTTGAAATCGTTCTACTACACATACGTCTTAGGGACCTCATCTCTACCACATTTATTCTGCTTTCATACCTCTTCTGCCAGTTCCATGCTTGGAATGACATGTTTTGACTTGATAAGGCATTATCAAATGTCTTTTTTTGTTATTTGAATTTGACAAGGCGGAACATATCATTCCCTTTATAATAAAACTTCTAGAAAATAGGACACTTTCATTCATATTAATTATTTACAGTGAAACCCCTATTTTACGTTTTTAACCCTTAGCCTGCGTGCGTATCGACGTATGATACGGCAACTCCCATATAAGATTTTGTACCGTTCACTGCGCGCGTATCGACGTATGATACACCGACCGGCCGGGATATTCAAATGTTGATAAAACAGGAATTTGTCCCTTTGAGACGTGTCAGCATTGATAAATATTTAGTTTATTTCATAACACCAACGACATCTACAATTATTCATCACAAATATTGAGTTAACTTGACAAAAACTTGGATTTACTGGATCCTTGACATCGACCGCGATCTCTGTAATAAGTAGGTATTCATTCAAAGTTTCCCGCGTTCAGTCCGCTCACTCCCACTACTCAGCATACGAAGCTCGAGTCCGGAGATGTGCGCGGTTTTCAATATCGATCCTCGAGCTTGCTTCTAAATTTATTTTTGTATTTTTTAACATTTAAATTAGTATTATTGTCGCGGATTTCTTTGCAAGGACAAGTTTTTAAAATTGAGTGAAAACAAAAATTTGTTTTGTATTGCGAACTATATTTAATTTTAAAAAATACTAAAAAGCAATAACATCGTTTTTTTGTTTTGAAAAAAAGTAAATTTCAAAAAAGTTTTTAAGTTAATTTTGTATTTGGGATATTTCAAAAAGTTGTGAGTATTTCGTATGCAAATATGGCGTATCAAAATATATCTGACGAAAATATATCTGAAATAATTGGTGAACTAGATTCAGATTATGAAATGGAAGAAGACCTCGAGTCTCGGGAGAGGCATGTTCTTGATATTGACATGGAAGAACAATCTGTTGAGGGAATCGTTGAAGAGCAATTATATAATTGGACATCTGGACCTCATATCCCCATAATTCACGAATTTTATGACTTTCAATCCGGTATTACTAATAATAGCCTTTCCGAAAATTCATCTGAGTGCGATTTTTTTTTAACATTTCTTGAATCACGATATCATGTCAAAAATAGTTACAGAAACAAATAAATTCTATTTATTTACATAAACCAGGAAGGTACAAACGCCGACGACGTATCACATTTTTTTGTGACACGACGTATCCGACATCCGATATGGTAGAACATTTGCCAGAACTTCTCCAATTTAGTACCAGAAAAGCCCCTCGAAGACGTTGCCATGTTTGTGGAAATTCCTCGGTTCGAGGTAAAAAAAACAAAAGCTATCAAGATATTTTTGTCCTCCGTGTGACGTCAGCCTTTGCTTAAAGCCGTGCTTTAAAATTTATCACTACGATCCAATTTTTTCAAGTTATAATAAAAACAATCAGTAATTTCTGTGTCCCATAAAAAAAGACGATTATATTTGTTTGAATATAACACATCAACATTTGAAATTCAAAACCAAACATCTGTGCTTGTTGAATTGAATAGTCCTTTGTAAAATTATCAGTGTGAACTTATAGGTACTTAAAAACGATCGTAGTAAAACAATGTTCCCTTTCAATATTAATTGTGTTTACGTTTAACGGCGACGCGATGTGTAATACCCGCGCAGGACTCCATCTTATCTGTCGGTAGAATTCGGACTTACGAACGTGTCACGTGATGAACAATTAATGGCGCCGCGTCTTTCGTTGAGTGATTTGTATTGAATTTGTTGTTTACATTTATTCAACTATTCAAAGAGTGTTTTTGTTATTTTATCACGCACAATCAGATGAAAAATCTGATTACCAACGTTTCGGCTATGATTATAAATTTTTAGACAACATATTTATCTTACGAACAGGAAACATAAAATCCCTGTCAATACGCCGCGTGGAGTGCTTTTCTTATAAAGTATTAGGGAACGCAGGTGCCAGGTTAAAGGACAGAAAAAAAACATAAATGGAAGGAAAACGTAAATGGGGGGTGTTGAAAAAACAATATAATTTTTTTTTTAAATCACGTAGATTAGTTTGCTATAAGCTAATCCAACGCGTGAACCAAAATGAAACCGATGCAAAAAGGAAGAAAATATTGTAATTAACTTAAAAAACATAACAACAAAATGTAAAAACCAAAACAAAAAACATAAATACTGTTCGTAAATGACGATCGCGTTTAATGTCAAAAAGCACGAAGCGTTACAAATCGAGTCTAAAACCGAAGGACAGATGTTAACCGGCAAAAATTGAAAAAAGTCGGCCAATCACCACGTTGCGCGCCGTATGCCGACCAATAACAACGTCGCTCGCCGACCAATCACAGCGGAAACGATGCGCCGACTCGTATTTAAAGTGCGCGCAACTCGCATATTTTGAATATTTTCCACGTAAATTGCGGGAAAAAACCCATAAAAGTGGGTAAACAATGACGAAAAAAAGGCATAAAATCCGGGTTTCTCTGTAATAGGGAGTTTTACATCATTGCTCAAGATACAATTAATATGATTTAACAATATTTTTATAAGCTAATCCATTTTTTTGAGCGAAATACTTTTATAATATGTATCACAATTTATTAATTAATTTCTATGAAATTATCGTGATACCTGTTTTATCAACCTATGCTGTCGTCAGATGAAATGTCTTGTTGAAAATGCAAAGTGCAATATTATTTATTTAATTATTGTGTTATGTTTGATTCCTCTGCTCGCCAGCATCCCCAGGGGCAAGTTGATTAATTAAATGATTTCTGTTTGATTGCAGAATCTCCTGGACATGGATAAGAACGTGGATCTGGGTCGGATGTACTCGCTGGTGGCCCGCATAACGGACGGACTCTGCGAGCTCCGATCGCTCCTGGAGCATCACATCGCTGCCCAGGGTTTGCAGGCCATAGACAAGTGTGGAGAGAGCGCAAACAATGTGAGTCGAGCTATATTTAAAGACCTTTCGCCATTTAAACCAATACGTTATTTGAGGACTGGACGGCATTACAGGCATATACGATGAGAAAATGAAACCCGTTTGTGTTTTTGGCTTTGATTACTCTTTTCACGGGCATCGTAAACTCGTTTATAGTGTCACGCTGGATTGCCAAATAATCAATTAAGCAGAATACAAAGCGTATTCAATGCTGCTGCCTGATTGATTATGGGGCAAACAAAAATACTGTCATATCACGCCCCTCCTGAAGGAACTTCATTGACTCAAAATCTAGGAGAGAGTAAAATACATGACAGTGTTTAAGGCTCGACACCAGAGAGCGCCAGCGTATATTTCGGACTTCTGCGTGACACCCATGCCAACAGAAAGGCAACGTTCACTCCGGTCAGTAGAAACAAATGCGAACAACATTACGATCAGAGTCAATAAAGCAAGTTTCTATGATCGTGCTTTCAGCTTTGCGGGTCTGTTGGCGTGGAATAGCCTCCATGTTAGTATTAAGTACAGTAGAACGTCGTTTATCCGGACGTAAGTTAACCGGAACTTCAATTATCTGGACAAGCCGAGATTATGAAGCATTCTGTACCGTGACCTACGCATGACTAAGCTTACCCCACCATACCTACACAACGTTGGGTGTGGTTTGCATCATCCTTCTTATAATGTTGGAAAATCTACAATTTATGATTTGAAGATGAAATTTTGGACTTCGCATCAAAGTAAGACAACGCAGAAGGGTCGAGAAATAAAAAACCATGAGATTAGCAATAGATCAAAAATTAGAAGACGCGGTTTACCTACGGTTCATTCAGAGAAAGTGTAAGGGAAATCCTATTTCAGGACCATTGTTATGTGAGAAAGCTTTGCAGTTGAATGAGAAGCTAGGTGGAAGTCCGGCTTTTAGGGTGCCTGTCCACCGGAGCGGAGCGAGGGAGTAATGACGCAAAGCTTGATAGTGGAGCGGAGTTGCGGACTGTGTTATTCCATGCGCAGAGCTAGGCCGTGAGTACGCGACGAGTCATTTGAGCTGCCAGCAGCGGGCGATTGGTTTAGTTCTACGTGAAATGTCGCTGGCAGCAGACATGTTATTGAAAAAGTTGTTACGTTATTACCTCACATTGCTCGAAGAAGAAGAGTTGGAGTCAAAAGAAACCGCAACCCGCATCAGCGCTCGTTTCTCCTTTCCGCTACCTCGCTCCACGTCCTCGTACCACTTCCCGGTTTTGTATGAATTTTTAAACTAGTTCGCAACTCCCTGTCCACTGAAGAGGAGCGGAGATTTTATGCAATTCTATTGGTGGATTTTTACCTCGCTCAAAGAAAACTTCTATCTAGTGATTCAAGTGCTGCTGAGGAATTCAAAATAAATTTTGCAGAATTTTTGACGATGAATGATATTTTTATGATTATCCGGAAAATCAGTATCCGGAACACCTCCGGTCCCAATTAGTACGGAAAAATGACGTTCTACTGTATGAGGATATTGACGTTAAATTTATGAAACTACTAAAGACTGCACTGTTTGGTCAGTCATTTCCTAGTGTGCCCTTGGAGTAATTGATTTTACGCGCACTTAAAATATAAATCATCATAAATAATAACAATAATCGCATTAGCCGGCGTATATATCGGACCTCTGCGTGACACCCATGCCAACGGAAAGGCAACATTCACTCTGACCAGTAGAAACAAGTGCAAACAACATAATAATTCCAGTCAGAGCCAATAAAGCAAGTTTCTATGATCGTGCTTTCAGCGTTGCGGGTCCGTTGGCGTGGAATAGCCTCCATGTTAGTATTAAGTATGAGGATAGTGACATTAAATTTAAGAAACTACTAAAGACTGCACTGTTTGGTCAGTCATTTCCTAGTGTGCCCTTGGAGTAATTGATTTTACAAAACGGCGCACTTAAAATACAAGTCATCAGAATAATAACATTAATAGCACTAGGCCGGTTGGTTTCGCATGTCTAGAGATAAGTTGAGCGTGTATTTATGTTTACAGGATCCCAAGGTTTACGTTTCCACCATTCTGGAGGTCCACAAGAAGTACAATGCGCTCGTATTAGTCGCTTTCAATAACGATTCCGGCTTCGTGGCCTCCTTGGACAAGGCGTGTGGGAAGTTCATCAACAGTAAGGATTATTATTATATTTATTGAGAAGATGATACTCTCTCGAGGGTGAGATGATACTTTTTCCTAGCCTAGTCTCATTTACTTGGGTTAGGCTCTTCTCGGGTGGCGTCTGGTGGGACCCGGTCTCTTTTAAGACTTCCCATCCATGTCAACTTGGGCCTACCACGTTCTCTGAGTCGCTGGCCCTATTCCATCATCTTCCGTGTATATTAAAATAAAAAGTTTATATCTTAACCCATAGAGACTAGAGTATCAGCATAGTTCGACATTCTTATTTTGATTAACCACCCTACCTATTTGAATGTACGTGATACGTTCACTTTGACTGTACCATTCTACGATATCCCGCATCACGTACGGGCTTGAGAAAAAGTAATGTACCTAAAATGTACAAAGTTTTAGGGTTACGCGCGCGTGCCATCAAAACTTGAGCACAAGTCTTCATAAATATGATAGTTTTACAAGGGGCAGGCCAAGTGTGCGGCCGAGTATTTGACGTTTCGTAATTTAAAAAAATAAAATTAGTACATAATTAAATTTCATTAATAAAAAACCTGCTTGTTTTTAGCACATTTCTCGGAAAATAACCCAAAGGTAGGGCGGTTAATCAATAATTTTCATATTGTTATATTTACGAAATTGATTTGGTAATTATTTTTTAAATAATGTTAATTTTAGTAAATTGTTTTGGCCGAAACTCTATGATACCTTAACATTTTAAACTGTTAATACATAAACTTTGTTTGTCACCTTCCCTATTAATGTAATCTATGTACTTCCTGTTATTGTTTATAACTAACTAACCATCACGCCGTCTCCCCGAAGGGGTAGGCAGAAAGAATGGACTGCCACACTTTTCTTTCCTGACATATTTCTCTCGCTTCCTCAACATTCATACATCGTGTCATGCACGCGCGTTGATTTCTCTGACTCCTCACATGGCGGACATTCAATATTTGATTTATTTGATTGTGCCACATTTTCCTCGGTCTTTCTCTGTTCTATTTACATCGTTAACATATAATTTTTTTACCATTCTTTCTTCATTCATTCTTTTCATATGTCCAAACCATCTTAATGATCCTTTCATTATTTTGTTCATAACACCATGATTCGCACCGCATTCACTTATTCTATTTTCATTCGACACTATCATACACAGAGTATACACACATTCGTCTAAGAGATCTCATTTCAACTGCATTTATTCTACTTTCATCCTTCTTTTGCCAGTTCCATGCTTCGCTTCCATACATAAGGGTCGGTAGAAGAACACCATTGTGCACTGCCATTCTAGCTTTTTTTGATAGGTTATTGTTTATTGTTTTTTTAATTTATTATGTTTCATCATTTTTGACTCTTTACTATGTGTAATTGTTCATTTAATTATTGTTTTATTATTATTATTATTATTTTATTACTATATTTTACACCTTTAACATTTTCTCCTATAAATAGTAACTAACCATTCTTTTAATTAAAATATGTAGGTACCTAACTCAATTTCAGCAAGAACTTTAAAATTATATCAAAAAAATTATTCAAATTGACATAGGAACAAATACACATAAAGATTTGAAAAATCACGAAAATTTGACATTTGTTATATTATTGTAACACCTGATGATGTCAACATAGGTTGATGAAACTCTAAAATAAAATACAATTGTGATATAAAAAACAAAGTTTATTCATTAACAGTTTAAAATGTTAATTTTCTATGGTGTAATTATTTGTAAAGTATGTTTCTTTTGTTATAATTATATTTTATATCCACAAATAACTTAATTTGAAACTGTTAAAATAAATTATTTAAGGAAATTAAAATCTGGGGTCATATTGTTTAATTCTAACATGAGGTAAGATAACGCATCCGTTGGGTAAAATTGACAAATTGAAATGTTTAAATATGGGGTAAAATTGTCTAGTTTAAACATGGGGTAAGATGACAGGATTAAATTTTAATTTAGGGTAGAGTGGTTAAATGTTACGATGTACTGGTATTTACGCGGTGTGTCTGTAAAAGTGCTTGTGTGCTTCTCCCCGAAGGCAACACCGTGACGCGCACGGCGAGCTCCTCGTCCAAATCGCCGGAGCTGCTGGCCAAGTACTGCGACCTGCTGCTCAAGAAGTCCAGCAAGAACCCCGAGGAGGCTGAACTCGAGGACACGCTCAACCAAGTGGTGAGTGATATTCCCTTCCTATTCTAAATGTAGAAGGGAAATTGTGAATCTTCTTCTTATCATTTTATTGAATGTTAAGGTGTTAAAACACTGGAATTCCATGGTAAAAACTATTTTTAAAAACAACGATGATGATGTTCCAATAAATTTATTAACAACGATATTTCATAATTTGCTCCGTCCAAAAATTTACTTTTCATAGTAAATTCTGCCGTTAAATCGAAATATAGCATATTTCGTAATTCGTAACGTTTTTCATCAAAATGTACATACGATTTCTAATTATTCAAGTGAGGCGTCAATATAAAGTGAAATATCACATGAGAAAGAATCAGGTTCGAGCGCTTACATACATTAGTGCAAGCGAGATATCTATATACAGTAAAAGTCCGTTAATTCGAACAACGATAATTCGTAATTCGAAATTTTCATAATTTGCTCGGTCCGAAAATAGACTTTTCATAGTAAATTCTACCGTTTATTCGAAATATTACGTATTTGGTAATTCGTAAAGTTTTGGGTCAAAATGTACCTACAATTCTAATAATTCAAATGAGACATCACGTGAGAAAGAATCCGTTTCGAGCGCTTAAATATAACGTATATCTCTTGAAAATATCACGCGGTAAAAAAGTGCAAAGCGATAAAATGAGAACACTATGTAAAAAGGACCTCTTTATTCTCAGTATCTTTTGTGTATCCATAATTTCTTTTCTATAAATTAGCAATATTTCTTTCACGTTTTCGGAGAAATTCCAAAGCTAGACAAAGCTTTTTTTGTTGAGATATTACTTCAGAATGAGTATACAAAAAGGAATAAAATTAATGAGCTTAAAGAATAAAACAAAACGAAAAACGTAAAAACTAAGTAAACTTCTTCTTCTTCTTCTTCGATGGCCCTACAGCCCATATCGAGCCTTAGCCTCCAGTATTCTTCGCCTCCAACTCCTCCTGTCCTCCGCTTCGACCCTCCAATCTGACACTCTTAACAATCTTGTTCCATCTCTCCCAACTTCATCCTCCCATCGCAGCTTTGGTCGTCCAATTGGTCTTCTACCACCTGGGTGCCACTCCAGCAATCTTTTTGGGGTTCGCGATGACGGCATCCTCTGCACGTGACTGGCCCATCTCAGTCTATTCAGTCTGACCTGTGTGGAGAGACTGGGAGCTTTGTAAATATTGTACAGCTCGTCATTATGCCGCACTCTCCAGCCTTCACCGTCATTCACAGGCCCCAGAATTCTGCGCAGCACCCTTCTCTCAAAAGTATCCAGTCGCTCTGCAGATTTCGCTGTCATTGTCCACGCCTCACACCCATAGGTCACTACTGTTCGGATGATTGTTTGATACAGGGTGATTTTGGTTTTCCAGTGTACGTTTCTTGATTTGAGCGCTGGTAGTAGAGAGAAGAATGTTTTGTTACCACTAAGTAAACACGATCGCGAATGTCAAAAGCGCTATAAATTGAGTCTAAAACCGAATGATAACAATAGGACAAAAACAGCTAAAATTTAAAGATTTCGGCCAACCACCACGTTGGGCGCTGTACGCTGTCCAATCGCAACGTTGCTCGCTGACCAAGCACGACCGAAATAATGTGTCAAGCATGCGTAACTCGCGTATTTTGAATATTTTCGAAGTACATTGCGGAAAAAAAACGTAAAATCGGGCAATAAATATACTAAAATATATCGGGACTGAAATTATTACATGCAAATGGCGGGATAAATGTTAAATCCAGGTTTCACTGTATTCATTTTCATGTAAGTTTTTTTTATTATTCGTATAAGATGCCGTCTTAATAGGATTCTTTTAACCAATAAAAAAGTTGATTTTAATTTCAAAGCGTCATTAGACCCATACAAATGTTGTTATGTTATCCAAACACTATTTGACACATGGAATATGGTTTGGACAAATGGAAAGAATGAATGAATGAAGAGAGAATGGTAAAAAAGTATATGTTAATGTAACTAGAAATAGAGGAAGACTGAGGAAAATGTGGCATGACCAAATTATTAAAGTACTGAAAGGCGGTCAACAATCGACAAGCGTGCATGTCACGATGTGTGAATGTAGAAGAGGCATGAGAGTTGTCAGGCTAGAATAGTGTGGCGATCCATCCTCTCTGCCTACTCCCCGGGGAAACGGCGTGATGGTTAGTTCGTTATGTTTTTCATAGTACCCGCAAATGAAAAATTCATCTTATTTTTTCAATATTGAATGTTTAATTTAGTGTCTGTTTATGACTTTCCAGATGGTGGTATTCAAATACATCGAGGACAAGGACGTGTTCCAGAAATACTACTCCAAGATGCTGGCCAAGCGGCTGGTGCAGCACATGTCGGCCAGCGACGACGCGGAGGCCGGCATGATCTCCAAGCTCAAGCATGCCTGCGGCTTCGAGTACACCTCGAAGCTGCAGAGAATGTTCCAGGTGCGTTACATGCCCACCAATGTTGGCACACCTTAAATAAGTTCCTCTTAAATACATGTACAATACATGTACAATACGTGTACGATACGTGTACGATACGTATACGATACGTGTAAGATACGATACGTGTACGATACACGTCGTTAGAAGACAGGACAAGCGTACATTTATGATAATAATTAGAAGAATATATGATTTAAATGATTTTTTGTTACAGGATATCGGAGTGTCCAAGGACTTGAACGAGCAGTTCCGCAATCACCTCACAGAATCTAAGGAACCACTTGACATTGACTTCAGCATCCAGGTGCTATCCTCTGGCTCCTGGCCCTTCCAGCAGTCGTTCTCCTTCCAGCTGCCCACAGAGGTAACACTATCACTCATCACCATTATGTCAGATTAGGTGAGGTCAAACCAATAATATTATTCATATTATTCCAAGCTCCTTGATCTTGCTCCGTTTGCTCCCAGTCTCTTTCGCCCAGCTTATTTATTTTGGAAAAAAAAAATGATATTCCATACTGACAATTTTAATGCTGATTCGAGATGTATAATTTTATTTCCAGTTGACAAGGTCGGTCCACAGATTCACAACGTTCTACTCTGGACAGCACTCGGGCAGAAAACTAAACTGGCTATACAACATGAGTAAAGGGGAGTTGGTCACCAATTGCTTCAAGAATAGGTAACTTTTTTGTTAAAATTTGTTTAAAAAAATATATAGGGATTTACTATGCATGGGATGCGAGTATTAACTTTGTCTGCTTCTAGGTATACTCTTCAGGCGAGCTCATTCCAGATGGCGGTGCTCCTGAGGTTCAACGATAACACCTCCTGGACGCTGCAGCAGCTGCACCAGCACACGGGCATCAAGCACGACTTCCTCATGCAGGTATGTAGTCTCTCCGAGCCTCTGTTACGAGATCACCGTGATTAGGTTTTGACAAAATATATTTTCCATTCTGCAATACTTTAATAGCAATACATTGAAACCCAAATTTTACGTCCTCATATTTTACGTTTAACGGACTGAAGTGGCGGTGGGCTGGCCATATCTGTCGGAGAACCGACAACCGATGGGGAAGACGGGTTCTGGAGTGGAGACCGCGTACAGGATTCCGTAGAGTTGGACGTCCCCCTGCCCGCTGGACCGACGATCTGAAGAGGATTGCTGGACATGGATGGATGGGAGCAGCAATGGATAGGGGGCGGTGGCGTGCTTTGGGAGAGGCCTACATTCAGCAGTGGATGACAGACGGCTGATGATGATGATGAGATATGTGAGGTTGAGGATATTATAAGATGGAGCAGACAGCGAAAAAAGGACTGGTATGGTCATGTTCAAAGAATGGACACCACCAGACTCTCCTATATTGCACTACATAATCAAACTCACGGGACTCGTCCTCGTGGAAGACCTAAAAGATGGAAGGACAGCTGGGAGTCCACCTCACAGGAGGAGCAACACTCTGGAGAACAGACCACATAGGTCTATAACAAGGAAGAATAAAAAGATATTTAGCGTTTTCCCACCAATTGCATTTAATTTTTTCAGTCCCGATATATTTTAGTACATTTTTTACCTGTTCTTAGGTTTTTTTTTTCCCTGCAAGTTACTTCAGAAAAATATTCAAAATATGTGAGCTACACGCGCTCGACAATGAGTCGGCGCAGTAGGCACATGATTGGTCGGCGAGCGACGTTGTGATTTGCCGAGATTCGGTGTCTGTCATTTGGTTTTCGACTCAATTTGTAACGCTTGCTTCTTTTTGACATTATTCGCGATTATCATTTACATACAGTTTTTACGTTTTTTTATCTTGTTTTATTCGTTCACGAGTGATGCAGGCTGGGTTCCGTCTCAGATTGTGACCGATCCACTGCCATTTGTGTCTAGCAACTAGGTCTCTAATTGGCTTTTCGCCTGCCATGGTCCAGAGGACGGCATTTGACACTGTTTGGGTCCAATTTCTTGAATATTGGGTGAAGGCACCTATTTATAAACACCTGGAGTTTTCCAATAACGTCCGCGGTAGATTTCCTAGTCTCACATCCGTACAGCAGTACGCTTTTAACGCTACTGCTGAATATTTGGAGCTTGAGCTTTCTCGAAATGATACTGGAACGCCATACAGGGCGAAGCATAGCGAAAGCTCCCCTTGAGTATTGAGTCTGCTGGCTACATCTTCCGTACCTCCCGAGCCTGCTATCATACTACCGAGGTAGCAAAAGCTGGTTGTGGTCATGGGACATAGAGGGTAATATAGATTAAATGTGAACCATAGTCCCTTTTGTTTTGTTCTTAATTACATTTAACGTCAGTCCCGCAAGAGATTGCATGAGCGAAGCTGACGAAAGGGTGACGCTTTGTCTCATAACAGCTTTTGGTATGGTAAAAATCCCACTATGCTCCTTCTATATTCAAGGATGATTTTTTAAAAAACTTAAGTGTCGAATGTGTTCTAATTGTGTTTGATATCTCGTGTCGCAGGTGCTGCAGATCCTCCTGAAGGCCAAGCTGCTGGTGTGCCAGGAGGACGAGAACGAGCTCTCAGAGTCCTCGGTGATGGAGCTGTACTTGGGCTACAAGAACAAGAAGCTGCGAGTGAACATTAACATTCCTCTCAAGACGGAGCTCAAGGTGGAGCAGGAGGCCACGCACAAGCACATCGAGGAGGACCGCAAGATGCTCATTCAGGTACGGCAGACCAACGCACATTACAATCCTTACAATTGTGATATTTTAATAAAATGAGACAAAATCTTTACTTCAGTAACTTGACGTAACTTAACTTGAGAGTAATCATCACTCAATTTTGGAGAGTAATGTTTACTTCAATATTGGAATGTTTACTCAATTTTGAAAAGAAATCATTACTCAATTTTGGAGTGTAACTATAACTCAGTGTTGATGTGAAATTATCACTCAGTTTTGGAGAGAATTTTTCACTCAATTATGGAAAGTAATTAATTATCACTCAATTTTGGAGAGCAATTATCACTCAGTTTTGAAGAGAAATTATCACTCAATTTTGGAGTGTAATTATTACTTATTTTTGGAGAGAATTTTTATAGAAAGTAATTAAATATCAATCAATTTTGGAAGATAATTATCACTCGGTTTTAGAAATTATCATTCAATTTTGGAGTGTAATTATCACTCAGTTTTGGAGAGAAATATCATTTAATTTTGGAGAGAAATTATTACTCTATTTTTAATTACAATAATTTAATTTTAAACTAAATATTTGTTTGACTCATAAATTCATTGACTAACATTAATAACACATTTGTTAGAAAAGTGTCAGTTTAACATCGTTGTTAGAAAATACAGTATCTTTAATTAAACCAATGTGTTGCGTTGCAGGCGGCGATTGTGCGCATCATGAAGACGCGGAAGGTCCTGAAGCACCAGCAGCTGGTGGCCGAGGTCCTCAACCAGCTCTCCTCCAGGTTTAAGCCCAGGGTACAAGTTATTAAGGTGAATACCGTATTTATTATTTCTTTACGAAATCATCACTTACGATTAAAATGTTAACAAGTTACATGGATATACTCAAAATCCCCAAAAATATATTGCTACCAACTGTGAAAGTCTACACAACTACAGCGAAACCCCTATTTTACGTTTTTTAAGGGACTGTATTGAAAAAAAAAAACACATTTCATATTTTTCATCACGTAGATTATAGTTCGTGAAACGCGTGAACCAAAATGAAACCGAGGTATTGAAAAAAAAACAAAATTTCAATTTATTTATTTTTAAATCATGCAGATTAGTTCGCAAAATGCGTGATCCAAAATGAAACCGATATAAAAGAAAATAAAATATTGTAATTAACTTAAAAAACAAAACAAAAAACGTAAAAGCAAAAATAAAAAACATAAAAACCAAAACAAAAAACGTGAAAACTGTTTGTAAATGATGTTCGCGATTAATGTCAAAAAGAACGAAGTGTTACAAATTAAGTCGAAAACGGAATGACAGATGATAACCTGCGAAAATCGAAAATGTCGGCCAATCACCACGTTGCGTGCCCTATGCCGACCAATAACATCGTCACTTGCGGACCAATCACGGCCGAAACAATGCGCCGACTCATTGTCAAGCTCGCGTAACTCGCATATTTTGAATATTTTCTACGTAAATTGTGGGAAAAAAACGTAAGAGCGGGTAAAAATTTACTAAAATATATCGGGACTGAAATAATAAAATGCAATCGGCGGGAAAACGTTAAATACGGGAACGTAAAATCCGGGTTTTACTGTATTATTTACAATTACAGTGAAACCCGGATTTTATGCCCCCGTATTTAACGTTTTCCCGCCATTGCGTTTAATTTTTTCAGTCTCGATATATTTTATTACATTTTTAACCCGCTTTCGCATTTTTTTCCCCGCAATTTATGACGAAAATATTCAAGCAATAAGTCGGCGCAGCAGGCACATGATTGGTCGGCGTGAAATGTGGAGATTGGCAGACATTCGGCGTCTGTCTTCGGGTTTTCGACTCGATTTGTAACGCTTTGTCACATACAGTTTTTTGTTTTGTTTATTCGTTAAGTTAATTACAGTATTTTCTTCCTTTTTTCATCAGTTTCGTTTGGTTGTTTTGGCACGCGTTTCGCGAAGTGATCTACATGATTTAAAAAAAATTAAAAGAACGTTTTTATTCAACACCACCTATTTACATTTTCGCTCCATTTATTTCTCAGTCCCTTAAAAAATGTAAAATAGGGGTTTCACTATATATTAGACCTTTAACAACTCTTTGTACGCTAACGTATCAACTGTTGACACGGCAAAAAGTCAATCAACCCTTGATACGGGAACTTTGACTGCCCATATATCAGCGCTCTTTTGTCAAAAATGTATTTCCTGCTCACTTGGACATTCATACAACTATTACGATGCTGATGTCTACAAGAATTTCTCAAAAATAGAATTGTATTTCATAAAAAAACATTAATAATAATAATAATAATAATATGCTAACTTTTAAAGCGCCGTTTTTGTGATGTAATCACCTCAAGGGCGCATTAAGACGTGTTTTAAATCTTAAAAATCTAAATGACCGCTTAAAAAACGATCGGTTTAAAAGTATAGTAGAACAAAGTATAAATGTTTAAATTGGGTATGAAATATGAAAAAGATGGGTTTTCAATTTAGATCTGAAATCTGTCGAATCACTTATGCATCTAAGGTGTGAAGGGAGATTGTTCCAAGCTGATGGACCGGCTACCGCGAACGCTCGATCCCCGAAATTTGTACTGGGGCAACGCTTCGGCTCAACTAATCTTCCTATTGCTGAGGAGTTCGCCGAGCGAAGTGTGGATTTCCGTGAATTTAGGCTGTCCGTTATACAGAGTTCAGATATATAACTTGGTGCCATTCCATGTAGCGCTTTGAAGACTGTCCAGCAGAGTTTATACTGGATTCTTTCTGGACTTTTAAGCCAGTGAAGTTCTTTGAGATGTTGTGTTATATGGGACTTTTTTGGAATGCCTTTAATGAGCCTTGCTGCTGCATTGATAATCAAGTGTGCGTCTTCACGCCTTCGAGTGCCATAGATTACAATTTTGTCAACAGATGGCGTTAATTTGCTATCTGCGCATGCCCGCGCCGAGTAAGTCTTAATGAATGGTTGCATGTTTAGTTCTATATGTAATATAGAACAAAACTGCATACTTAGTTATTTTATATATTTTTTGGTACTTCGTGCCTATTTTACTGCAATGTAATATTTCGAAGACACGCTGAGTGAATGGCGCGACCACATTCAAAAGACACGGTATGTGTTGTATGAAATTAGATCTTTTTGTTTTTATAAACATCTAAGAGTGTTGACCCACTGTTTTCATATTGTAGAGAATAATCTGTTCTGTCTATATAGTCCAACAAATCATGCCATAATGCTATAATTTGTCATTAATTGCGTACATAGGTGTTTGAAAATATGTACCGCGTAGGGGTATAGATAAAACGGAGCAAATTAACGCGTGGAAAAGGTTAACCAATAAGCTTATTGCAATAAAGTCGAATTATGTTGATTAACTGGACTATGTCGTCTCTGTTTCTAACACGTGTTTATGGTTTTTGTTTTATTTCAGAAATGCATAGACATCCTGATAGAGAAAGAGTACCTGGAGAGGACAGAGGGCCAGAAGGACACGTACAGCTACCTGGCGTGATGGAATACTCTCTGAGCCGCCCTCCCCGTCTTTATCACCCCGCACCCTCGCCATCGCCTCCGACTCGCTCCGGACTAACTCTCATCAGGCGCTGATCTCGGTTCACGGTGAAATATGCCATCCGGACTTGTATTCCAAGTTAACATTCGTCGTTATAAATCTTAATAGCAACGTGTCCGATGACAAGACAATTTCTGCAAATGCATTTTGCTGCAAACACTCATTGAACGTTCACTTATGCAAGTTTGAATCATCGTCATCTTCGGATTATTCATTGTTTTTAAAATAATGATGTAAAACTCCATATTAAATAATTAATACACGAATAAAAACATCTGTTTTATACTAGTTTTATTATGTTTTTTGAGATCTTGAGAAAATCCAACGTTTCGGAGATCGTTGCTGTCTCCATCTTACAGTTTTAAGGTAATTTCATTTGTCTTAAAATATCAAATCAAATCAGTTTTTTACAACATTTTGAATGTATACAAATACTTGTAGACGAACAACTGTTGTTCGTCTACAAGTATTTGTATACATTCAAAATGTTGTAAAAAACAAAAAACTGGTCAATTAATCAATCAAATTATAGCATATAGATTGGAGTGACATCTCCAGGCGGTTTCTAGCAATGCGCTAAATGGCGGTAGCCTTTCACATTGCGTTAAAAAGATCTGCTTAATGCTTAAAATACAATCTTCATAGATGGCGCTAGTGTGTAGATTGAGTAAACTACCATGCAAAGGGTGGTGTTGCAGATTAACATATATACAACTTCCAAAAATTTGTCAGACATGGTGGTCATAAGAAAAAAGGTGGAATGGGGAATGTTGTATTACATAAAGCGTGCGCTTAACCCAACCAATGACAGGTCATAAGTCCTGTAAACACCTCGATCAACCATATTCTGTTTCCAATTTGCATCTTCGTCTCTATTGAGATACAATTGATTCTCAAATCAGTTTATTAACTCAAAAGACATTACGAACCGCAAAATGTTTAAGGCATCTATTGAGTACAGGTCAAATATTATAAAAATACAACATAATACTAGAAACGCATTAGAGATGGTTCGACATTAGGAAGACAATATACTTTCTAAAGTCAAGAGTATTTGTCCCCTGAACGTACATTCACTAATATGAAAGAAGTCGATCTCCGAGGAGACCGCGTTCAGCAGACTAATTGCTCTTCCCACCGGTGTCACCAGAGGCAGATTGGTTCTGGTGGCCGGTAGGTATTACAATCTTCAGGATGTTTAGAAAATGGAGACAGCAACGATCTCCGAATCTTCGGTCCAGAAAGATGAGTTACAACAGATTTTTCAAAGATCCCAAAAAACATATTGCTACCAACCGTGAAAATCTACACACGATTAAACGAAACTGTGAAAATCATGTTTCGTTTGTCTAAAGCATTATCCAATGTAGGGAAAATCAAACGCGTGGTTGTTTTTATACACGAGTTAAAAGAGTAGAATACGGTAATTAAGGTGGCTTAATACATTGTTGAAAATAATTAAGGGACAAACCCCAGAATACAGGAAAGGGAACTACTTGGAACTACTTAATAAACTACTTAATATGTTTATATAGGAAATGAATACTAAAATACTTACAAGTGTTTCGGTTGATGACTCGCTTGCTGTCTGTCCATGTGATTTACGAATTAATTTGTGTAATAACTTAAATAAAATCTTCTCCGGCGCTACAACCCTTGGTGGGTCTTAGCCTCCTCCAAGAAACGTCTCCTTTCTCTGGCTGCCACCTCCTAGTCTTGCTGCTCCAGGACCCAACAGTCTGTCACGGCACCATCTAACCATCGCAGTCTCGGCCTGCCGACTCTTCGCCCTACTGGACTGTCATACAACACTTTTTTTGGGGAGCTTCAGATCTCCCATGCGGTGCAAGCGTCCTAGCCGGCGCAGTCTGTTAATCTTTATAAACTTGACCACGCTGACGTCCTGGTATAGATCGTAGAGCTCTGTGTGTTGTATCTCCTTCTCCACATCTGACCATCCTTAATGGGTCTGAAGATTCTGCGAAGGACCTTCCTTTCGAAGCAGTTCATCTTTATTTCATCACTTTTAGTGAGTGTCCAAGTCTCCGAGGCATAAGTTAGAACGGGACTAATATAACCAGATTGTCTTACCATAATTTAAATAGGGTGGTTTAACCTTTTTATAAGTTCTAATTTCAACTTATTGAAAGCTAAGGCACTAACACTGTGGAATTCTGTAGTAATACACCTAGAAAATTGAAAATAACTTTGTTTATTATCCACTTACTTACTTCTTACTTCCTATGGCCATACAACTCTTGAAGAGTTTCAGCCTCCTTGATGATTTTTCGCCAAGCTCCTCGATCCTGCGCCTTTTGCTCCCAGCAGTCCGATTCGCCCAACCTAGCCAGATCAGCCAGAACATTGTCCATTAGGCGCTGTCTAGGCCTTCCTAGAGGTCATACTCCAGTCGTTTTGATGCGTACAGGGTCTTGATTGCTCTGGTCTCTTCGGTTCAGCATATGTGCCCAATCCATGCTAGGCGACCGGCTGTCACGGTGCTCGTTATAGACCTCCATTATCCACAAAATATTAAAAAACATGACATGTTTCGGAGGATACTTCCATCTTCCAATGTATCCATCAACACAATGGGGTTCTTCCTTGAAGAACGAAGCAGTTCATCTTTATTTCATCACGTTAACTGAGTGTTCAAGTTTCTGAGGCATATGTTAGAACTGGTTTAATCAGCGTTTTGTCAACAGTGTCGTCTTACTTAAATAAAATTAATAAATAAAAATTCAAACATTAGCAAATTTTACTCAATGTAAAATAAAAAAATATTAATGTGAGTTTATACATTTTTTTTACTGTTAACTTTGTGATCTGCGTTGCTGCGTATACCCTGGCCAGCAAGAGGAACAAACAGGTATCAAGGCAAGACTCTCACGGATGTGCTCTTAGAGAGTGTTAAAGTATTTTGGGCACATAGCCCGGAGAGATCAGGACAACCTTGAAAAGTTTATCATCATGGACAAAGTGGAGGAAAAAATCAAATCAAATCAGTTTATTAACTCAAAAGACATTACAAACAGGAAAATGTTTAAGGCATTTATTGAGTATAGGTAAAATATTATAAAAATACAACATAGTACCAGGAACGCATTAGAGATGGTTCCACATTAGGAAGACAAGATACTTTCTAAAGTCAAGAGTATTTGTCCCCTGAACATACCTTCACTAATATAAAAGACGTCGATCTCCGAGGAGACCGCGTTCAGCAGACTAATTGCTCTTCCCACTGGTGTCACCAGAGGCAGATTGGTTCTGGTGGCCGGTTGGTAAAACAATCTGTGTTGTCGGAGAAATCTATCAGGGACAAAAACTCCAACACCCTCTAGCACGGCCGAGTTCTCGAAATATCCCCCCTGATTAATTTAAAGAAATGGGTTATGAGATGCCCCTCTCTTCGAAGCTGTAAAGAATTGGTTCCGAGCATTCCTAAAAGAAGCGACCACAAGGACGACTACGAAGCCGCTGGACCAGTCTCTCATTATCTGGGGACTAACGGGTGACAGGAACGCATGACGTGTCATGGTCAATGGTTTACAGGATGGACACGACCCTCAATCACGAGGAATATACTGAGAAAGAGAAGAAGAACATCATCAGTGCCCTTTACTTCAATAGATTAATAAGCGTGACATTTTCTAATAATTTGACAAAGCTGTTAAATCAGTCTATGTCATTTTCGGACAGACAGCAAGATGGTCACCGCCTAAATACTTTGGCGTGACCGTAACCTTTCCGAAGGGCTTAGGTATGTATATACTGTCACCCTTGTAGGATTTCTGATGATAATTTTTAAAACCGGTAATTAAAAATTGTACTACCATAGAATCACACTAAAAACCAATTTAAATTAACTACCGCCTAATATGAAATATTAATTAATAAAAAAATTAAGTTTTTAAATAAAAATGTGTTTGTAATACTAATGTTCCTTATTTAAATTTGTGGGTTTTTCATTAAGAGCGCTCTAACTTTAAAATGAAATAAAACAATATGTCCAAGTGATATTACCACAATTTCTTTTTTAATTATAAAGGACATTCAATGACATTATGTGTGGAATATAATTTTGGCCAAATGGCAGCCGTGGCTTCGCTGTAGGTGATGTATCCTGGTGGTCAAAAGGTTTTTCAATAGGGGCGCTCAAACTTCGACAGCGTATAGCGGGCATTTTGGTAAACCGATAGCTGTCTAATTTGACAAGAATACTTATTTAGTCTTGACATTTTACCATGGAACGCTACACGCTTCAACAACGCATTGAAATTGTTAAAATTTATTATTTAAAATCAGTACTCTGTTAGCCAATTTATGGCATTCATATTTGATGTATAAGTTTGGCACTCTTGTGGCTACTAGATGATATGGATACCGACAACATATGGTTCCAACAGGACTGCGTTATTGCATTGTTCCATATACGATAATGTATGATTTAACTGATTGAATAAAGAAATCTAAGAATGGTTTGGACATATGGAACGAATGGACGAGAGAAGAATGGTTAAAACATAGTATACAAGCAGTGTGAATGGAAAGAGAAGCCGTGGAAGACCAAGGAAAGCATGGCATGGCCAAATTAATCAAATACTAAAAGGAGGCCACATTCGAAGTCGGAAAAATCAAAGAGCATGCATGTTACAATGTATGAATATAGAGGAAGTGTGTCAGGACAAAGTATGGCGGTCCATCCTCTACTTATGCAAAGGCGTGAGGGTTAGTTAGTTGAAATAAAGAAGCGACGTAAATGGAACTTGAAATAGAGAAAAACTGAGGAAAACGTGGCACGATCAAATAAATCAAATATGAAATCTTAATAGATGGCGCTAGTGTAGATTGAACAAAAATATGTGAAGTGTTCAACATATTAGCATATATACATCTTTCAAAAATTTGTCAGACGTGGTGATCGTAAGAAGGGCGGAATGGGGAACGTTTTTAACATAAAGCGATCGCTTAACCCAACCAATGACAGGTCATAAGTCCTGTAAACATCTCGACCACCATATTCTGTTAAAAAAAAAACAATTTACATTTTCGTCTATATTGAGATAAAATTAATCCTTAAATATGAAATGTTGGCCACGTAGAATTCAGAAAGATCGACCTGCATACTTGACACGATGTACGAGTATGAATGTTGAGGAAGCGAGAGAAGTATGTCCGGAAAGAACAGTGTAGTGGTCCATTTCTTCTGTCTTCCCTTTCGGAGAGATAGTTAGTTGGTTAGTTATGATTAACTGGTTACATTGTGAAGAAATGAGATAGTCATACGAGCGTGTTTGACATCTTACCTAATAAGAGCGAGTTTAAACTGTATTATGCAACCTAGAGTTTTAGTTACACTATTCATCACGGTTAATTTGTTCATACCATGTTTTCCTTGGCCTTCCTCGAGTTCTTTTTCCATTCACATTACTTCTTCTTCCCTAGTTCAATATGCCCATACTTTCCATATGTCCATTTGTTTCATATGTCCATTCGTTCCATATGTCCATTCGTTCCATATGTCCATTCGTTCCATATGTCCATTCGTTCCATATGTCCATTCGTTCCATATGTCCATTCGTTCCATATGTCCATTCGTTCCATATGTCCATTCGTTCCATATGTCCATTCGTTCCATATGTCCATACATTGTCCAACAGAAGCGAATGCATTTTATTGATCAAGGAGGGCTGCGGAGTTGAAGTCATGAAGTCGCGGTAGTTAGGTTAGGTGAAATCGAAGTTAAAGAAATAGACCAACCCTTAGGTTAGGTTGGGTAAAGTTTATTTTAAATTTGACAACTCCAGTGTAGCGTATTTTAAGTTTACATTGTGAAATAATTAAATCTGTCAGACGAGCGTGTTTGACGTCTAACCTAATAAGAGTGAGTTTACATTGTGAATACTTTGGCAGACACCCAAATGTGAATGAATACAACAAGTAAATTATTTTATTTCATGACTGAAACCAAAAAATTATCCATGAAAGCAAAAATCCTCGTTCATAGTGGAGTTTTAGTACCGACCCTGATGTATGGAAGCGAAGCATGAAACTGGCAGAAGAAGGATGAGAGCAGAATAAATGCAGTAGAGATGAGTTCCCTTAGACATTATATGTGGTAAAACGATTTATGACAGAATTTCAAATGCTGATTTAAGGAAGGAATGTAGAGCGGAAGAAAGTATTATGAAAGGGTCGCTGTGATGGTTTGGACCTATGGAACGTATGAATGAAGAAAGAGTGGTTAAGAAAGTATACGTTAACAATCTGAATAGAGTACGGAGTCGTAGGAGACTTAAGAAATCTTGGGATGATCAAATTAATAAAATTTTAAAAGTCGGTCATGTTTGAAGTCCGAAGAATCGACGTGTAATGTGGCAGTCCATTCTCTCTGCTTACTCTTCCAGAGAAATGGAGTGATGGTAGTTAGTGCTATGCTACTTGTATTTGTTAAAAATAATTTTGGTTAGATTACATCGTTCTGCTGTTGATAGTGTAAAACCTTCGACACATGTCGAGGAAAATAAACTCCAAATTAGAAAAAAACAGTGTTTTAATTCATATTGAATTTCGCAGCTCAACTAACTAACCATTACACTGTTTCCTGGAGGGGTAGGCAGAGAGGATGGACCCCTAAACTATTCTATCCTGACATAACTCTTGCGCATCTTTTACATTCACACACCGTACGCACGCTTATCGATTGTTCCTATTTCAAACATGGCCGCCTTTCAGTATTTGATTCATTTGTTTATGCCATGTTTTCCTTGGCCTTCCTCGAATTCTTTTTCCATTCACACTACTTATAGATATATTTTTAACCACTCTTCCCTCGTTCCATATGCCCATACGTTACATATGTCCATCCGTTCCATATGCCCATACGTTACATATGTCCATCCGTTCCATATGTCCATTCGTTTAATATGTCCATTCGTTCCATATGTCCATTCATTCCATATGTCCATCTGTTCCTTGTGTCTAAACCATCTATGTGACCCTTTCTTAATTTTATTTAGGACGCAATCACGCACCTAAATTTGTCCTTACATTCCTTTCTAACTTCTTCATTGGGTATTCTATCGTGCATTGTTTTTTCGCACATTCTTCTAAGTCATCTCATTTCTACAGTATTAATTATATTTTCATTCTTCTTCGGTCAGCTCCAAACTTCACTTCCATTGTGCACTTCCGCAGCTTTAAATTTATAATAAAAAAATGTAATAGAATAATATTCTTAAATTAAATAGTTTTTTTATGTTCAGTGTGGCCGTTGCATTAAATTGCCTACATTTTACATTGCTAGATTCTTCGTCTTTTTTTCCGGCGTTTCAATCCTTGGTGAGTCTTAGCCTCCTCCAAGAAACGTCTCCATCCCGTCCTGTCTCTGTCCTTCACCTCACAGTCTTGCTGCTCCAGTCCTGACCCGACAGTCTGCCATGACACCATCTAACCATCGCTGTCTCGCCTCGCCTTAATTAAAATATTTAAAATGTTTGAACTAAAATTGCCCTTTCCTCCGGAGCGGTTGGCAGAGAGGATGGAACACCATACTGCTCTATCCTGACATACCTCTTGAGCTTCTTCTATATATAACAATAATATAATAAATTGGATAATTTATAGGGCATCATTTTTAGAAATTAATCATCTCAAGGGCGCTTTAGAAAATATTCCATTTTATGAACTAGTTAAAAATAAACATATTTAGTATGAGAGCTGCGTCTAACGCAGTCCATCAACATCAACCTCAGAATAAGATCATTTGAAAATGTGCATTTTGAGGTTTGCAGGAAGATTGTTCCAGGCAGAAGGGCTGGCTTTCTTAATTTTATTTATCACGCATTCATCCGTCTTATATTCCTTTCTTACTTCAACATTAGATATTCTATCATATATTGTTTTTCGCACATTCTTCTTAGTGACCTCATTTCTACGGCATTTATCCTACTTCTGCCAACTCCAGGCTTCACTTCTGTACTAAGGGTCAGCATTAGAACTTTTTTGAGTTGTTTAAATAATTATATATTTTAAATTCAACAATGGATTATTATTGTTTTTCAAATTATTTTAATTCTTTAGTAAGGCATAATTTTTTTACACTTGTTAGTTGATAACATTGTCACACATGAATCAATGCTACCAACTGTAGAGTTTGTTTTGATTTTATATATAAAATTATAAAGCAAATATCTTTATAAAGCAAATATCATTTTCCCTGTAAAGTTGTTAGTATGGAGAGAGATTTGTACCACTTAAGCGCCATTACATGTAAATAACTAGACTAAAATGATGTAAATTCTTAATAATACTTGTATCGTACCACCTCATGTGTATAACGGTGTAATATAACTTAAATGTAAGATCCCCAATACTTACTGTGACATGGCACACGCGCAAGGCGGACATTTTGTTTACTTTCTGTCATTTAAAATGGTGGCTACTTTTATGTTCTGAATTTGAATGAATAAATAGTTAGTTATTAAACTACTATTTGTGATTTTATTTTTTATCCTTATTACCCCAATCACATTGACTTCAAACAGCCTTATGATAGTATCAGTAGAGAGGAACTGTATGATGTACTCTTGAACTTAAAGTAACCACGGATAATACAAAAAAGATAGGAGGAGAGCTCACAGATGATCTCATGGTATTACAGGGTCTCAAACAAGGTGATGGTTTAGCCCCAACAATTTTTAACCTGAGTTTGGAATATGCCATAAGGAAAACTTACCACCTTAACACGAATCCCAACCCATACTTTCAAAGCAGCCAGATCATAGGATATACAGACGACCTTAACATTGTAGGAAGATCCCTAGCAGCCGTACAAGAAGTATTTGAGCCTTTAGAGACAGCAGCCAGGGAGGTGGGTTTAGAGATAAACGAAGAAAAGACAAAAATAATGAAACAAACCAGGAATGCAACCCATAACTCACGGCGAACCATCAAATTCAAGGATAGATACAACTTCAAGATGGTGGAGGACTTCACTTACCTGGGCTCGTCTATAACAAAAGAAAACGAAGATCACAAGGAAATCGAAAGAAGAATCACAATTGGCAATAAAACATTCTTCTCTCTACTACCAGTGCTCTCAAGAAACGTACACTGAAAAACCAAAATCAATTTATATTTAATACCAATTAAAAAAAAATAACATCCTTTTGAATCATGATTACGCAAGTACTTTTAAATAATTATTTTGACGTTTATCATGTGGTTAGATTTTTACTGTTGGCAACCCTAAAACCATTCTATCTTTCAAAACACGTGTAGCGCAGTGCGCTGTCATTAGTGTGTTTCCTCATACGAGGAATACTTTTTTTCACATGAATACCGGGGAATAAATAAACGAAAATGAGTTTATACAACTTCAAAAAGATCGCGGTAGTGCCTACCGCAAAGGTAAGGATATTCGACATGAGTTTACATCATAATGTCAGTTTGAATTTCACAACTTAACCTGTTTGAGTCGACATGTTTTTATGTTTGATTTTCGCTGTTTTCAGGAGTTTATCGATGTTATGTTATCAAAGACACAGCGGAAAACTCCGACTGTGGTTCATAAGCACTATAAAATATCCCGTATCCGCGGTTTTTACATGAGAAAGGTGAAGTTTACACAACAGAATTTCCATGACCGCCTGTCGCGAATCATACAAGAGTTCCCCAAGTTGGACGACGTGCATCCCTTCTATGCTGACCTGATGAATGTTCTATATGACAAGGACCACTACAAATTGGGATTGGGGCAGTTGAACACTGCTCGTCACCTAATAGATACGTAAGTACTTAACATTTGACTGGGGTTTTCTGTGCTTGTAAATTATAAGGGTTTTTCAATAAGGTGCTCGAACTTTGACAGCGCATAGCGGCCATTTTGGTAAAGCGATAGCTGTCAAATTTGACAAGAATACTTAATTAGTCTTGACATTTCACCATGGAACGCTACACCCTTCAACAACGCATTGAAATTGTTAATATTTATCATCCAAATCAATGCTTTATTCGCCATGTTTCACGTTCTGTAAGTTCTGTCCAATTTATGGCATTCATGAACGTCCTGCAGAGTCTTCAATACGTTGTTTAATGCATAAATTTGAGACAACCGGATCGGTAGTCAATGGAGCAGGGCCTGTTCGTCAAAGGAATGCAAGGTCTTCTTCTTCCTGATTGTAGACCTATGTGGTTTGCTCTCCAGAGTGTTGCTCCTCCTGTGAGATAGACTCCCAGCTGTCCTTCCATCTTTTAAGAGGTCTTTTACGAGGACGAGTCCCGTGAGGCTGATTATGCAATGCAATATAGGGGAGTCTGGTGGTGTCCATTCTTTGAACATGACCGTACCATTCCCTTTTTCGCTGTCTGCTCCATCTTATAATATCCTCACCCTCACATATCTCTCTTATTCTGGTGATCCTCACGCGATCTCTTAGTTTCTTGCCTGCTATCGTCCTCAGTGTCTTCATTCCGGAAGTCCTCAAAACTTGTTTGGTCCTTACTGTGTCTGCCCTTGCTTTGACGCCATATGTTATCCATTCTCATCTTACTCTTAATGGCCATGTCTTTGTTTTTCCATATTGTGGATTTAAGATTATTTCTTCCAGCAGATCAGCTCCTCCCACCAGGTCTATGCCTAGATACTTGAAGGTCCTGACCTGTTCTATGGGTTGATTTTCTGTAACCAGGTTACATGTTTTGGGTGTTTTGGAAAAGGTCATACATTTTATTTTTTCGATAGAGATTGTCATGTTGTATTTCTTACTGACTCTGACTGCATAACAGACCACATAGACAATTTGCTCTCCCATCCTATATCCCAGTTGTAGTGATTGGGTCTCCTCTGTAAGTTTGTGCATTATCAGATCGAACAGAAAAGGGCTTAGGCTGTCTCCTTGTCGTATACCTGTCAGTAATGCTTGTTAGAATGCAAGGTCGTAGTAGAATATTACTGCCATTCAGGACAGTGTGCGAGAAAACCCTAGGCAGTCCATTTCGCATTGTGCGCATGAGCTGGGTCTTTCTGCGACATCTGTGTATTACATCTACAAGAATTTGTATACATTCAAAATGTTGTTGTATAAATATAACTGGTACATGCAGGCAAAAAATTGGAGAGACATCTCCAGGCGAAATCTAGTACTGTATGATTTGCATAGACTTTCACAGTACATTAATAAAGGTTTTCTGCTTAATGCTTTCTAATCTTAATATAGATGACGCTAGTGTAGAGTGAACATAAAAATGTGAAAATAGGTGTAGAAACCTACCATATATACAAGTTCCAAAAAGTTTGTCAGACGTGGTGGTCATAACGGCGGAATGGGGAATGTTGTTAAACGTGAAGCGATCGCTCAACCCAACCAATGACAGGTCATAAGTCCTGTAAGCGCCTCGGCCACCACCTTCTGTTCCCAGAAAACAACTTGCATCTTCGTCTCTATTGAGATACAATTAATCCTTGTAAAATAAAAATGATTTATCCGCAATGGGTGAAATCCAGTATTTGTCTACAAGAATTTGTATACATTCAAAATGTTAAAGTTTAGTTATTATTTTTTGGAAGTCCTGTAGCATTAATGACGTTAATTTTATAATAAAACGTAAGCTCTTTATTGTGTTGTAATTTACTAAATTCGACATACAAAGTGAACTGTTAGAAGGGAAAAGGAAGCACGGAGGACAGCGCAAGAGATGTAAGGACAACCTGCATGCTGCATTAAAAAGTTTCGACACTTGGCAACCGATAGGGCGGATTGGAGAAGAGTCGTCGCTATGTGCCACTGGCCAGAGAGGACGGGGTCCAGCGGTGGCGGCAGAATATCCTTGTCCAGAGTGTGACAATGTCTATCTATAATAGAATAAGACTATATAGCCACTTCAGGTGGCACAGAAGACAGACTTAAATATTTTCGTGTTCCTTATGCTCATACTCACGGGCAATGGGCATTATTTATCAGGACTTATGACCTGTCATTGGTTGGGTTAAACGCACGCTTTATGTAATTACAACATTCCCCATTCCACCTTTCTTATGACCACCATGTCTGACAAATTTTTGGAAGTTGTATATATGTTAATATCCAACACCACAATTCACATGTCAGTTTCAATTTACAGACCAGCGCCATCTATGAAGATTAGATTTAAGCATTAAGCAGAAGATCTTTATAACGCATTGTGAAAGGCTACCACCATTAATGCACTGCTAGATAACGCCTGGAAATGTCACTCCAATTTATATGCTAACTTGGACCAGTTTTTGTTTTATACAACATTTTGAATGTATACAAATACTTGTAGACGAATACTGGATTTTATTTACCCATTGCGGGTTATCAATTCAAGGATTAATTGTATCTCAATAGAGACGAAGATGCAAACTGGAAACTGAATATGGTGATCGAGGTGTATACAGGACTTATGATTGGGTTAAGCGCATATTTACATATTATATTTTTTTGTTGTTATATCTCAGTGTGGCCAAAGACTATGTCCGTCTCCTGAAGTACGGAGACAGCCTGTACCGGTGCAAGCAGCTCAAGAGGGCCGCCCTCGGCCGCATGGCCACCATCATGAAGAGGCAGGGGGCCAATCTCACCTACCTGGAGCAGGTCACTATAATATTCATGTTTTACCACTATGCTCATAGCTCGACGATCTATGCCATCATGTCAGCGTAGTTATGTTTATTAACCGTACTGTACAGTACTGTCATGTTTTAAGCTTAGGAACACTCACATACCGCATGTTTTTAATTATTAAAAAAAAATAGGGCTAATGGATTTCATGCATTACGTTTAAAGTTTACCTATAAAATGATATATCAAGTTTAAATTTTTCAAGTTGTTCAAATCAAAGTATGTTTTATCAGTTCTTGCCTATTATCACTTGAAATTTAATTCTTAAGTTTACAATTTTATTATAAATAAAAATTCAGGCCTATCACAAAATTATTATATTTTTCTTTTCTAAAAATGGGCTAATTTGAATTTGTGTCCTGAAATATGGTAAAGGCAAGGTTAAAAGGTCAAAACACTTGAATTTCAGGTATAAATTCAAAATAAAAAATGGATCCTTTATATCGATCTCACCATAAGTGGTATCCCTAGTGCTCCACTTCTCCAAAAATCCCCTTTTCAATAAGATGGACCAACGTCAGAAGGTTCATTTTTCTTGCAGAGATAGTGTATAGATGTCGCTAGCCGCACAAAAAAAATAATTGTTAAAATTCCTACTGGAATCATTTTTAATACAAAGTGGCCTTACGGTATTGAAGTGGTTAAATAGATAATACATTGTTTTGTCTGAAACAATAATACATTATTTACTGTTTTAATTTTGAATTATTTACTGTTTTAATTTAGTTTAGTTTCATCACGTTTAGTAAGTGTCCAGGTCTCCGATGCATATATTAAAACTGGTCTAATCAGGAGATGTCACTTATAAACAATATTTTAGCGACATAATTATGAGCTGCTGACATAATCTGGAACTGACTGTATAAATGATTGTATTTTAGGTCCGACAACATTTGTCCAGGCTGCCTTCCATCGACCCTTACACGCGAAGTATTATCATCTGCGGTTTCCCCAATGTTGGCAAGTCCAGCTTCATCAACAAGGTATTTATTAACCCTTCAACAACTTTAGTCAGATTAATAAGTCGTGCACATCAAGATTTCAAGTGCGTGTTTATTGATTCTTTGATACTAGTTGCAACCCATGAAATATTCAAGGATGTAAACCAAATTTTAACTAACTAACCATCACACTGTCTCTCCGAAGGGGTAGACAGAAAGAATGAACTGCCACACTTTTTTTTCCTGACATATTTCTCTCGATTCCTCAATATTCATACATCGTGTCATGCACGCGTGTCGATTACTCTGACTCCTCACATGGCCGACATTCAATATTTGATTTATTTGATCGTGCCACGTTTTCCCCAGTCTTCCTCTATTTCTGGTTCCATTTACGTCGTTAACATATAATTTTTTTACCATTCTTTCTTCATTCATTCTTTCCATATGTCTAAACCATCTTAATGATCCTTTAATTATTTTATTCATAACACCATCATTTGCACCGCATTCACTTCTTATATTTTCATTCGACACTTTATCATACACAGAGTATCCACACATTCCTCTAAGAGATCTAATTTCTACTGCATTTATTGTACTTTCATCCTTTTTTTGCCAGTTCCTTGCTTCGCTTCCATACATAAGGGTCGGTAGAAGAACCTTATGTTTAGAAGTATCAAATGGAGCAAGATCAGCTTAAGTTTTTGGGATTCATTAATGTTTTTAACTTTAACTTTATTAATTTTCTAAAATTTCTTTATACACGTTGTATGTATAAACATTACTGTTGTTCAATTTAAATCTACGATAAAGTCTTTCATTGAAGACTTGTTTCAGATATACTGACTTTAATGTTTTCACATTTTCGACATTGTGAAAAAGTCATCTTTCTGTTTGTCAACATCTAATAATTAATTTGAGGTTAGTACTCCACGAACCGCTCTCTTTTTATGAGATTTTCTACCCTTAAAAACCTAGAATCAGCAATGAGTTATGAACGAAATAAAAACTGAACATGTGAAGTGAATTGTATCTTATCAAACATCCATAATGGACAATATGACGACTTCCAGGAGTTTCATCCATAAAAAGTAGATAAAACACGTATTTCGATAATAATACGGTTTTGAAAAATAATCCAGCACGGTGAAAACAGTTAGTTAGAAAGTTTCAATCCTGGGATTGGTTTCCAGCAATTTCTTCTATTCTTCTCTTCCATTCTTCCCTGTCTTGTGCGGCTCTTTTGAAATCTGCATATGATGAGCAGCGCACGTCCACCAACAGGTCCTCCAGGTACTCTCGGCGTGGGCGTCCCCTAGAGTTTGTCCCCTCGGTCATACCCTCCATTATGGCATGCAAGAGGCCTTCTTGACGTATTACATGGCTGATCCATCTTGCACGCATTTGCTGCCTTCCTCCTTCGATTCTTTGAAGAACTTCCTCATTCGTGATGTGGTCTCTCTATAGGATAACATCTCAAAAGCCTCTAGTCTCAGTTTATCTCTTTCCGATAGGCACCATGTCTCACAGCCGAACATCAAGATACTCCATACATAGGTCTTGATGAGGAGTATTCTCAGTTTTAGGTCTTTATTATTTGATTATATTATTTTCGACCTTTTATTAAATGCAAGCCTAGCCTGATGTATACGGCTGTCGACCTCGCTCTTAGATCGACCGTCCCATGTTATTTTGCTCCCGAGGTAGACAAACTCCTTGGTGTTCTTTAGTGGAACTCCTGACATCACTACTCTCATCTGATTTTGCGTTCGGTGTACAGTCAGCAGCGTTGTTTTGTCTTTATTTATCTTCATGTTGTAGTTATTTTGAAGAATGCTTTGCATAGTTGTTAAGGCCTCTTGCAGTTCTTCTTCGCTTTCAGCAACCATAGCAATATCGTCTTATCATGTCCACCTTTTGCCCGTGTATCTTTACACCTTCTCTGTGACTCATTCTCTCTCTCAAGTCGTCAATCGCATTCTGTATGTAAACGTTAAAAAGAGCAGGTGACAGAGCATCCCTGTCTTACCCCTTGTCTAATACTGGCTTCCTTTGTACCCCGGTTTTATTCAGCAGCTTACGGGTTAAAAATAATATTATATAAGCGTAAAAGTAATAAACATTTTTGTTTTCAGATAACCCGCGCCGATGTGGAAGTCCAACCCTACGCCTTCACAACCAAGAGCCTCTACGTCGGACACACAGATTACAAATATCTTCGTTGGCAGGTGAGCCCTTTACATTATGAAATTTCCATTATGCAATCTCTTTTGAACGTGAACGGCTAGTTATAAGTAATTGGACAATTACTGCTTTTTACTGGTGTTAACTAAGGGTTTGAAATGACAACATTGTCTCAGAAAAGCGCCAATTAATTACGAATTGTTCAAAAAGCTGAGAGAAGAGCAATGTTGAGGATCAGTATAGACGAGAGGGTGAGAAACACCACTATTAGAGCCAGAACAGGAGTGTCAGAGATCATCGGAAGAGCGGCAGCGATAAAATGGCGCTGGGTAGGCCATGTCGCTCGGCGCTCTGACGATAGACGGTCAAAATGCTCTTTGCTGGCGTCCTACCACTGCGATCCGAAACCCAGAACATTCCTAACTTCGATGGAGAGACGACATTAAAGAGACCACCGGTACAACATGCAGAATAGACAGACATGGAAGCAGATGAAAGGGCATAGATCCAGGAAATGTGATGATGAATTGAACCATTCAGGAAGGAATTTTAATGACATTAATATTGTATTGTCTTGGACCCAAAATTTACAATATAACTCACAAATTTAAAAAAGACCCATGCAAAACGATTATGCATAGATCAAGCAACTAACACGATTAGTTAATTAAAGAAATAATTTAGAATTTCATCTTTGTATCGAGAACAAAGTGTATGATATTCCCCAAAGACCCACTAAAGTGCGAAATATCAGTATGTGATAAGCCAATTGAAAAAGTAACCCAGTTCAAAAATCTTGGCAATGAAAATGTTTCAAAAGTAATATCTTTTATGAAGAAATATTGATTCTAAATGTAGTTTTATATTAAAATATTTGGTATTTCGGAAAGTTGGGTCTTTTTTGCAACAGAGGGATATGGCTGCTTCAAATCTGGCAGCCATTTTTTTTAATAAGCCAGAGCATCTCTCAATTAAGTTCAGTTCGCAAATGTTTGTCATTCTCACAACAACATTTGTTTGATTGCTTCTTAAAATGTCGACTTTTGTGGTAAATAAGAAGCGATTGCGGGAAGTTCTGCTGTTCTGTTTTAATTGGCCCATCGGATAAATGGTATAGATGCTTCAAAGCTGATGATTTTAGCGTTGAAGGTAATGAAACTGCATACAAAATGTGGGTTGGGAGATTATACCACACCCGCCTTATTCACCAGATGTGGAACCATCGGACTACCACTTGTTCAAATCCATAATTGCCTTAGAAGAGCAGCACTTCCATGTATATGCGGTGTCAAGATTTCGGTCAATGCCTGGATTACCTCAAAAGACAAGTCATTTTTTTAACGATGAATTCATCTATTGCCAGAAAGATGGGAAAATATTTTTAATTGATGTGTTTTTTTATATTACCTTTCAAATAAATGAGATTTTAATACAAAAAACAGACTGAACTTTCTGAAACACCCAATCATTTATGTTATTTTGTTTCTTTGTAGGTATTGGATACTCCCGGTATCTTGGATCACCCACTGGAAGACAGAAACGTAATAGAAATGCAGGCCGTAACTGCTCTTGCTCACTTGCGGGCGTGTGCTCTATATTTCATGGACATCAGCGAACAGTGCGGACACAGTCTGGAAGAACAGGTTAGACAATGTGTTTCAGCCATAAGTGCTCCGGTGTTGGATATAGGCCTACCTTTCTGACTTCCGCAACTCTTTATCCCTTGCCACTCAGTGCCATTGACCTCTTGCCACTCTTTTAATGTCATTAAACTATCTAGTGTTGTTGTTGTGCTTGGCTCGGGTTTCTGTGGCCAGATCTCAGTCGCCACTCCAGGGTGTGTCTGTTCCACCGATCATTTGTTGTCCACGCTATTTGGCTGGACCAATTCCACTTTGAACGAAGCCATTTTGTATGCTACATTAGCAACTTTGGTCCTTTCTGTGATCCATTCAACAAATGACAACATTTCTGGCAGAGTGGCAAGAGCTATGACTGCCACACCGAAAGATTCCCGGCGTTAGCAGTGTGTTGACACTGTCTTTGATCTGGTTTTGAATTCACCAAAATGGCGATAGATTAGCTACCTATCACATGTAATGAGAATTAGTTTCAATCAAGAGCTACCTATCACATGTAAGGAGAATCAGTTTCAATCAAGATTTGGTTTACAGCAAAGTTTAATTTCTTTGCTGGTTCTTGGGCCTTTTAATGCAGTAGTTTCTTGTTGCTTTCCACATTTTTGTATATATCAGGCTTTTCTTTTTGTCCTGTCACACCTCCGTGACGCATAGGGCCTCAAGGAACCTTCTCCACCCGACTATCGCATGCCTGATGCTTAAAATAATCCCAAGTGAGACCTGCTGCTTTAACCTCGTCCTGCAGGGCTCTTCTCCAGGTGCCTCTAGGTCTGCCCCGCTTCCTCTTTCTTCACATAGAAGACCAGTCTAGTGTGCCCTGAGCGATGCAGGCTGGGTTCCGTCTCAGAGTGTGACCGATCCACTGCCGTTTACATCTATCGACTTGTTCTCTAATTGGCTTTTTCGCCTGCCATGGTCCAGAGAATGGTGTTTGACACTGTTTGGGGCCAATAGATCTTGAATAGGCACCTATTTATAAATACCTGGAGTTTTCCAATAACGTCCGCGGTAGATCTTCAAGTCTCACATCCGTACAGCAGTATGCTTTTAACGCTACTGCTGCAGCTTGAGCTTTCTCGAAATATATCTTTTTTTAGAATCTTTTCTAGATATTGATTCTCATGATATGTGGTAAGTAGTTAGCCTATTGTCATTTTTATTGTCACGTGAATTCTACCAGACCAAAGACAGTGTGATTTTTTTCACACTTATCGCCGGGAATCAAATTTAGTTATTGTATTTGTTATAATTTGATGATGATTTTTTATAGATTTCCCTGTTTGAGAGCATCCGACCGCTGTTCAGCAACAAGCCTCTGGTGGTCGTGATCAACAAGGTGGATGTGTTACGCGTGGAGGATCTCCCAGAGTACAAGAAGAAGTTGCTAGAAGACTTCGAGGAGAGACTGCGGGGCAAGGCTACAAGCGGAGATGGGTAAACCACAATTACCTTATTTTTTTTTGATAAACTTAATGCGTTGTTGAATTTCATAATTCAAAAACGCACTTCATCATCGGGAGAAGGATATAAAATTTTAAGGAAGGACAATTATTACATGATCCACAAGGCACTGCAACTGGAAGATGGAAGGAGGAAGGCCACAGTCAGTCAGGTACGATCTGAGGGCTCTGCAACTGGAGAACCGAACCCTGAACCCAGGATCACGAAGATAGCTGACCCTGAATATTGGGAAATGGCTAGGCGAAAGAAGACATGACAAGAAAAATAAACTCAAAATTGGAAAAAACAGTGTTTAATTTTATAATGACCTAATAATTTAAACAAATGAAAACGTCTGTTTTCTAGAAGTTTTATTATATTTAATGGGAATGACATGTTTCGTCTTGTTAAGGCATTATCAAGTGTAGCGAGAATCTAAAAAAAAACACAATATAGGAAAATGCAAAATAATGGAATATTGGTTAAACAGGTCATTCTTTCTATGCGTGTTTCACTATGTTTTTTTTTGCTAGTGTTCTGATGTATGCAAATGTTTCAGGGATGAGAAGCTGGTAGAGATCCCCTTGCTGCAGATGTCCACCGTGTCGGGTGAGGGCGTGCAGGAGGTGAAGGTGGAAGCCTGCGAACGACTCCTAGGTTTCCGTGTTGACACCAAGATGAGGACCAAGAAGGTAAGGCATCTTCAATCAGGCTAAAAAATTCAAATATATTATCTCTAATTAACTAGTTAAAACTTTCTCACCAATAGCCATCTCTCCTAAAGAATGGACTGCCACACTGTTCTTTCCTGACATACTTCTCTCGATTCCTATACATTTATACATTGTGTTATGCATGCACATCGATTTCTCTGACTACACATGTGGCTGACATTTAATATTTGATTGGTTTGATCGTGCCACGTTTTCTTCGGTCTTCCTCTATTTCTAGCTCTGTTCACGTAGTTTAAACCTCCACCTTCTTCATCATTCTGTCTTCACTCATTCTTTCCATGTGTCCAAACTATTAGGTCCTTACATATGAAATTAGCGTTTTGCCGTACTGGCAACTTTGATCTCAAATATCTTCTCTTTGGTTAGGAATTCCAAATTCAAATTTATACAGCTATTTACTCAAGTATTTGTGTTTCGATAATTATAATTCATTTGTTTTTTCCTCAATTGTTTTTTTTCTTTGCGTCACTCAGTTTACAAAATGGAAAACTTGAAATATCGCGTTATTTACGAGTACGAGTTCCACCGTGGCACCAGTGCTGCAGAAACGGCTCGAAGGATTAATGATGTGTATGGCGACGGTGCCGCAAAAGAAAACACAGTGCGTTTTTGGTTCCAACGTTTTCGTTCTGGAAATTTCGACCTGCAGAACAAGCCCCGTGGACGGCCGGAGACCAAAGTTGATAATGAAGAATTGAAGGCTATTGTGGAAGCGGATCCATCGCAAACCACGTCCGAGTTAGCTGCAGGCTGCGGTGTTAGTGATAAAACTGTTTTAATCCACTTGAAGCAAATTGGGAAGGTGAAAAAGCTTGAAAGGTGGGTACCTCACGAATTGAGTGAAGCAAATCAACAAACGCGCGTTGACTGCTGCGTTGCATTACTCAACCGGCACAATAATGAAGGGATTTTGAATCGAATCATTACCTGTGATGAAAAGTGGATCCTGTATGATAATCGGAAGCGCTCATCGCAATGGCTGAACCCTGCCGAACAAGCCAAACCATGCCCCAAGCGAAAATTGACTCCAAAAAAGTTACTTGTGAGCGTTTGGTGGACTAGTGCTGGTGTCGTTCACTACAGCTTTCTTAAATCTGATGTCTATTGTCAGCAACTGTAAACCATGATGGAAAAGCTAGCTGCTAAACAACCGAGGCTGGTTAATCGCTCTAGGCCACTGCTGCTTCATGATAACGCTAGACCACACACTGCACAACAGACGGCTACCAAATTAGAAGAGCTTCAATTGGAATGTCTAAGACATCCACCGTACTCTCCGGACCTTGCCCCAACAGATTACTATTTTTTTTTAAATTTGGATAACTTCTTGCAAGGGAAAAAATTCAACTCCGATGGGGCAGTCCAAACCGACTTCAAAGATTTTATTGATTCCCGTCCGAATGTTTTTTTAGTAAAGGGATCGATGAACTATCTATGAGATAGCTAAAGTGCATAGATAGCAATGGTACATACTTTGATAAAAAAAATATATTATATTTAACCCTTAACGTACCGTGTTCAAAACAAAACGCTTGCTCCCATGTGGTAAGTTCAGTTTACCGCTAACTTTATCTAAATATCAAGCATATGACTAGATGAATCAAAATTTAATTTATGTCATCTTGTAGGGAATTTCATTAGGAATAGATCGATATCTATAACATACATGGATTATTTGAAAAACATATCATTATTAATTTTTTTCTGGAACCATGCGATTTCTGATATGTAATGCGTCATAGCATACGGGCGACTAAAAAGTCGGGTCGAAACTTGTCTGCACGCCGGGCCGGCGGGGCGAAGATAAAGGCACCTAGGCAAAATGTATAGTACGTTCAAGACAACGAGTACGTATTAATATTTGTCCCTTTTGGTAAAGTGTTAATATTTTCACAGTTCTGATATTATTAAGTTACGTGGTGCGTTTTCATCCAGTCGGTATTATTACGTACCTATTGAAAAGGTCAAAGATATAATTTATAATATGTTCAAAACAGCGAGTAAGTATTTGTCACTTTTGATAAAGTTGTAAATATTAGCAAAACAAATTCTACCTTAACACGAATGAAGGTGAGGGCAGTCTTAGAAAATATTTTTTTTGGGATGAAGGAAGTAATTTTTTGCTTTTTTTTTTATTACGAAATATTGAGAACACTTCAATGGAGGATTACAATTTTTTTTATAATATTAGGGTCCATAGGTTTTAAGAAAATCAACTTTAAATTGGCAGTGGAAACTCAATTGACCACATGGCAACGCGACGGTTAAAAAAAACCAACTTTATGTTCCTCCCATACAAAACGCCAATTTCATATGTAAGGACCTAATATATTAACGATCATTTCATTATTTTGTTCATAACACTTTCATTCGCACCGCATTCACTTCTTATACATTTGACACTCTATCATTATACAGATTTACCACACATTCGTCTTAGAGATCTCATTTCTACTGCATTTTTTCTACTTTCATCCTTCTTTTGTCAGTTCCATTATGCACTGTCATCTTAGCTTTTTTGGATAGGCGTTACATTTACTTAGGTTTTTGTATTTTGTTGAAACTATTTCGGTTAGTTTATATCTTTATTCTACCGATCTACATCATAATGGAATTTCAGTGTTAACGCCTTGGTTTAATAAATAAAAATCAAATGTTATTTTTTCCAGGTGGACGGTATTTTGAATCGTCTGCACGTGGCGGTGCCGGCCCCGCGAGACGGGAAGGCGCGCCTACCGTGCATCCCTCCCTCGGCCCTGCTGAAGAAGGCCAAGGAGGCCCGCAAGAGGAAGCTGGAGAGGGAGATAGAGCTCGAGGAGGGAGACGACTACGTCCTTGGTATGCTCACCAATTTACTTTTACTAACTAAATAACCATCCACATTCACACACCGTGACACGCCCGCTTGTCCATTGTTCCAACTGTTATTATTGTTATTTTATGGATTAATGGTCTTAAAATGATAACCCGCAATGGGTAAAATCCAGTATTCGTCTACAAGTATTTGTATACATTCAAAATGTTGTAAAAAAAAAAACTGGTCCATGTTAAAAATAGCATAAAAATTGGAAAAATTGAAACGATAGAGTCGGGTGGAGAAGGTTCCTTGAGGCCCTATGCACCACGGAGGTGTGACAGGACAAAAAGAAGAAGAAGGATTAATGGTGGTCGAGGCGTTTACAGGACTTATGACCTGTCATTGGTTGGGTTAAGCGCACGCTTTATGTAATACAACATTCCCCATTCCGCCTTCTTACGACCACCACATCTGACAAATTTTTGGAAGATGTATATCGCACCGTGAGTGTAAAACCGACGTAAGTGCAAATATACAGTTTGGGGGATATGGGAGTTTCAAGATTTCATATTGCTTGGAAATATTTTTTTTTTTTTTTAAATAAACCAATGATTTTTGGTTTATAGTAAAAAACTAACTAACTAACTAACCATCACGCCGTCTCCCCGAAAGGGTAGGCAGAAAGAATGGACTGTCACACTTTTACTGATGCGGCACTCCATCCTTCTCTTTTCGCTCCGCGGGAGACGCGGTGTGATGGGTTGCGAACCTCATCGCCACCAATAGGCATCTCCCGAGATAGTATTACTAGTATCCCGAGTATCCAGTATCCCGAGATAGTATTCTCCCGAGATCGTATTTATATACTCCAGGTTTATAGTAATATACCTATAAACCAAAAATCATTGGTTTATTAAAAAAAAAAAACAGTTTTTCCAAGCAATATGAAATCTTTAAACTCCCATATCTCCAAAATGTATATTTGCACTTACATTGGTTTTACACTCACGGTGCGATATATGCTACAATGGTGGACTACACTTCACATTTTTTAGTTCAATCTACACTAGCACCATCTATGGTATTAAGATTGGATTAAGGATTAAGCAGAAGATCTTTATTAACGCAATGTGAAAGGCTACCGCCATTAACATACATTGCTAGATAAGGCCTGGAGATGTCTCTCCAATTTTTATGTTATTTTTAACTTGGACCAGTTTTTTTTTTTTTTTACAACATTTTAAATGTATACAAATACTTGTAGACGAATACTGGATTTTACCCATTGCGGGTTATCATTTTAAGAGACGAAGATGCAAATTGGAAACAATATGGTGGTCGAGGCGTTTACAGGACTTATGACCTGTCATTGGTTGGGTTAAGCGCACGCTTTATGTAATACAACATTCCCCATTCCGCCCTTCTTACGACCACCACACCCTTGTTATTATTGTTATTAAAATTTTAGGTAAACCATTGTTTTGACGGAAACACTTTGATATTTCAACATTATTAACTGTTTAATTAAAACACTTAAAAACCGGAAAATAACGATCAACCTGAAACAAAAAGTCTATGAAGCCTGCGTTTTGCCAGTTGGTACTTATGATCTTGAAACTGTTACATTGTTCAAACAAAGTGCCGAGAAACTACGAGTGACCCAAAGAGCGATGTTAGGAATAAGCCTAAGAGACAGTCAGAAACGATACGGTGAGAGAAAAAACAAAGGTCACTGACATCATCCACCGGGTGGCAACTCTAAAATGTCAATGGGCAGGTCACGTAGCAAGAAGCTCAGATGGAAAGTGGGCAAGAAGACTGCTGACTTGGAGACCGTGGACGGCAAAGAGAAGTGCAGGGCGACCGCAACTACGGTGGAAGGATGATCTTAACAGACACGTCGGAATAACCTGGATGCAGTCTGCACAAGACAGAGTGACATGGAAGCGAATGGAAGGAGGCCTTTGTCTAGGAGTGGACGGTAATAGGCTGAGGAAGAAGAAGAAGAAGAACAATTAAAACACTTATATAATATCAAAATTGTTAAAATTGCATAAACCAACAACCCACCAAATCACCTTCCAACAATCTTCCCATCAGACGTAAGAGGAATAGCCACAAGAGCTGAACCTCTGTAAGCCAGAAGAGGTTTTGATTCAAAATTTCTTACGCAAGCTGGGCTTCTTGGCTTCTATGGCAGTACCGCCACTGAGCTATTGATACTAGTGATGAAATTTCTTATATATAAGCAATGGTAAAAAGTTTAAAGGATTTTTTTCTTCTCTAAATTGGCTGGCTTTTGCGCTTTCTTACTTTGACTATGGACGACTCTGAGAGTATTACAATCTTGAAAAACCCTATCCCGAAGTCAATTTACTATGTTGTGTCATCCTCTTGTTAGTGTTAAAAGTTAAAGCTGTAAAATTTCTGGGATTGTGAAGTGTTCCATTGCATAAAAAGTTGAAGGAACTTGGTCTAAGTAATATTTTTTTTATAGATTTACAAAAGAACTACACGGAAATAGCTGAGGACGAACGTCACGATGCGATCCCAGAGTTCTGGGAGGGGCACAACATCGCCGACTACATCGACCCGGAGATCTTCTCCAAGCTGGAGGAGCTGGAGAGGGACGAGGAGCTGCGCGAGGAGGCGGGCGCCTACGCCATCCCCCGCATGGAGCTGGACTCCACCATGAAGGAGATCCGCGAGCTGGCGCAGCAGATCCGCAACAAGAGGGCCATCATGAAGGGGGAGGCCAGGCTGGTCAAGCAGTCCACCAAGCCCGTCATGCCCAGGAATTCCATGGCCAAGGCCAAGGATCGATCCGTTTCCAAGCTCGTCGGAGAGATGGAACAACTCGGTGAGTTAGCTTTTTAATTACATCGTGGGCTCACTACTATAACTAGGTTCAGTCCGTTTCGCCCTTCTAAAGCATTATCAGAGACAAGGCATTACGTAAGACATTTGATAATGCCTTAGAAGGGCGAAAAAGAAAGATTTTTCCAGTAATGGATCTTAGAACCTTCATCTTGGATGTTATTAGAAGGCCTTAGGTTTGTACAGTATTGGCCCGTGTCTATACAGCATACGTCATGATAGGTTGCACGCCTTATAAATCGTCACCTGAGAGTAAGAAGGTTCCAACTGTCAAAAGTAAAAAGTGGAGAAAAATGAAGTCAAAGTTTTGTTGGTTTCGGGTGTGTATCTTGGAATAAAAGGGTTCCATCTGAAGCAGATAAAACTCTTACCGAGAAGCATGTAAATTTTCTGGCGATAGTTGGAATAATAAAGTTCTAAGTGTAAATGAATCCTTCTTCAGTGAATCGTGTGTTTTGAATGATCAGTTGGAACTTGATGATACTATTACACGTTTTTTTTAATTGTACGTATAGATAAGGTTAGTAAGAACCCTTTTCACGAAAAAAAGCCAATGAAATTTTGTTAGTTGGAACCCTCTTACTCTCAGGTGACAAAATTCTAACCTTTTTTGTCAATACGCATTTGCTTGTACTTCCAGATCAGATTTTTAAGACCCCCTGATAATGCAAATGCTTTATTACTTGTTCTCGTAATTCGCTATTAAGGTCATTATGGCTACAGATCTCTACTCCCAAATATCCGAAGCTCATTACTTGCTCCATAGGTATACCGACAATCAGCATACACCTCGAAGGTTGTCTACATTGTAATTCTTTTTGTTTAGCTGACTGATATAGCCATATTTATAGCCTTTGCTTTTAAAGTTATTTGAAATAATTCAAAATAAAATTTCAAATGATTATCGTTTGTTTACACTTTTTTCCCCATCTCCAGGTGTGGACATGTCCGATATGAAGGGGACCCACATTGTCCAGACGCGTGCCCGCTCACTTTCCCGCGGGCCGGCGGCCAAGCGGTCGAGGGCCATGAGTGCAGGGGCGGTGGTCAAGGACGGGGAGAAGCCGCGCTCACTCAGCCGCGGCCGGACCCTCAGCACCGTGCCCAGGGATGAACAGGGAATCAAGGATGTCGCGGTGAGAAATTATTATTATTATTTTTTTCCTTGTATACAAGGTCGTTTGAACCCAATTACTGTATACAATATTTTTTTTAGCTATTATATTGATTTTTATGACATGTAGCCAATCTATCGCCATTTTATTGTTTATATTTCATTCATTTTACAAAAGATGTGAGATATCTTATGTATGGAAGTGAAGTTTGAAGCTGGCAAAAGAAGGATGAAAGGAGGATAAACGCCGTAAAAATTAGATCGCTGAGAATAATGTACGGGAAAATGATATATCGTCACCCCAGAGCAATAGTGAGATAAACCAGTGCCATCTTGACAATATAACAAGCCGTAATGTTCCTTTGATATTGTTTATCCTCCTCGGACCCAGGGAAAAAAAATCATCGAATTAAACTTTTTATTTATGTAATTGTGTTTTAAAAAAAATACGGAAATGAAATAAATTTAGAAAAAAAAAATTCTTCATACAGTTTTTCCAAAATCAAATGTCCCCTATAGGGGACGCTGGGTCTCTAGCGCGTAACAAATAATAAAAACATATCATTTTAAAATAAAACATAAATATAATTAAACAATAATATTATGATGACTTTTTGCAGAACATTTTATTAAACTAATAAAAGAGAGAAAATACCATATAATTACAAATATATTTTATTACGGACCCGCGAAAGGCTAATAAAAAAACATAAAATAAAGTATATAATTAATTTTAATGAATAACTACCCTTCAAAAAAAAAAACATACCCAAAATAAGCTGATACTCAATTGAAACGTTTCCAATAATATAAAACATAATTTAAAATTCATGGTAAAGTTGAAAGCAATTTCTATTATCTTGCAAGCACAAAAAAATTGTGCACGTTGAATATTGGATTCGGGCTTTGTTAGCACTACAGCCAGGAAAGCGACAACGATTTTTAGTTGCTGGATGTGGGAAAATTGGCATGTGGAGTACATTGTTCTTCCTTAGAGAATCTGGTGGGTGGGGAACAGCAGCTTTGGAACGCTTTGGTGCTGGTTCAGGCTCACATTCAGAATCAGAGTTTGGATCAGGTACTTGCAAACTATTGTGGATTAGGTGTTCTTCGATTTGAACTCTGAATTGCAAGTAATCCAAAACATCCCTTTTCGGAGTTTTTAATGCCATCTGATCCCGTCTATATTCTATCCAAGACGCAGCTATGGAAAAATCGAATAAATGCATTAAATAATCGGACTGTCCATTTTTTTGTCCGTGCCCTTATTCTGTAGGTGTTTATTATTCTATCTAACATATCAACACCACCCATGTTTGAATTGTAGGCTTTTACGAGTGCTGGTCTGTTAACCATTGTGAGGTAAATTTACAGCATTAGAAGGCAATTCTTCATACTCTGGTGCTGGAGGAAGTGGAAAAAAATCTTCCGTTTTCTTCCAAAATTCACGCCTGCTGGGAGTTACAGATTCCGTAATATTTATTTCTCCAATATTATCGTCCAACTCTTCATCACTTGATACCATCACATCGTCCGCGATGGTCTCATTGAAATCAGGATCGTTAATTTCGTCATCACTAAGGTCGCATTCAGACAGATTTCCATCCAACTCTACGTTAACAAAAGTAATAAATGCATCAGAATCTGGAAAAAGAAAAAATATCATATGAATTAGTATACGAAAACATGTTTTAAAAGTGATATTTAAATATTTTTGTCAGTTTAGTTATAAAAGTCATATTTGCAATTAAATATTTGGAAAAGAAAAACATGGACTAGCCGAACACTTATATGGTTAAAATTTGAACATTTTCAACATTAAGACCCGATGTCCCCTCTGGGGGACATACAACTTTGGCGATTTTTCACAGCTTTGACTGACTATATATTGGCAATCTATCAACTTGATATTATGAAATGAACATATTAGTATACTAAAAAGTTAACAGATTAACAGTTGTGCCAAAAAAATAATAAATATAGTAAACTTACCAATTTCGGAACCAGCAAAACGTCATTTCCTCAGACCCGCCATTTTGACACTGCCATAAAACTGCTGTGTAAGCATTGATTTGAAAACTAAGTTATTCTAAAAATATTACGGACATCTATGAACAACAGTTCACAGTTGAAATTAGTTAACAACTTATAATATTCCTTGAATTACACCATTTGTTCAGACACTTTTTATGTCCCCCACAGGGGACGGGGGGTCCGAGGAGGTTATGGTTTGACTTGGTGGAGGCCTTGCACTTGTTTGAGTCTCCTAAGCCCTAGGAGACTCAAATAAGAGCAAGGCCTCCACCAAGTCAAAGCATAAACAATATCAAAGGAACATTATGGCTTGTTATATTGTCAAGATGGCACTGGTTTATCTCACTATTGCTCTGGGGTGACAATATGGTAGAATCCATCATGCCTCTGGTGACACCGGTGAGAAGAGCAAATTATCTGCTAAACGCGGTCTCCTCGGAGATCGATGTCTTTCATATTAGTGAAAGTACGTTCAGAAGGCAAATACTCTTAATTCTGGAGAGTATCAGTAATGTTGAACCATCCCTCATGCGTTTCTGGTAGTATACTATACACAATATATAATTTTACCTATTCTCAATAGATGCCTTAAAAAATAAGTTTGTAATGTCTGTTGATGATGAAATAAACTGATTTGATTTGATAAAGAATACCACGAAGAAATAAGAAACAAATGTTAGTCAGAAGATTGCATCCTAAGTAAAATTAAAAAAGAATTTCTGTGTTGGTTTTATTATTTTATATCTATAAGTTTAAAATGTTTAACTACAAAGTGAGTGCTTCATATAAATAGTGAAAAAAATTGCGCACTGTAGAGTTGGTTAATTCGTTATCTTAAAGAATAATTTTTATTTGGACTACACATGGATTTATCTTGATTGGTGTAGTTTGTGTTGCATCTGTTTAAATGCGAGTGTTGTGTTTGTCCCGCAGATGAAGTCTCGTCTGAACCGCGTGTCCCAGAAGGCCATCAGCAAGAAGGTGAAGAAGAAGGGATTGAAGGGAGAGGCGGATCGGTTCATCGGCACCAAGATGCCGCGCCATCTCTTCAGCGGGAAGCGCGGCGTGGGCAAGACCGACAGGAGGTAGTTCGAGCTGTTCCTGCCACACACCCCCTTCCCAGTGGGTTATACTATGCTTGTGGAATAAATGTACTTCTTATATTAAACCTGCGTTTTATTTTTTGTTGCTTGAAGAATGATGTAGAATTAAATATTTGCCTCTTAACAGCAAACAGATCTTTTCATGGGTGTAAGAAGCTTCTGGGCTCTAAGTTACTCAGCAGGAATACCAAACTTTTAATATATAAGACTATCATAAGACCGGTAGTGTGTGAGACATGGTCTCTAACACAGAGAGAGGAAGGCAGGCTGCCAGTTTTTGAGAGGAAATACTGAGATAAAATTTTGAGGATGGGACTTACAGAATTAAAAGAAACCTTGAACTTGAAGAACTGATTAACCATGAAACAGTAGTGAGATTCTGTAAGTCTCAACGCCTACGGTGGGCTGGCCACGTGGAAAGAATACCAGAGGGTAGAACACCACAAATTATATCCAGATGGATGCCCCGCGAAAAGAGAACAAGAGGCAGACCGAGGAAAAGCTTTTTGAAGAAATTGTCTTTTCACTAATGTGTTTCGGGACACGGATACCCTTTCTTTAGTGTAGATATTTTAAGAGTTTCCAAGAGTAATTAATACGATTGAAAACGTCTGTTTTCTAAAAGTTTTAATATAATTTATAGGAAGAACATGTTTTGCCTTTCTAAGGCATTATCAAATTTGTTTCCAAGAGTGTAATTAGTTAAAATTTCTAGACTGAAGAAAGGCATCTGTGGTCCGAAACATATTTGTGAAAATACAATGTTTTCAAAAAGTTATCAAATGTGAATCCACAACACTGAGTGATGGCGAATATAGAAGAAATGATGTAAAACTTCATTTTAACAAAACATGATTTTTAAGATGAAGAGTGACAAAGTTTGGGATAAGCAAGGAGCCTTTATGAATGGCAGAGGATGTATTTTTGCACTCCGTACATTGACAGAAGTTTCCACCCAAAAGCTGCAAACTTTCCTGTGGGTTTGTCGATTTGCAAAAAGCATATGATTACATAAATAGAGGTGGAGAGTGTGGAAAATATTGTCTGAATATGGAATAAGATCATGTGAGGAGTCTGAGGAATCGACACGTGTGCATGGCACAATATATGAATGTTAAGGACCGAGATAAGTTTGTCGGGAAAGAAAAATGTGGCGGTCCATTCTTTCTGCCTAAAATTACAAAGTTAATTTTTTAAGAGAATTTTTTGTATGTTAGTTTTGAGTTGAGTGTGGTTTATTTATCTAAAGCTATTGATGTAGTAAAGGGACAGTTCATAATTTGAGACAAAAACAAATGGCTATTTACATACAAGTAACTTTTACACAATGCAATTTTTAAACAAAAGATCCCTCTCATGGTTTTTTATGATGGTACAGAAAGAAATGACCGAATTATTTAAAAAGCAACACATTAACTTTGTGTCCCGATACATAATAATAGGCCAAAGTTATGTTACAAACAGTGTTATACTGTCAACAGTTGGATAGATTAAATGAAGCACTGCGTTAAAAGAGGCCAGCTTTGGTGAATAGACACACCATTACTCTTCAGCACGATAATGCGCGACCTCGTGTTGCGAAATTGACGCGTGAAAAACTTCAGGATCTTGGTTGGGTCACCCTGTTGCATCCTCCATACTCGCTGAATCTCGCACCATCTGATTTTTACTTATTTCGTTCTATGGAACATTTTCTAAGAGATCAAAATTTCAATTCTTTAGAAGACTATTTTCTAGCTAGCCCTTTCAGACTATTTTCAGTCAAAACTCGCTGAATTTTACAAGAGAATGAATGATTTGAAAGAAAGGTGGCAAAAGGTTATAGATAATATGGGGAATTACTTTAAATAAGAAAATATAAATAAAGTATAAAAAAAACGGTTTTGACTTTCATTGAAAAAATGACATTACTTATGGATACCCTTAATAATATGATAGTACTTAAATGTATCTAACCAATTAAAAACAGAGAATTATAAGAATTAGGGTTAACAAATATTGAATTGAGAGTGATTTATTCTCCGCAACGAGAAATACAATCTGCTGCATCTCATCATGAAAGTGAAGATTGAGGGTAGACGTAGTATGGGAAGACCCCAGATGTCCTGGCTCGAGAATATCAAGGAGTGGACCAGAATTCGGAGGGTGGGTGAATATTACTTACAAGGGAAAGGCATGACAACATGGGAAATTGACTTCGGGAAGGGATATCATACATCTTGTCCAGCACGCACATTGATTTCTCTGACTCCTCAAAAGGCTGATATAGTAGAACCTGGTTAATTGGCAGAAAAGTTCCAGTCCCACCCTCTTGGAGCACTAAAACCTCTTTAATTGGAAAAAAAGAAACCTGTTTAATCAAACTCGACATTTTGGCCTTAAACCTCTGTAATTGGAGAGCACTGCCGTCTCGACCTCTGTAATCGGAGAACACTGTCTTCTCGATCTCTGTAAACTGACAACTCCTCAGTATTTGTTCTGTACTCATCGAAGGATTACTCATTTTAGATCCCATTGTTTCACAAATGTAAATATAACGGCCTTGATTTGAGCTCGAAACTAAAATTAATCCAAAAATTTGACACCGGTAAATCTCGTGAAGAGTTGTGCAACATTTTTAGCGTGTGAAACAGGCCCATATAACTGATTTTTTCAAGCCACAATAATTAAATTTATTGTTTGTATATGGATGCACGTATGTACAAATACAATTTACTTATTAAACTTTTATTATATATTTTTATTGTTTTATGCATCAATCCATGAACTGTTTTTTGTGGTTACAAAACCTGGTTAAAAAACCAAAGAACAATCTGGACCTGGATACATGAACAACTGGATAATTGGAAAACTTGGTTAATTGACCATCGTAGGTTTGGTCCCTTGGAATGCCAATTATCCAGGTTCTATTGTGTATTACAATTTCTTTAGATTAATCAGGGGATATTTTGAGAACTCTTCCGTGCTGGAGGATGTCAGTCTTTTGGTCCCCGATAGATATATCCGACAGCAACAACACAGATTGTTTCACCTACCGGCCGCTAGTACCAATCTGCCTCTGGTGACACCGGTGGGAAGAGCAAATTATCTGTTAAACGCGGTCTCCTCGGAGATGGATGTCTTTCATATTAGTGAAAGTACATTCAGAAGACAAATACTCGCGACTTTGGAGAGTATCTTGTTTTCCTAATGTCGAACCATCTTTAATGCGTTCCTGGTATTATGTTGTATGTGTATAATATTTTACCTGTACTCAATAGATGCCTTAAACATTTATGCTGTTTGTAATGTCTGTTGAGTTAATAAACTGATTCTATATTTAATATTTTGTCGGTCTTCCATTCTTTCTGTCCACCCCTTTGGTGGGTTGGCGTGATGATTAGCTGGTTATCATTAGATGGTTATATATGTGCAGGAGTGAAAGAGGAAGACAGGGAAAGGAATAAGGGTACGGCCACACCGGGGTGGCAGAGTAGGAGTCAAGACACAAGTGGCTTGTGATCACACACTGTGGCGCGAAGGTCCCATAATACGCCATACGTTGGTTCGCCAGGTGTTCATCTTGACTCCTACTCTGGCACTCCATACCGTACCCTAAATGAACAATGTTTGCTTTTGGAATTAGCAAATAACTAGGAAATTGACAGGTATCAAGAATAATACAGGTTAGATAGGTAGGAATCAGTGACATGCCTAGGACTAATCAGTAAAGCAAACCCATCTGAATTTTTTTATGAGTTTTATAATATAAATACAATCATTTCTTCTCTCTAGCCATCTCTTATATTCATACTGCTAGATGTAGTCCTCTTCAAATTGTCTCCATTTTTCTTTGTCTTAATCATCTTCTTTCCCCAACTGGAACTACACCAGCCTCTTTTGGGGTCACCTGGTGTTATCTTTCTCTTCTCATGGTCTCCATATCAAGACTCCAGGAGCCCATCTGTCCTTTCCCTATCTGGCAACGTGACCTGCCCATTTCCATTTTAATTTGACGGTCCGTCACATTGTCAAGCTTTTTCTGGTGTCTGATTTCAACATTTTGTATTCTATCCTTCAGATTAATGAAAAGCATTTCTCTCTCCATAGCTCGCTGTGTATCTCTTTATGCTGCTGAAACTTGGACAATGAAATCCCATGACCGCGCCAAGATTGACACCAAACATGGTGTTGGCTCAGCATGCTGAGGATACCGTGGATTGCAAAAATGATGAATGACTTGGTCCTTAATGAGCTCAAAATAACAGGAAGACTATATGATATATGCAGTCGGTATTGAGTTTCTTTAGTCACATTGCCAGGAGACAGCTGGGTAAAAGTATTGTCACAGGAAGTGTTTCAGAAGTAGAGGTAGATCTCCTGAGCGGTGGTGTGATCAGATTAAGGAGATAACTGGGGGAGACCTCTACTCGGCGGTGCAGGCTGCAAATAACAGAGAGGATTTTAGGTGTTGTCCATGGATCACGACCCTCGTAATGAGGAAATGATGAAAGAAAAGCTCCGCTATGCATACATCAATTTATGTTATTATTATAATTATTTTTAATAAATACGAATGAAAACGTCAGTTTTCTAGAAGTTTTATTATATTTTATGGGAATGACATGTTTCTACCTTCTAAAGGTCCATTTACACTGAACCTTCATCAGCCGATACCGATACGTCATGCATTTGCATTGAGTAAATAATCATTTTGTTTGTTTTAATGGTATCTTGTTACTTTTATTATACGTATTAATTATTTAATATGGGGTTTTACATCATTGTTCAAGAAAAAATAAATTACTATTTTTGTTGAATTGCTCATTACATCATTACAGCGCGAGCCAAATCTATGTAAAGGGTATAGCTATCATATTGATTCTTATGACATGTTATAGGTAGCTAATCTATCATCATTTTATTGTCACGTGAATTCTACACCAGACCAAAGACAGTGTAACAATCACACTGTTATCACAGGGAATTGAAACTGTAACTTTTAATGTGACAGTCAAAGCACTTACCACAAAGTTTTGGCTGTGAGTATTACAGTTTCCAATTCATATAAAATAGTCATATGAAAATATAATCCAAAGGTGTATAGTCTATAAAACTCCCAGATGGCATATTATGACCAGACAGAATTTATAACACATGCCAGTAATGACATACCTTTGGTGGCTTTGAGAAAAGCCGATTTTTTCCTTTTGAACGAGCTTGGTGCAGAAATGAAACGGATGATTTATTAACTAACTAAATATATTACAAATATAAATGATAATTGAACAAAATATATATATTTTTGTGAATGTATACTTATACTTGTATACGAATACTGGATTTCACTCACCGTGGGTTATCAATTCATGATTTAATTGTATCTCAATAGACGAAGATGCAAATTGGAAACTGAATATGGTTGATCAAGGTGTTTACAGGACTTATGACCTGTCATTGGTTGGGTTAAGGGCACGCTTTATGTAATTACAACATTCCCCATTCCACCTTTCTTTATGACCATGTATGACAAATTTTTGGAAGTTGTATATATGTTAAAGTCCTATGTCAGTTTCAATGTGCCATCTATGAAGATTTTCATTACATATGTTAATCTTTTTAAGATTACTCTATATATAATCTACATACTAACGCCATCTGTAAACACCTTGATCAACCATATTCAGTTTCCAATTTGCATCTTCGTCTCTATTGAGATACAATTAAATCATGAAAATATATTTATTTGTATTCTAAAACAAACTGTCCATTTTTCTTTAAAAATGATTTCATAACGTCTTCATTAAAAGATGACGTATTTTTGACATCAATTAAAAGTTTCTTTTCTAAGGAAATGAAAGAGAGTTCGGAAATGCGATCTTGTTTCTGTGTGTTTTTTAAATAAGTCTTAATTCGATTTAATCCTAAAAATGCACGCTCCGCAGATGCTCTTGTGGCTGGTATAGTAACAACCAAATAGGCTAATTTTAACAACTCTGAAAATTCATTTACAATACTATTTTCATTAATAAAATCTATAAGCTGAAAAACGTTTAAGTCTTTGAATACCGTAGAAGAGTGCAGGCATTGTAACTGTTTTTTTAATTCTTGCATATCAAAATGACTGCCGTAGTATTCATCTAAAAAAAAATAGTAATCTTTGGGAAAATCTGATTTAAATTTATTGTAAAGTTTGTTATTGAATAACTGAAAAAACCTTAGTTTGAATATTCCGGAATATCTGTCCTTAATTTCAGTAGCTACATTTTCTATTATTTGTAAAAATATTCTTATATATTCGGTACGAGCACAAGAGACATTTCGTCTGAGGCGAGGGGCTGAATTATTTTGAAGCGCTTCGTCATATATTTTATTAAATTGCAAATGAAATTCTGTGCGGATCCAAGTAAGAAATCGTTTTATTTTAACAACCAAATAACCGATTACGAGTTGCGATTCTAGTTGATCACATTTTTCAAATAATATATTAAAGACTTCCAAGTAAAAATTGAAATTAAAAGATTTAAACGAATTATAAAAATTTTCTACAGACAAATTAGTGTCTCCGTCCCATTCTTCAGGATTATCAGCCATTTCTGTGAACATCTCGATAAGAGTATTTTTTTGTTCGTAAACCGTTTTTACAATACTCGAAGAATGTGTCCAAAGAGTTGCAGGAATATGGGGTAATCTTTTATTACAAAAATCATTATAATAAGCGGTTCGTTTTGTACTATCGTTGAAAAAGTTTACAAGTGTTTGTAGAATATAAAAAAATGAACTGACTTCGCCGATTCTACTACACGATTTAGATAAAACTAAATTTAAAACGTGGCCATTGCACCACATATAATAAGCCTGTGGACAAGTCTCCTTAACTTTTTGTTGAATTTCATTTCTTATGCCGGACAATACGCTGGCTCCATCGTAGCTTTGAGCAACTATTTTTTGTGTGCAGTTGAACTTATTAATGTAATCCAATATAATATCTGCAAGTGCATCTGCATCTGAATGATTTTTAGAGACATCAATGAATCCTAAAAATCTATCTTGAATTTCGTTTCCAGAAAAATATCTAAATATCACACACAATTGTTTGTTGCTAAAATCTGGAGTTTCATCAATAATGACAGAAACAAAAGCGGCATTCTTAATTTCAAATTCTATACGAGCTTTCATTATTTCTGCCACGCTATGAATAAGATCATTTTGGATCTCGTTGATATAATGAATGCCTGTCTCCTCTAAATGTAAATATTTTTCTAGAACAAAATCATATTTTGAGAGGAAAGAAACAAGTTCTAAAAAATTGTCTCTATTCGATGAAGTTTCTGTGTCATTGGGACCTACAAATAAAATGTCTTGTTGCCCGAGATAGCAAACAATATCAACTAAACGTTTAAAAACACTTCTGTTACGCTCTACTTCTAAGTTGTGCCTATCAATCTCCTCAGATAAACGCACAGATAAAGATGGTTTACCAAAGCTATGAAAAGCAATAACAGCGCTTAAGTGCTTCGGTGAATTTTGATGTGCTTTTATTGCATTTGTTAAGATCTTTAAATTGTTATAACCCGACGAATTCCAAATGTCTTTATCATCAGAGAAAAATATACAAAACCAACAGAATAATTTGTTTAAATGAGAACAACCTGCAACCCAGCGCGTTTTGTAAACCGACCGATCAAATTTTATTTCGTGTGCTTTAACAGTTTGTGAAATATCTAAATCAGGAGTAGGTCTTGGAGAAACAATAATATCTTTTTTCTGACTATCGGTTAAAGACGCCAACTTTCCATCGCGAATTATTTGTTTGATGCATTTTAAATCTTCACACGGGGTAACTTCCTGCGTTTCCGAACTCATTATACATTTATTATTCACTGACACTATTAGCAGGAAGTAAAATATATAGCAGTGAATATTACAGAATAATAGTAAATATTATAATTAATATTTGTTGATATCGAAACGTGAATTACAGCAGTTAATAAATTTACGTTTCAATAAATACATTTCAGCTCACTCGTTGACAAACGGAAAAATCTGACGTTCGCGGCAAATTGATTCGTAACTACCTTCAGATCGTAATCAATTTAAAAATCTATATAAGTACCTACTTTATAGGTTATCTTCATATTTTTCATTGATAACATTTTTGGGATATTTTTTCGGAGTGGAAGTTTTTTTAATGCTTTTAGCTGAACAATTATTAGTGTTTAAGATCCTTCTACGTTTATTGGAAACCCATTTTTCCGTATTTCCAACATTGTAATAATGAGACAGTGTCGCAAGAAAGAGTGAATATTCTATTCAAGTATTTTGATATTCTGGTGTAAAGAAATCCGGCTACAGTAGCTTCAATTTTAATTTTGACGGGTACGGTGTTAAAATTGTGATTTTAGTTACTTGTTTTATTAATTAGTAATGTGCATGCTTCTTCTTTCTTCTTTTTAGTCAGTTTTAGTCCACTGCTGGATATAGGCCTCATCTAAACTCTCCCAACATTTTCAATCTACTTGGATAACATCGTTCGTCCACTTTTTCTGTAGTCTTATTATACTTCTTCTGTTGTTCCAAGGTCTCCACTTCAGGATTCTAGGTGACCACCTGAGTCCTGAGGTCCCCCTCCAGCACCATCCATCCACTTCAGTTTTGATCTTCCCACACTTCGCTTACCATCTGGTCATGTATTGAGAATCTTCCTTGGAATTCGGGTTTCTTCTATTCGCTAGAGTTGTTCCAACCATCTAAGACGATGTCTATTTCGGTACTTATTTGGCAAAATGCCCCAGATGCGTTTTTATGTGAAATTGAGTTAAATATACCATCAGTATTATTTTTGCACACTTTATGTTTTGACAAAACGTTAGAGCTGTAATTTTTTTTTACATTTTTTAAATGTATTTTTTATGTACAATTGTTTTCAACCCCTTTTTTTTTAAAATAACATGTATTTTTTTTAAAATTTAGTTACTGATATATCTTGTAGATAACTTTATGCTGCGTAAATTGACATTTGAATAAACAATTTGGAACAAAAATATTTTTTTTATAAATAATTAAAGTAATGAAAAAATCTTATTTTTGTTCTCCTGTAAAATTCATAAAAAAGCAGTTGGGACATTTTGCCAAATAGGTACCGATTTATAAACCTCACTTTGTTGGGCTCGTTGTAAAGACAAGAAAGAGGCCAGGATCAAATTTCCAGTTTAAAAAAGAACAAGGTTTTCAAATTAAAAACATTTTTATTTTTAGGGTAATAAATAAATAAATTACTATTCTAACAATAAATACTTAAAACGAATGAGGAAATTTAATCATACATTTTACATGTAATCATATAATGCCATTATTATTGCTTGTTATTCAGACATCAATACTATTATTTATCTAAGACTACAAGAATATGTTTAAGTACACTCCACCACAGGAAAATTTAAATAAAAGTTATATATTATATTCACAACGTTGTAGAAACCCATTAAATTTTTTATTAATACATCCCTATGGACATGCCAACTGTAGATACCTTTATCTACTTTCATATAATTATATTACGAAATATTGAAGTACGAGTATGATGAATCTTCGTCTTCTTCTTTAACTTGCTGTAGACTTTAGTCTATTATTACAGGATTCTCCTCCAAAATTGAAACGGTAATGATTTTAAAAGCCACGAAACAATTACATGAGTACGAATTACTGTTTTCAAATGTATTCACGGTTTATGGACACCATTATAAAATAAACATTTAATCTCTTTGAGGGGGCATACGAAATCTGTCATTAAGCCTATTTGATAATAAAAACTTATCATGCAATTGCTGAATATGAGCAATGTATTGTAGTTGTTGACATTATGGAATTGTTAATTATTTTTTTAATTTCTAGATCCAGATAACACCCAATATTCTAGCTAGGGGGACATTTCAAAAATGAAAAAAAAAAAAAACACAAATATATTATACGTATTTTTAAAGTCAGATAAATAATAAATCGAAGGACACCAAAATATCCAAAAGATCTGATACTAGTTTTTATTAGAAATTCTCTTTTTGGGAGTACCAGCCCGAAGGCTATTGCTCCCCCACATGTTAGAAATTTCTTTCTCGGATGAGGTTGGATATTGTTGGATGGTGATGGGAGGGTTTCTTGGGGGATGTAGTGTGTTGTGTCCGATATTTGGACCTGACTACCATGGTGGGGAGGAGTATGAAGGGGTCGGGGATGGCCTTAAAGGGGTTGAGGTCTTGTATAGAGACCGAGGGACGGTGACAGGTAGTGCCCTTGGGTGGAGGCCGGTTAGTCCTGGGCTGATACTCGTATTTTTATAAATAACATACCTGATTTTGTTAATATTTAAACTCATTATCATTAAGCCAAGTAGTTACCAAATGTTGTGAATATATTATTTATAAAATTGTGCTATTTTATGGTAATCATGTACAGAAGAATGTTTTGATTTTAAAAATCAAAAATAAAGAACCGTTTTTATTCCCGATGCCTCAATATTCCAAATTGAATACGAGGTCTTATCCTAATAATAAATTAATACACAATTAGTTTAAACAAATAATTAATTAATATTTACAACTGCCAACATTTGATATATGATCAACAAAATGGCGGATACAGCAGACATTCATAACCTTTTTAAAAATATTTCCTTTTATTCTATATACAGAAGCATGTTTTATTAATAGAACAAGAAAATTTAAATGTTACTTGAGATATGATATATAAATTAATTGCTGTTTTTAATAATGATAAGTAAAGAGAAACGCATATTATTAAAATACGCGTACATATCAATTATAAATCGAAGAAAATATTTTATCAGTAGTACCCAAAAAAGGTTAATTTAATTGACTGTACAAAAATTCATTCGGTTGATTTTATCTTTAGTTTGATTATTTTTCGACCACACCCATTCCAAGTCTTGGCTAACTAAACATTAAATAATGCATCAAGTCATGTCTTTGTGCTATTCATTGGTATTGTCCTGGTACAGATTGTTCCTCCTGCCAGCCTCCGTATCCTCCATAGGCAAGCTCGTCTCCTGGATGAATGGCTTCGATTCCCTCAAGACTATCCTGGAAGAAGCATTGTAAACAAAAACATTAGAAAGTCAATTCGAATTTTAATTGCGGGCCGAAAAAGATGAGACGGTTTAGAAACAAAAAAAAAACTATTCAAATAAAATAAAAATTATACTGAGGAAAGGTGTCTGTGTCCCGAAAGATGTTAATGATAAGTGCAAATAAGTGTTGAGAAAATATTCAAAACATTACGAAAATGTATGATATAATATAGGAATATCAAAAATCTTAACTCAGTTTTTATTTATTTAAAGAGATATTGAAGTAAGGCAGATTTAATATGTATTTTAAAACCACCATTTTTATTCCCAAGATGTTATTGCATGCTGTCAATTAATGTGTATTAGACACATTTGAGGTTGATTCATGTATTTTGGATTCCAATTTTTTTTATGTATTGGGGGTAAATTTGAAGGGAAAAGATTAGTCGGATAACGTCAGAGCTTTGGATGAAAGGGCCTAGGAATATGATTGGGCTTGACATTTGTCCACATCTATTTCCTATTCAATACTATTTCCTGGAATGTACTCAAGCAGAACGCCAATCTTCGTGCACAGACGGCGCCATCAGAACCAGAATCATACATTATTCAAGTGTTAACATTATCTCGTGCTGTTTTAACTCAATTATATGCATCTAATAACTAAAATTATTGCAACTAGTCAAGGCTATCGCAATTAGTAATGTATGCAAGTAATTATAGGCTAGCGAAGGTGTTAGAAAAACGTGTTAGCCACACTTTAATGAGTTGTTAATTACGGCTTAATAAGTCATCCTTTCTCCACTTTCATTGTGTACCATAAACAACAATATTATTTTTTATATGACAGTTGCAAAGATTTGGCGTCATGGTCTATATTATTGTCAATGGTAATGTCAATTGAAATAATCTATGCCGTTTCGAAAATGACAGTTGAACGAATGCGTAGTGTTGCTTTCAGAAAAAAATAATAACACGTTAAAAAGAGCACACTAGCGACATCTTTTTAACTTAACTGTCATTTTTGAGAGGGTATTTGATTAATTTGTTAGGCACAATCGCCTGCAGTGATGATTGAATACCATTTGCGATACTAATTGACGGCGAATTAAGAATATTTCAACTGAAATCTTTGACATGCGCCATTGAAGCTACCTGCATTCCTCTAGGTCCCATTGGATAATAATTTTTCTCTACATGTTTACTCAATTTTAGCGTTACACTGAAATGTTTTTTGCTTATTTTTATGCGTGGAAAATAAGTAATTCGATTCAGATATAAAAATAATCGAGGGCGGATGAAGGCGTTATGATTAAAAACAAAATGATTGGATGTCTAAAAATGGTTTGGACACATGCAAATAATTAATAAATAATTGTAAACGCTGTGAAAGTTTCTGTAAAATTGAAAAAGGCTAAATAAGAAAATGAATAGACCAAATAAATTTAATTTTAATAGTGCGTCATGCCATATTAAAAAATCAAGGTGCTTGCTTATGTATAAATGTAGAAAGAAGCATATTAATTATTTCTGCTTACCGCTCCTGGGAAACTGCCTGATTGTTAGTAAGTGAGTAAGTGTCATGTCGAAATCAAACAGGGTTATAATAAAGCAAAAAATATTATTACAAAATTTCAGTGTTATTTATATCTCAGATTTAAAAAAAAAACACTTTTGATCAGTAAATTTTCAAAAAAAAAAATTGTATCATCTATACAGATGTGTAATCCATCTAATAAGACCATTTCATGCTACGATACCATTATGTCATCATGCTATCAAATTATAATGCATCAATAAAAATGCTCTTACCTGCATTGTGGCGTAGTACAAACTATCACGCCATTAAAATATATTATTGCAACTACACCACTCGAAACATAATAAAACTGAAATTCAAATTTGATTCCAAAATACTGTCAGGCCAAATTATAAAAATATATTTTTTACGATACCAAGAGTGGCGCATATTTTAAACAACCAATAATTTGCGCTTGATTGATAAAAAAACTTTTTATATCATTACGTAAGGTAATTAATTTCAATTTAAAAGCAATCATATGTTGTATTTTGCTGTCTGTTTTATATAATTATATCACGATCATGCGCAATTCATAGCTTGTATAGGATAAAAATATTAGGTATTACGATACCATCATGCCAAATGTTACGATATCATCATGCTTTAAGTAATAATACCACTGTGCCATTGTTAGGTTACCACCATTCCATTTTTATTGGGATACCATCGTGCTGTTAAGTAAAGATACCGCCAAACTATTAGGTAATTATTTCATCATGCCTACGTAACGTTACCACCATGCTATTAAGTAACGATACCACATTATGTTATAATATCTTCATGCTGTCAAGTAACGATACCGCCATGCCATTATGTTACGATAGCTTCATGCTGTTAAGTAACGATACCATCATGCCAATTTCTTCATGCTGTTAGGGGGCGATACCGCGATGCCAGCCCGCCGTTACCTTTTTCTTGGCTGGCTGCGTGTCCAGACTGCGCGACCAGTAGCCGCCCCAGCCCTGATCATCTTCGTGCTCGTAGTGGTGCTGATGCTGAGCGTGCTCGTAGTATATCACCTGAGGATATGCGCACACTGCTGGTCACATCCATTTAATAAATAATGTCCATTCCCCGTGAGTACGAGCATAAAGAGCACAAAATGAATTAGATCTGCCTTCTGTAACACCTGGTGTGGCTATACAGTCCTATTTTTGATAGGATATTCAGCGCCCGAAGCTGAACTCCGTCTTCTCCGTCTCTCCATCTCCTGGCATGCAGTGACGACTATTCTCCACTCCGCCCTTTCGATTGCCAACTGCATCCCACTACCGCACAGACCTTTGTAAACTAATCGATTTGAACCCTCGTTAGTCAACTCTACGATCTTCAAAGGAAGCATCACACAAACTTCTTGTCCCGCGACACAAAGGAGCTTCAAATTTCGCGGATGGTGATTTTGGCATCGCGGGACCAGCGGCAGCGGCGTGGAACAGGCTGACCTACAATATCCGAAATCAATACAACGAAGGAGTATTCAGAAGCTCTCTTAAAACATTCCCTTTTAAGAGAAGCTTTCCAGACGAAGAGCGCCCTTGAAGTGAATCTCTCACAAGAATGGCGCTCATCATTATCACCCATTTGCCTGTCTTCACTCTTTAACGTAGTTTGCATGTTGTCTTTATATATCTTGCGCTGTCACCCATACACAATTCAAGGCATCAAGCTATTACAGTGCTTGTCATAAGGTATTACTGGGTTAATTGTTCCTGGTTTCTATTATCCTTCTTAGCAGAAGGCCTCTCTGTCTTGTGCTAGACGGAACAACTCCCCCACTCTCCAAATTCTGGTCCACTCCTTGATATTCTCGAACCAGGACATCTGGGATCTTCCCACGCCATGCCTACCCTCAATCTTCCCTTTCACGACGAGGTGCAGCAGAGCGAATTGTGTCAAATTCAATTCAAATTAGTTTATTTTCTCAAAATATATTACCCACAATTATTATAGTTTAAGACATCTATTGAGAACAGTTAAGATCCGTAAGATTTCATATCTGGGTCACATTCTGCGGGGAGATAAATACAGTTTGCTCCAACTAATACTGATGGGAAAAAATGAGGGGCAACGTGGTCCTGATAGAAGGCAAACGTCTTGGCTGTGCAACATAAGAGACTGGACAAGGATGAGACGTGTGGGGGAGCTGTTCCGGGTTGCGCAAGATAAAGAAGCCTTCGCCGGAGTGATTGCTAATGTCAGGGAGACCTGATACGGCACGCGAAGAAGAAGAAGATTGGGAACAGGTAAAATATAATAGATATACAATATAATACCAGGAACGCATGAGAGATGGTTCGACATTAAGATACTCTCCAAAGTGTCTTGTCTTCTGAACGTACTTTCACGAATATGAAAGATCTCCGAAGCGATCATGTTCAGCAGTTTGATTTCTCTCCCCACCGACATCATCAGAGACAACTTGGTTCTGCATGTTGGGAGATAAAACAGTCTGTGCTGACGCTGTCGAAAATAATAATAACCATCTGGAACATAAAGATGGATAGCCTCCAAGATGACGGGATTCTCAAAGAATCCCCTGATAAGTCTGAAGAAATGGGTAAATGTGCATCCATCCCTCCTTATCTGTAAACTATTGGTCCCCAGCATGCCCAAGAGCAATGCAGTGTCCAAAATATGCCATCTTTCTAGACTTCACATCAAACAACATTATTATCAATTGTAGCAGCCATGATCTTCTTATTTTACTTCATATCAACGTCAGGAAAACTTCATTTATCACAGAGATGGCGCTGAAAAAGGCCTATATCTTTATCTTGCTATTATGGTGGAAGGTTTGTCTGAATTTGTGTCGTTTCCAGGGGCGTCGGGTGTAAGTAACAGCACACGTGGAGTCGTATCTTTTTTTTCTCGTATACCTTCATGTTACAGGGTTGCTCCAACAGATCAGACCATTCCCATAGTCATAATCCACGACTGTTTTAAACAAACTGTTGATGGTTTTGACATAACACTATTTTGAAAGAAGAAGAAAAAGAAAAGAGTTGAGATTCGTGAAAAGACGAAAGAAATTGAAAGTAGATATATATGTTTTTTTTATAATATGGAGTCATAGCTTTAACTACATGTTTTTTTGTGTTTTTAATGGTAAAAGTGCAAGTTTATGGTTAAGATTCTAACTGCGGTGCGATGGAAAAAACAGATATGTCATAGAAACACGTATTTTTATATATTTTCGTATTATAAAGTAAACAAATATATATATATTTTATAACTGTTAATGAAAAAACTTTGTTTTTTATATCACAATTGTATTTTATTTTACGACAGCTGTTTTATCAACCTATGTTGACATCATCAGGTGTTACAAGAATTGTAATAAAATACAATTGAAGACTACAGGAGAAAAACAAGGAATGTCAGTAGAAGGTTAATTTGAATAAATTGAGAATAAAGCTAATCAAAGTCCATATATTTCTTAGCAATTAGCAATCGATTATCTGGCCATAGTCGATGACATAGTCGATGAAAATTTTACTGTGGATAGATACGTACAAATGCCGCTAGATGGCATTATTACATTTATTTTGAATTTTAACTGACATTCCTTGTTTTTCCCTGTAGTCTTCAATTGTGATATAAAAACAAAGTTTTTTCATTAACAGTTACAAAATGTTAAAGTATCATAGTGTTTCGGCCAAAACAATGGAATATTTTTTTTAGAATTATGATGAGTGCGTATCAATTTCATAATATTTTTATGAATTATCATATGAATATAAAGAATATTTTATATTATTGAATATATATTAATATCATATAATGCAGAGACGCAACGTACACTATAAATAAACGAAACTTTATATAATTGAGGATTTTTAAGAATATGAGACACATTTTTTTT